>QEOQ01000070.1:168507-199343 GCA_010279815.1 Brachionus plicatilis
ATAAAGCTTATCATTGTATATTAAATCTATTTATTCGAAATCCTCCAGAAACAATTTAAAGTACAAAACACCCTTTGATTCAATCATTAACACGCCAAACTCTTAGCAAAAATTTAATTTAACAATTTATATATAATCTAGATATTAATTATACACATATAATTAATACATATCTTAATCATATTGCAACCATGTGGGCTGAAAAGAAGGCTCTGCCATTCGGAACTGCCCTGGAAAAAACTTTTCCTAAATTATTTTTTTAATAATATAAAAATATAGATTTATTTATTCGTGGATTTGCTAATTAGCTAATTGATTAATTTTTGTCGCTATTTTTTCTCTAAAAAAAAATTCTCTAATTTACTTTCTCTATTATATTTTTTTTTCTCTAATAAATTTATTCTCTATAATATTGACACTTAATTATCTCTATTTTTTTCTCTAAAATAAAAATTCTCTAAAAAGTTTTTTCTCTATTATGAACGTTTACCCTCCCAGTAATAACTTCTTATTGGAAGCACCAGGTAAAATACTAATTACTAATTAAAAGGCAAAATAATACATATTATGTATGGTATTCTTTAAAAACAGCACCCGTCAATAAAGCGAAAAAAAAACACCCAGTGTAAACCGCATTAAATATTATAAAAAACCTTTTTTTTTATATATTTATTTTTAAAAACCTCAATTTTAATAAACATCAATTTTTATATTAAAAAAATATTGTCATTATATTAAATTTTCAAGTTTAAAAATAATTTTTACAAAACGCTTTAAAACACCCTGCAACACCCTTTTGATTCTGATAGGAGACAAAAAGTTCTATTTGACAAATTATTTTTCAAGAGGTCTGGACATGTGAAAACCCTGTAAAAACCGCTAAAACAGAAAATTTTGAAGATTTATTCTTTTTGATTGACAGTAGAATTATCTCATTGAAAGGTAACCCGTTTTTTTTTTATTCTAAAAAACAAAGAAGAAAATTATCCCGTTTTCAACAATGAATATTTGAAATGGACCGTGAAATAAGAAAAAGCAAGTTTGATCAGTAAAATTAGAACTGAGGAAAATCAAAGTAAAGATTCGGATTTTTTGGATAAATATTCAAGTAATCCTAACTATTAGAAGTAGTAAAATTTTCTAATGAATTATTATACTACTTATTTTTTTATATATTAAATAAATTATAGTTGCATTAATAATTTTTTATTTTATGTCTCTAAAAAAAACAGGATAATATTCTTATTCATTTTTGGGATAAAAAAATGGGACCATATTCTAATTTTATTTTGGTATAAAAAACAGGATAATTTTCTTATTTTTTTTGTTGGGATTAAAAAAAGGGATAATTTTCAACGGGATAAAAAAAAAAGGATGATTTTACTATTTACCATTCTTTTTTTATCTAAGCTACTGATTGCATAACTAAAAATACAAAACAGAAAAATTTATTTTTGTAATTTTTCTTACAAAGTTTTTTAATTTTCTGTTGCAAGATTATTTCTGAATTCTCTTTTTTTTTTATTGGGTTTGAACAAAAAATGATTAAAATTAAAAATATCCTTTCTAGAAATAAATATATTGAATTAAATGATACGGAGCTAAAAAAAATCATTGATATCACCTAAGACTAGTGACTTAAAAACAACTCCGGCTATAACACACCAGCATCTCAAGATTCAAGATTGTTGGCAACTTGAAATTTGAGATCAAGATCAAAAAATCAAAATATAAACTGTAATATTTTTTTAATAATAGGGAAAAAATAATTTTTTTTCTAAGCAATTACTTGATATGTTATGTCAAGTTTATTTTCAATTTAAAAAATCCATTTTTATTGAACTTTAATAGGTTTAAATTTTTTAATAAATTTTAATAAAAACTTTTGTTTTTTTTTAAACATTTAAAAAAAAGAAAAAAAATTAATACTTTAAAATTAATAATTTGCTTAAGCGAGAAAGATAAAATTATTGTAGTTAGAATGAATGAATATAAAAGTTATGAATTTGAATTTCTGAATTAACTGAATTATTTAAAGTATTATTGTTTTTGTAAAATAAATTAAGGGTCAATCATTCTGATGTTAATTTGATAATGAAAAATTATTAGACAAAATATGACAAGTAATGTTAAGAATTTATTTTGTAAAAATTATCAAAATCATTAGATTAATTAAGTTTTAAAATTTTAAATGATCGTTTTGATCTTAAAATTTGATCTGAAACTTCAATTTTCCTAATTTATGCTTATTGTTCCAAGATATTATGAATTTAAATATTTTTTTTTGGTCTATGGGGCTTATAATTATTTTTTGTTTAATATCACAGTATTTCATCAAATAAAAGAACGTTAGGCCTTGAAAAGGTTCCTATTATTCGAAAATTTATTATTCTAAAAAAGTGACTCAAATAAAATAAACTTATGGGTACCTAACCCTATTTGATACTGAAAACAAAATATTTACGCTAATATTTATCCACTATTCAAGTAAAAATCTCCACTAATTTAGTTTAAAAACACAAAGCTAATTAACAAATAACTGATTTAAATTTTAATATATATTTCAGTGAAATATCGGTATTGTGAAATTCAAATACATATTGAACAAAATTTCTTCCTGTTTTGATGAATTAAAATCAAAGGTAATAAAATATACTTTAAAAAATACTGCACAAAAGTACTTTGTTGCACCTTTTTTACTCAAAATACTTTTTCCCATGTTTTAATAAGACATAAAATTAAATATCAATAATATTTAAATTGATTTCTGGTTAAATTTACTGAAAAAAAGAATATAATGATTTTATTTTAGGTAATAAAATGCAACAAAAGTATGTTGCAATTTGTTACAGTATTTTTTTAAAGTATATTTTATTAATTTTAATTTTAATTCATCAAAAAAGGAAGAATTTTTGTTCAATTTGTAGTTGAATTTCACAATACCTAAAATATCACAAAAATAAAAAATATAACATCGTTTTTATTAAATCGTAAATTTATTTTAATTATATTCACCAATTAAGAAATGAAAGCAAAAAAAAACACAAACAAAAAACTTCAAATAATACAGCCACTGTATACCCGTGTTAAGGGATGCGTGAGTTAAAACCTCAATTTCCGTATATGGTGAATGCACCGAAAATATGAATTAAAAAATATGAAAATTAAAAGTCATACATTTTTTTATATCTTTTATAATTTTTATATATTTTTTAATATTTTTTATCTTGTTTAATTTATTTCTAAAACTTTTTTAAGGGCAAATATTTTTGTTTTTTATTAATACATTCACTTCTAAAGAATATCACAATTATGTGAATTGTTTAAAAAATCATGTTTCAACATTTACATTGAAAAAGAAATTTGAACAAATAATTTTATTTTTTCCTGGATAAAAAAATTCAATACTTATAATTTTTTTATATATTTTATTTCTATTCTTAAAATAAGTAAAAATTCTGGGTTGTTTTTTTAAATTTTTGTAACAAGTCCAAGTCATGACTTGCACTTGACTTGTGACTTGTGACTTTTATACAATTCTTTTTAATATTATGACCTTCCTATAACTTAAAAATTTATTTTAATTTTTTAAATATAAATAAAATATATTCTACACCTGCATTATCTCTATTATGAAAAATTATAAAAAAATTGAATTGTATAAATATAAAAAAAAAAATTTTAAATATACCAAAAAAAAATATTAAAAAATATATAAAAAAAAAGATTCTCTTGAATAAAGACGCAGCGTTTAAATCTTAAAATTATCATCTTCAATCCCTGGGTCATCTTCTTCGAGTGATTTTATACCTGATGCATTGAATGTGTGATTAATTTTTATAAATTTGTGGTGAGATTTACCAATGTCTTTTATTTTTTAAATATAGAAACAAACTTTTTTTTCAAAAGCACAAACACAATAAAGCGTAAAATTACGCAGTGTTACTTAAAATTGCCAAAAAAAGTTAGCGCTATTGTTTATTTAGGTAAAAATAAAAAGGTGAACGTTTAGTTTAAAAAATTATTTTTTTCGTAAAATAATTATTTCATAGAGTTATTTTCATAGAATTTTTTTAGAATTATAAAATAAAGAAAAATTATCTACAGTACTGCTACGATAAACTGTTTTTACGTAATTTCACGTAAAATTACCGGAAATTACGTAAATTTTTGTAAAAAGTAAAAACTCCAAAAAATACTATTTTTTTTTTAGGATTTTGACTTTTTTAAAATTTTTAGGGGCTGAACTTGAAAAAAAAGAAATTACTTTTTTTTACGTAATTTTACGTGAAATTTTATTTAATAGTGGTATTTTTAGTAAAAAAAAGTAAATTTTGTACAAATTTTAAAAAAGTTAATTATAAATAATAAACAAAAAGGCAAAAAAAAAATTTTCAATTATTCACATCCCAATATAATTCAATGGGCTGGGATTTCATTTAAGGGAGCAACAAATTTGATGTAAGAAACTGATAAGAAGAAAAGATTTTACTTAAGAATTTTATAAAGATTTTTAAGAGCAACATGGATGCAATACTTTACCGTGAGATATTATCTGATTATTTATTACCCTTTGGGGTTTCAAACTACGATTTAGACTTTAAACTACACCAGGACAACGACCCAAAGCATCGGTCTTTATTGTGCACTACTTTTTTAAATTTTAACAATATTGTTTGAGTAAATTGCTTTTTAGTAATTATTCTTTGTGGATAATATTTGACTCATTTCTTTTAAACAAAGATTAAATCTCTACCAAAGTCTCCCGATTTAAATCCCATTAAACTTATGTGGAACAAGTTAAAACAGCATGTTAGGAAGAGAAAGATTTTATCGGAAGCTGATGCCGAAATGGCTGCCAAAGATTTCGAAAAATCTTTAACGAAAGAAAAATTCCAAAATTATATAAATCATTTAAAGGTTTTTATTAGATTTTATTTTCAATTTAATCTTTAAAAAAAATTTTAATAAAAATTAAGGTAATAAAAGTGGTTATAGAAAGAAATGGAGATTGGTCGAATCTTTGAATTATATTGAGATGTGTATAATTAAAACTTTTTTTTCTTGCCTTTTTGTTTATTATTTATAATTAACTTTTTTAAAATTTGTACAAAATTTACTTTTTTTTTTACTTTTTTTTACTAAAAATTACCACTATTAAATAAAATTTCACGTAAAATTACGTGAAAAAAATTAATTTCTTTTTTTTCGAATTCAAGCCCAAAAAATTTTAAAAAAGTCAAAAAATGTCAAAATTTAAAAAAAAAATAGTATTTTTTGGAAATTTACGTAATTTCCGGTAATTTTACGTGAAATTCCGTGAAATTGCGTAAAAACAGTTTATCGTAGCAGGACTGTAAATAAAATTTAACATTTTTTTAATAATAATAATTGAATTTGTAATGCTTTTTTTGTTTTTCCAGGATTACCCTTTTTTCTTTGGTATTAATTTTATTTAGTGTCAAAATTAGCTAGCAGGTATTAATTTTTTAGGATTAATAGGATAAATTTAGCTATCAAGTGTAAAAATTTAGCAATCATTAATTAATTTTTTTTACTAGCAGTTAAAAAAAAAATTGCTAGCAGAAGAAAAAAATTTACTAGCAGAAAGAAATAGATCTCATAATAATCTCTCGTAATTTTTCATAGACAATAAATTGAAAAAATATTTAAAATTTTTCTTTAATCTACAAAAAACGAAAATTTAAAAGCTTATAACATAATTTCTATGATATCTTTTTCTGCCAAAATTCATTCTACGAGTTTTGTTCAATTTTATTAAATTTCTATAAATTATTTTATCTATTAATTGGCACATCATCAAATACAAGTGTTAATTTTGAAAAATACATCGATAAATATCAATATTTTTCTTAAAATTTATCCTAATATTCAAAATAAAAAAAAAATGAATCAATTTTTTAAAAAACTTTATTTGAATACAATTTTTAGATGAAAAATTTGACTATACAAAAATTACTCATACCTTATTTATAAATTGATTATTTACTTACTAAAATAAAAAAAATTATTTCGCCCATTTTTACTCCATTGCCTTAATTAAAAAATCCATTTTGGTGTCATCAACTGGCCACTCTTTGTTTCCGGCATCATTTTGTAAAATAAAAATCCTAGTATTATGACCTGCATTGTACAGATACGAATTCAATCTGTCCACATACTGCGAACCACATATGTACTTGTGCTTATTTTTTTCAACACTCACCATCTTCCTAAGAAACGTGGACTTTTCCATATTGACAAGTCCCGGAGTGGGCGGATCAACCCACTCTGGTATAAAGACCACAAAAGACAGCGGCCTGGCCGAGTTATTCAGCAAATTCTCAATGTGAATTGACATGCGTTCGATTACCTCTTCGGTAAAGGGCGGATTGGCCTCGAACGAGCCCTCAATGGGCTCGTAGTCAAAAAAAGAGCCACTAGAGCCGAACAAACAATCAATGTCGGCAAATGCCGAGCAATAGTTGCGGAAGTAGCAGTTGAAGGGTGACGCGAATGCCTCATGAGTCACACCGAACAGTCTATGAAGCTGTGTGAACACATTCTTGGGCAATGAGGCCTGCATTCCGTAGCCTTCGTTTATTTGCTGGTTGTGTCTAAAAAATGTCTGGTACCGGCTCAACAAAACAAACAGGTATTCATCAAAAAACTCATTCAACAAAAATAGATCTTTGAGTTTATTAAAGTGGAAGTAGTTGAGCTCAAATTGTTTTTCCTTGTAGCTGACCACCACATTGTCGCCAAGCTCTATGCTCACTTTTTCACTGGTACAATTTTCTTCTTTGATTTTCTTTAAGTCAAAGGACAACTTGGTCAACTCATTGAACATCACCTGCTTCAAATACATCAGCCTGGAGTCTATTTTTGAGCGGAGCAAATTTTCATATGCAGCACGCTTGACCAGAAAAATCTGCTCCAGCTCGGCATCGGTCAGCGTGTCGTACAGTTCCAATAGATCAGAGAGGTTGTTTTTTTCAATAAGCTGAAAGTAGTCGTTTTGGAGCATTTGTTTGGCAAAGTAAATGCATTCCTTGATTATTTTTCTGAGTCTGATGCGGACTGTTTTGGAGTCAATTTTGCAGGTGAGACAAAAAACATTCTTGATCTCTTTGTCCAGCGTGTCCAGGTCGAGAACATGTCTCGGGATGAGCTCGTTCTTGGGCAAGCTAAGCTGTTCGAGCAGAATGCGGTTCAGCGAGTCCTTGGGTGTAAATCTGAAAAAAAAAAGTCTCTTGCACTCCATGTCGAACCGCTGGTGCACTTCTGTTATTAATTTAGATCTGAGGTACTCTTTTTCAAGGTCGTTTTGGTGGTACTTTAGCTTGGTGACTACATTGGATTTGATGGAAAAGTTGTAGCCAAGCTGGCTAGTTGAGGGAACATTTGTTTTGCGCTTAGAAAACATAAATGATGTTGAGACTAAAATGCATTATTTGATCAGAAGAAGGTTCTCTTAGGCAAGTTTGATGGTAGCTGTAGATGAAAGATTAAAATTTGGTTGAGATGATGAATAGCTGCGCAAAAAAACTAATTTTCTATTTTAATTTATTCTGAATTTAATTTAATTTGTACGGTTTTTGTTCAAGTTATTTTGAAAATTAATAGATTAAAAATTAAATTATTCTAAAAATTTTTTTTTTTTTATTATTTTAAGAAATTAGGATTTTAATTTTGAGAAAAAATAATTTATGAAAATACTGTTTTTTAGGAACATGTCACAAAAACAGGCTTTATTTTGTCAACGCTTTTATTAATCAAACAAAAAATTTAAATTTTAAAATATGAATTTTCTTATGTCAATCATTTGGGTCTCCAAGGTTATGTGATCAAACACTGATCACAGGTAAGGTGATCATTGCTGCTCATCTGGTAAAAGAAAACCCAACTGCATGTCCACATTGAAGAAGGTATATGTCAGATACGAAAGGGCTCAGTATGCATATAGGTTGAGTACACAATTAATTTTAAATGACTCGATTAGTATATCAATATTTGGACTTTAAAGATTTTATTTCAATAAATTTTTTTTTGATCATCTATTTTTTTGTTTGATCACCAAATAATTTTTAATATTGATCACATATTAGGTGATCACAGGTTAGGTGATTATTGTTGATCACATAACTTAGGAGACCCCAATATTTTAAAAGGTGCATTTTTTTGATTTTTCAGCAAAATGAATTCCTCAATATTATCAAAAATTTCTCAATCAAGACATCAATCAAAGCAATACGGGGTTATACTTAAATTTTTACTTTTTAAAGATATTAAAATAGACTTATATTTTATTCACTTGCTATTTTATTTTGGCTAACAATTAAAGTATTGACAAAATAAAATATTTTTATGACTAAATTACAACAATTAATTAAATCATTTTAATGTCTAAACAATTAAATATTGTCAAAAAAAATGATTTTATAATTAATTAAATTTTTAACTGACAGCTTAAATCAGTTGAATACTATTTAATTTGAAAGATAACAAAAGTAAAAACTTCGAAAACTATCTTAAGAGGCCTTGAACAAAAACAAGTAACTGTACCTTGTTACCTAGTAATTTCTTCTTTTTTTCCTGAACTATCAAATATTTAAACATGCCTTACATCTATTTATTTCAACATATCGTTTTTAATTTTCTTTCGACTAATTTATCCTTTTTTTTAATTTTTTTATTTTATCTTATTTAACTTTATTTTTTTTATATTCTGAAAGAGCATTAGCACGGTACAGATAAACAAATAAATAAATAAAATGTATCAGTAAACTTCGTAATTTTCTGGCTGAGTTACGGAAAAAAGATTTGGAACCTCAAAAATAAGTATACATGAATTTCAACAGTGGGTATCAGAAAGAGATAGCATCCCCGAAGAAACTGAACAAGATAAAGATTTTGATGCCAAATTTGATCATGGTGTTGACCAGAGTTCTTTAAAAGTCCCAAAAAAAGTCCAAGTCATTAAAAAAAGTCCGTCAGAATTTTTTTTTAAAATTTGCTAGATCAGGCTTGATGTCAAAAAATTTATATACTCTTGGGTTGTCTAATGCAATAGATTTGCCATATATCAGAATTTTGTTGCAATTTTAGAATAAATTTCTTCTTCAGTATTCAAAATTTTAAAGTCCGGACTTGGACTTGACTTGAGACTTGTGACTTTTAAACAACTCTGGTGTTGACAAAGGTAAACTAATTTTTTTTAGACTGTCCATTGAAAAAAGGCGGTTACTTAATAATATAACCAAGTCTATTCATACTACGGTTGATGCGACTAATAAAATAATTTTGTTTTTGAAAAATTAACCTGCAACGTGACATCGACAAAATCTCCGAATGGACAAGCACTTGGCTTATGCGTCTCAATATAGGAAAGTGAAAAATCATGCACATCGGTAATAAAAATCCCAGGAAAGAATACAACATGCAAGATTACGACTCCTTGAACAGAATCAAAATTTTTGAAAGCGAATGTGAACGAGACTTGGTTGTTTTAATCCAGAGTTGTTTAAAAATCACAAGTCTCAAGTCAAGTCCAAGTCCGGAATTTTTTTTTTCAAAAGTCCAAGTCCAGGCTTTAAAATTTTGAATACTGAAGAAGAAATTTATTCTAAAATTGCAACAAAATTCTGATATATGGCAAATCTATTGCATTAGACAACCCAAGAGTATAAAAATTTTTTGACATCAAGCCTGATCTAGCAAATTAAAAAAAAACAGTCTGACGGACTTTTTTTGGGACTTTTAAAGAACTCTAATCAACACCATGATCAAATTTGGCATCAAAATCTTTATCTTGTTCAGTTTCTTCGGGGATGCTATCTCTTTCTGATCACCCTGATCACCACTGTTTGAAATTTGAAAAAAAAAATTAAAGTCTTTGTTTGGACTTTAGAAAAAGTCCAAGTCCAGACTTTTTTTTTTAGCTGCGCTAAGCGTTGTGAAATACTAGATCTAACATCGCTTAAATTACGTGGTGACTTAATTCAAAAGTTTAAATTTGAATCAGGTATCGAAACAATTGATTGGCACACAACACCGATTCGTACTCTCCAGCAGTACTGTCACAGAGAAAGGCTAAGAAGAGAAATCGTCAGGTGCTGTAACCAACGTCATGAATTTTTCAACAACAGAATAGTAAATCAATGGAACTTGTTTCCTCATGAAGTCATTATGTCCAAAACCGTGAACGAGTTCAATAAATAAACTGTATAAATTTTTAAAATATACTCAAAATTTACAGGCCTTAAAATTCAGAGAAGTATCAGTTCAAAATTTTATTAAATAAGATGGCTTTATTTTATTCTTTTTAAAGAGAAAAAAAATGCAAAAATAAAAAAACAAATTTAATCTTTTTTAAAATTTTAAAAATTCATTTAAGATTTAAATTGTTAAATTTTCACAAAACGAGCTCTTCAATGTCGTCTACATAACTATTACTTTTGTGAATATCAGGAAAGAGCAATTTGTTCTCAAGCTTTGGTCGATTGATTCCATTTTGTGCTTTAGTGCCATTTAACTTTGAAAAAAAATCAACGTGACCATTAGTCTCTTTGAAACTAAAACCATTAACTTGAGTCGAATTGGGTGTATTTGAGCTTGTTTTTTTGCCATTGTTTACTTCTTCCCAAGGCATGGTTTTTATCTCCTTAGTCCTATTTCCAAACAGATCACTATTTCCATTTGTATTATTTGTATTATTTCCGAACAATTTTGTCAAGAGCTCATTCTTGGGCTCTTCTTTAGCCATTTTTGACTCAATCTTTTGGGCATCGTCAACTGCAGTTAGCTTAAAAATGGAACTTTCAGACTCGGACTTTTTGTTGCCTGTTAAAGCCAATTTAGCCAACAATTCATCTTTTTTATTTTTGTCTTCGCCATTTTTATCTTCATTTAATTTATTAATTGTTTTCTCACTAATCCATCTTTTTTTGCGGTCCTCATCCTCTAGCCTTTGTTTTTCCAAGCGTCTTTTTTCCTCTTCCTCGGCCATTTTTTTCTTAAATTCCTCCTCAAGTCTTGCATTTTCTCTGTCCAGCTTTTCAGCTTGTATTCTTTTAGCTTCTTTTTCTTTTAGTTCGTTCTCTCTGAACTCTTTTTCCTTTCTCACCTTTTCCAAAGCTTCTGTTTCCTCATCTTCCCTTTTTCTTCTCAATTCTGCCTCGAATTGTTTTTGTCGTCTGGCTGCCTCTTCTTTTTCCCGTTCCAATTTTTCCTCCAATTCGTTCTGAGTAGATCGCTCTGTTTCTACTAGTTCTTCGTGTTTGGTTGGCTTTGGCGGTTTGGCTGGTAAAGAATCTCTTTTGCGGCTTTTTTCTCGCCTAACACTCGCTTCCCTGGGTGATTCATGAGCTGGGTGACTTAGTGACTGAGAGCTCGTTTTCCACTGAGGGGTATGAGACGCGTTTTCGCGAATCGCTCTGTTTGAGTAAATGTTGGCAATGTCCAGAGCTTTTTCTTTTTGTTCAAGCAGTTGTTTTAGTTCCTTGTTTTCTTCGGTTTGCTTTTGGATTTGTTTCTGAAACTCGCGGTGGTGTGCTATCTCTACTCCGAGTTCGTGTTTATGATTTTTTTCCATCATTTCAAGTCTTCGTTCCAAAAGCTTGAAAAAAATGTTCAGATCATTTAAAAGTTCAATGGTTTTATTTTTAAACATGCTTTTTTAACTAGCGGTTTTTGTCAGAAAAATTTTTTTGAAAAATTTTTTTTTTTATTAAATTTTTAAATTTCATTTTTAAATTGTTTGAATTGAAAAGGCCTTGAGTTAAATTTTTAATCAAAATTTTCAGTATTATTCAATCTAAATTTTTGGACTCTGATTCCAAAAAAGGAGAATTCAACTTAAATTGGTAAGGGCTTCTATTTTGAAGAGATTAATTTTTTTTTACCGCTCAAAAATGCTTTCTACATTTGAAAAAAAGTAAAACATTCAGATCTAAATCATATTAATTTTTAGTTTTTTTAAATCTAAAGTTAAGTAGAGAAGTTAAAAATGCAATGAATAAAGATCAAATTATTAAATTCTTTCAAGGGAATAACTAGTGTTGGCAATCGATTATCAATAATCGGCCAATTTTAAATCGACTAATTTTTTTTTAATCGATAAATCGACTAAATTGGTACTCGTAAAAATAAGTTTGTGGTGAATTTTGGCAAAAAATTGTAAAAAAAGCAGACAATTTCACGCATTTTTTTTAAGTATTATTTATTTATATGTAATGTTTTTTATTATGAGGTTTTTATTGCCCAAATGGTTGTACTAGGAAAAAAAATGAAAATTTTTTTTTTTTTACTGATTAAATTGAAAAATTAATTTTTTATGGTATTCTTACTATTTATGTTAATTTTAAATAAAAAAATTGACACAAAATTAATATTATTGTTTTTTTATATACAGTGGTGATTTGATAACAGTATTTTACGAAAAATTACGTAAAATAACGTAAATTAACCAAATTTCACCACATTTTACGTAAATTAACGTAAAATCCGAAAAGTGAAAAAGAAGAATTTTACGAAAAATTACGTAAATTTTCAGGATTTTGAGATAATTTTGATAAAATTTGGTAAAATTCAAAACGGCCAATTCAAAATTCAAAATTTTTTGTCTTTTGTCTTTTTTTTCCAAAAATCGAAAATTTAAGACAGTTTTTTTTTTCGTAAATTGGTCAAAAAAATAGTTATTTTTAAATTGTTATAAAAAAAAGCTTTCTTAAATTTTCGAAAAAAAAGACATTTTTTGGCCGTTTTGAATTTTACCAAATTTTACCAAAATTATCTCAAAATCCTGAAAATTAACTTAATTTTTCGTAAAAAACTGTTATCAAATCACCACTGTATTTATGGGTTTTTTATTATTTCTGTGGAATTTTTATTAAAAATATTGTGCACAAATATTAAGGGTCAAAAAAAAAGTGGATTTTAATAATCGATTAAAAAATATTAGTCGATTTTTGTATTTTATCAACCGAATGGAGTCGATTACCAACACTAGAATAATTACTTATAAATAAAATAGTAAAGATAAAATAAATTTAATTCAAAATTCTAAAGTATGGTAACCTAGTCTGACCGGGTGACCATATTTCTTTTTATTGATCATTTCGCACCCATTTTGTTCAAAAACTTCAAAAATGGTCACTCAATTTTCCCGAAATTTTTGAATGAACCCTTTAGCTCCACGGTTAATTATGTGAGGCTCAAAAGGGTAAAAGGGTTAACCCGGTTACCCCTAAAATTGTATATAATTGCCCAGAAATTTAACCCCAAAAATAAAATTTTAACCCTTTTAACCCATTTGACTTATTTAGGAAGAAAATTTTGGAATTTTCAAAATTTCGGCAAAGTTTTTAACTATTTAATTTAAGTAAATTATATTTTTTTTTTATTCAAAAAAAGTTAAGATCTCAAAAATTCAATAAAAAATCATATCATTAAAAGTCAAGAACGCATTTCGTTGAGAAAAAAATAATTTTTTGTGTGTTAATCAATTTAAACAAATATTTATGGAAATTTAAATTTCATGTGTTGTTACTTTTTTTATTTGTATTTAATCCTCACTCTAAAATTCGATATCACTTAATTTTTTTTTTAATTTTTTATTCTTAGCTAATAGATTTTACTGTTCAAAATAATTTTTAGCCCCTAAATTTTCAGAATCATTACAAGGAAATATAACAGCATCCGTCAAGAATCAATAAATGAATTTAATGTCTCCCAATAAAAAAAAAAAAAATTCATTTAATAATCAATAAAATTTTTTTTGGAATCATATTTTTTCTTTTAAAAAAATCTGATTAATTTAGAAATTAATCAAAAATACATCTTTTTTAAAAAAAATTTCTCAAGAGGCAGAAAAAATAAAAAAAAAATTTCTTACCTCATACTTGGACTTGTAATTAGCCAAGTCACGTTCGCTGGTCTCCAATCTTTTGCTCAATTCAGCATTGTCAAACAATTTTTTATCAACTAACAACTTTTTCATTTCGTCATTCTTTTTTTTCATGGCTCTAATTTCCTCATCTTTTTCGATCAAAGTAGTCGTCAATTTTTTATTTTCACCTTTTATTTTTTTTATCTGTTCCTTAAGAACATTGGTCTCGTCCAAATGATTTCTCACCATTCTACCAACATCATGCTCCTGATTTTCCAAGTTCTTCAAAGCTCTTTCTTCCCGCTTGTGAACCCTCGTCAGCATTTTATTTTCTTCCCTCAATTTTTCCATTTCCTTCATCAACTCCTTCAAACGATTGTTGAGATCATTATTTTTGAGCCGCTGTGCGGACATGACCCTCATTGCTGTCTGACTTATTTGCTCAGTTTGAGGTCTTGGTTGTTGGCGAGGAGGCAAATTTCTAGCTCCAGTTCGCCTCTGGACCACATTTGGTCGTTTTCGGTTGACACTGCTTTCCGAGGATGCCTTGGATATTCGGATGGCCTGCGGAACAGTTTTTGGTGCTTGGCTTTTGCTATAGGTATTGTAGTTTTTAGATGTATGACTTGAGGATCTTGGAGATTGTGGCGAGGATGAGCGGGTTCGGGTTCGGGTCGATCTTGATTGTGTGGCTGTGCGCCCTCTAGATCTCGATTCGGATCCTGATCGGGTACTCGATCGTGAAACCGACTCAGATGGTGAAGAGTATCGCCTTGATTCTCTATTCATTCTAAAAACGAAAAGTGAATTTTTTATTAATTAAAATTTTTAATTATTTTTAGTCAATAAGGTAAGAAGTGAGAATAAATGGTAGACTTGTCGAAATAAGAAAGAATGGAATTTTATATTTATTTTTCTAAAAGAATTTTTTTGTTATTTTGTGTTTCCATGGCAACATGAGATCAACTTTCTATTTGCAAATTTTTTTTCGTTTCGCGGCATGGCTAAAAAAATCATATAACATGTGACTTAAAGCATAAATTTAAAAAAAATTAAATTATTGACAATTTATTTTAAAAAAATTGATTGAGTTTTCAATTATGATTAAATTTTCTATTTTTTATATTAATTTAAAGTTTATCTGACATTTTTTAGCTTTTGTTTGGTTTGCTCATCATAGGTTACTAGATAAATTTTTTAGTATTTAAATTAAATAATAAACTCAAAAACCTGTCTTAAGGGGAAATTTTTGATCGATATTTTCACTAATTGACGTAAAGCTATTTATGAGTTTTCGTGCAGTAATTTAGAAAATGAAATAATTTTTTTCAATTAAATATTTAGCTTTTAAAAAGTCGAAATTTCTTTTTTTCTAAATAGACTTAAAAGTATTTTTGAATTTTACTTCATTTTATAAAAAAATTGTTGATTTCTGAGACCAAGCTATTTAGACCATATTTTTTATTTTCTTATATTGGATATTATATTAGTGTAGTAAAATTTTATTCAAGTAGTTTATAAAAAAATTTTCTAGGAAACAAAAATATTTTTATAAAATGAAGTTAATTAAATTGATGAAATGCTTAAGAGATACTATCCAAACCAATAAGTTACAAAGAGCAACAATTAAATTTCAAAATAATTTGTTAAAATCTTGAAGTTTAGTTATGACTGTAAAAATTGTTCATTAACAATTTTCGTCCACAAATTTAATAAAAACAGAATAAAAATAATGAAGAAATATATTATTTATCATGCAATTTTTTTTCAGTTCATTTTAAATAAAAGAATAAAATATAATTTTATTAATTTGAAAAATTCGGGATTTTTTTTAGCATTGTTTAAAAGTCTCAAAAAAAAGCCCAAGTCAGGACTTTAAAAATTAAAAAAAAAAAAAAAAAAAGTCCGGACTTTGACTTGACTTGAGACTTGTGACTTTTAAAGAACTCTGATTATTTTATTGAGTATACTTGTTGACATAATAAAAATATCTACGTTATTTCATGGCTTAATGAATTTTTATAATTAACTAAATATAAATCATTACTTGCTCCACTTTATACTGTCTTTTCTTTTTTTTGGTCTTGATAATTCTTTTGATTATATATAATATATTTGATTATAATTTTTTTTTTCCAATTTTATTCAGTCATCTAAATTTATATCAATTTTTCTTTTTAATTCGGGCTCAAACGAAGGTCTTGAACCATTCGGACGTGCCCTAGTCACCCCCTAAATTATTTAAAAAAAAAAAAAAAAAAAAAAATTCTTTTGACAATTGATACACCAACCTTTCTATTTATTTCGATTGAGATATCCATCCCGATATCTTTACAATCAAATAAAACCTTTTATTTTAAAAACAGGTGCTAAGAGTTTAAGTAATTTAATTGTAATTTATTATTGTGATTAGTAAAAAAAAAAGAGAAAAAGATAGACCACAAAAAGTTATAGAAAACTAGCAATCAAACTCTAAAAATGATCAAAATATAGACTTAAAATAAAGATAGCATTTTATTTAGATATTCATTTAAACACTCAGATTTCTAAAAGATCAAAATTTATTCAATAAAAACATAAGACACTTAACTTTTCACAGTATTGGAAAAATGGTCACTTTTAATAAACAATAAATTGAAACGATATTTAAAATTTTCCTTTAACCTACAAAAAAATGAAAATTTTAATTGAAAAAAATTTATTTCAAGAGTTAATAAAACGTACATACATTTAAAATTTGTTTGTTATAAAAAAACAATTGTAAAATAATTTAATCTTAATATTTTTCTATTAAAGTTTGTTACATAATTTCTATGAAAAAAAATTCATGAGTTTATTTCTATGAAATCTTATTCTAATAAATTTTATTCTATGAGTTTAGTTAAATTTTATTAATTTTCTACTAATTATTTTTTTTAAGAATTGATACATCATCACTCTAATTATAACTCACAAAAATTAAAAAATGCTATCATAAAAATTCTCAAAAAATGATACATAAAACTGAGAACACATATGTGGTGTCTTATAACGAAAAACTAAGCCGACGATAGTTGTCAATTAATAGGGCAGAGTAAAAAAATTAGTTTTGAAAATAAGTTTTAAATTGAGCAATGTCAAATTATATTTAAATAATTTTTTTAAAAAATTCTAAGCTCTGCAAAAATTCTGTAATTTATTGTATATTTTAATAAAATTTTTTTGATGGTATGCATTTTACAGAAAATTGCAGAGTTTTTGTAGGGCTAAAAATTTGTTTGTAGAAAATTGTACTGAAATAAACTGGAAATAAACTTTTAAGCTTTTCTTTTTTTGTACTAAAAATTCACAACTTAAAATTTATTTGCGAAAATTAGATTTTTTAAAATCGTTTTCGCCACGGGCCGTAGCTTTTACTAAAAAATAATTGCTAAAAAAATTGCCTTAGTTGTTAAAAAAGTGCTTAAAATTCAGAACTTGCAATGCTATAAGAAAAAATAACTGACTGAACTAAAATTATAAATTAAAACAAGATTTAGAAAAATTTAAATACCATTAAAAAACATAATTAGATTTAAATTAATTTTTATTTTTAAACCATGAATAAATTAGAATCATCGACAGGAAAAGTCACAATCAAATACAAAAAATTAAAAAAAATTGGTCAAGGCAGCTTTGGTACAATTTATCTCGCCAGTGATCAGACCACAAATTCAAAAGTAGCTCTAAAAAAAATTAGAAAAAAACCCGCTAAGTATACATCGATCAGCTATGGTCGAGAGATCCAACACCTTTCTAGTTTAGACCACAAAAATGTCATCAAATTAATAGAAGTAATTTATGGTGAAAATTTTATTTATTTAGTATTGGAATTATGTGAGTATGATTTGGCAAGATTATCAAACAAAACAAATTTTTCTATTGATAAAATAAAATTTGTAATTCACAATGTCTTAGAGGGTCTTTCTTATTTGCACAGTAACTTGATTATTCACCGTGATTTAAAACCATCCAATTTATTGATAAGCAAATTTGGTTATTTGAAAATAGCTGACTTTGGCTTGGCAAAAAAAGTTGACAATGAGGCCCCAAATAGTCCAACAGTGGTTACTTTGTGGTACAGGGCACCGGAACTCTTGTTCGGCTCGGATGAGCAGACTACAGCGATTGATTCTTGGTCGACTGCTTGTGTCTTTGCTGAGTTGTTAGTTGGTAATCCAGTTTTTCCCGGAGAAAGTGAAATTGAACAAATTGATTTAATTATTAAACTATTGGGAACACCGGGCCACTCGGCCTGGCCTGGTTTAAAAGATCTCAAATTTTTCAGCATGTTTTCGCTCAAACAGCAATCAGACAATAAGTTAAAAGATTTTTTTCCTCAACTAAGTGAGACTGGACTCGGCTTGATTAGTTCTTTGTTTGTGTATGATCCTTTAAAAAGAGCCAGTGCAAATAGCAGCCTAAAATCGAGTTATTTCATGGAGAGTCCCAAAATGTGTGATCTACAGTCATGGATAAATTTTATTAGCAGCACATGCCAAAATGATAATTTTGATTTAGATCAGGAATTAAGTTCAGAAGATGAATTTGACTAATTTCGAAGAAGAGATTTTTAATTATTTCAAAATTTTAAGTTATTCTAATTTTTTTTTCATAAGATATATTTAAATGTTGATTCATTTTATTTTTAAATTTTGAATAAAAATTATTCAATTTAAATAAAATTTTTGTTTATTTTGTTATTTTTTGGAAGACCACAGCAACTAACAAAAGCTCTCTTTATTAAAAAAACTTTTCTGGGTCTTTCCTGTTATGTGGCCAGGAGGTCACATATTATGTGACCAGTGACTTTATGTCGATTTGGTGACCAGGTATTTTTTCTGACTGGTCACATATTCACTGATCACCTAGTCTGATCATGTACAACATTACTTTTAATTTTTTCGATCCAAAGTTGCATCAGGTATCATGGTCTGCAAACTGCAAATTTAGCAGAAATTTGAATTCAATTTTTTTAACGCAGTGCATTTTGCAGAGATTTTGCACATCATTAGCAGACTATGACAGTTGACGAAACTTTGAATGTTGCATCATGTTGCATTTACGGAACTAATTTTAAACTTTTAGAAAAAAATTTATTCAATTTTTTATCATTTTGTTCTGTTCTTTTGTACTGAACTTCACAAAACCTTCTAATTGCTCATTTCAATTTATCTTTTCTCTTTTAAATTTTTTAAACTTATTTTACTTTTAATTTTTTTGATTAGTATTTTTTTAAGTTGAAAAAATAAATAAACTACTTGAATAAAAATTCATGAAAATGTTTTGACGAATTTAAAATATCTAACGATACTTGATTGTGTTAATGATTTTATCATCTTTTTTTTTAATAAAAAGATGTATTTTTTTATTTTGTTAATAAAATTTATATATAAATAGTTTATACAGTACAATTTAAAACTAACTTGCACATTTCTTTTCCTCAACCCTTCCTTTTTTTAATATTAGATGATCGTCTATTATAAAATTGATTATTTCTTATTAATTTAGATGCAAATTTTAATAATTTTGAGGTTACACAAAACTTGATTTCTTTTTTTTTGTAGAATAAATTCACTGAAAACATTTATTGAATTTTTTAATCTCCGTTGTCATCGTATTCGCTAAAAAATTCCTGGAAACATCATTAATATTCTGATTTATAGAAAATAAATTTTTTATTTTAACTCGAGAAAAACAAATACAGAGAATTTCTCACGAAAAAAAAACTACGAAAAAATTTTGATGAAAATTTGTATTTTCTAAAAATATTTTAGTAACTCTAAAAATAAAATTCTATTATTGAATTTTTAATTTATTTTTCCTTTTAAATGAATTCAATGTCCCCGTAAAAGTTAATTTCAACATTTCAATATAATTGAAATAGTCAATTGAAATTTTTTATAAAATTTTTATTCAAATTGGAAAAAAAAAATTTTATTAGTAATTTAATAATTATTCAATCAAATAGAAAAATGATAAAAAAGTGTTTAATATTCAAATTCAAACCAACTGTATCTCGACTTAATTTGTGAATGCATCAAATTTAAACTAAAATTAAAAAAAATTAATTTTCTCCTCAAAAATTTAATTGCCATAGCAACACAGAACTAAAAAATATTTTAAACTAAAAAAAATGAATAGAAAAACAATCTGAAGTAATATTTTGAGCAAAAAAATGGATAACTCAGACCCAGCGCCAACCACTGGCAGCGAGCAGCCTACGACTGATTTGTCACAGGTTGTGGAAAACCTTACTGTCCAAGCATTGAGGGAGGTAATTTAAATTAGTCAAATTTAAGAAATTAAATTAAAAAAAATTAAAAAAAAAAAAGTATGATGATGGGCCATTGACACCTGAGCAGCCCCAATCGGCTGACAATGACTTGGCAGGCGAGGAGAACAACCTCGTCGTGCTTGATCCCGACCATCCGTTGATGAGCCGTTTCCAAAAAGCTCTCAAGGATCAGCTGTCGAAACGCGAGCAGAAATTGACCTTGGAAACGCGTGAGACCAAATACCAGCTGGAAAAGGCTCGCAAGGAGCGAGAAGATCTCGGCGTAGAGCTCTACGGACTACAACAGGAGCTGGCCAAGAACCAGATGCTTTTGGAAAAAGAGCACGACAACTACAACGACACAAACCAGAACAGAAAGCTTGTTGAGAGCGATTTGGATCAAATGCGCAACTTATACCGCAACCATCAGAAGCAACTAGATGAAGAGCTACAAAAATTTCGTGATCTACAACAAGAAAGGGACAACCTTAAGCTGAGGATATTCTACATGAGCAATGCCAAAGATGATATCCGGAGCGACATTGCCGTGATAAGACGAGCGACCGAGAAGGCCGAGACTGACAAGAGCAAATTTGAAGTAGAGAAACAACGCCAAGACATGTTGGTCAGCCGGATGGAAGAAAAAGAGGTCAAGCTAAAAGAGGACATTTCTATTTATGACTGGCAACTGCAAAATCAATTGAAGGAAAGCAAGGCGCTCAGGAACGCGCTCGTCGAGGCCAGAATGGAAACCGAAGCAATTGAAAAGGAAAAAAATCAATTGATGCAAAATTGGTCAAGTTGTTTGATTGGCATGAAGCGAAGAGACGAAGCAAACTCACAGATGAACGCTGCTATAAAGTATTTTCTATTTAAATTTAAAAAAATATACCGATATTTTATGTGGTATTAGAATTTTTAAATTTTTCTACTAAAATTAAGTTAATTTTTATTTATCGGCTCCAGAATTGTTTTTATAGTAGAAAAAAAGAGGCAGTGAAATTAATTAATACTTGAGTTACCATATTACAGTAAACGATGCTATAGTAGTTAGGAATTTAGCCTATTTGGTTTTGTATTTGTATTTAGTAATTAAGTTTTTATTTTAATATTATTTTAAGGATTATTATTAAAAAAGTATTTTGTATTAATTATTTGGATGTAAAAATAAATATTTTTTGGGTATTTATTTTTTGTCAAAATTATTGCAAAAGAAATAAAAACTGGGTACATAAAAATTATTGTCGAGTATTTTAAAAATGATTATTGGATATTATAAAAATTATCATTGAATAGTTTAAAAATTATTATTGAGTGTAAGAAAAATTCGAACACTTGAAAATAAAAATTCGAAATCCTCCGTTTTTTAATTTGAACTTACTACTAATCAAAAAGGATGAAAAACTCTATCTTTATCAATAGTTCGTACAGTTAGTATAGGGAACCCTTACCATACTAGCTTGTAAGATGCATCAGCATGAAAATGAGTAGACATCGAATTTTTATTTAATGATCTTATTGATGAGAGAAAAAAAGAAAATTTAGTAGCGTTATAGCTGTATCATATTTGGTGCATTTTGACCCTTCCTTTCCTATACTTTTTCTGCATCATCAGCGTTGTCAAATGTTTGAATAATTTTCCAAGGGCATTTTTCTTTTCTTCTTTTGGGATTCATGGACTGTTTTCTCCGTCTCAACATCGGTTTCCTCGTGACTGCTGTAATATTCTGGTGCAAGCATTTTTTGTGTAATAAATCTATTAATTTATTCATGTAATAATTATTCTTTTTCTTGTAACGTAATAATTTTAAATTTCTAATTATTAATATGAATACTTATATTGTTTTTATTTAAAGTAACCACTAAGATAATACTCTAAATGAATTTTTATACACTCATTTGATTTTTTTTGACCATAAATAAACATTTAAATACTCGATTATTTTAATTAACACTCATTCAATATTTTAAGCACTCAAATTATTTATCTAATCTCCTTTTGATAGTTTCGTACATTTTTTACTAACAACATATCGAAAATTCAATTTTATGGTATAATTTTTATTTATTTTAAAGCTAGGATCAGCCTATTTTTAAATTTTGAAAAAAATTAGGAAATTTCTTGTCAACTCTTATAGCAAATTATACTAAACTTTCTGCCATTTTTTATTCTACACCCGTTATATCTTGAATATTTTCAATGAGAAAAAAAAAAACTTTCTAAAACTTTAAACGGTTTTTGAAAGTTAAAAATTTTAATTTTGAGAATTCCTTGATTTCGACTCTTCTTAAAATGAATTATTATTTATTAAAAAATTTAAAATTATTAAGATTTTAGATTCAAAATAATTAATATTTTTATAAATAGATTACATCAAACATAGAATTAAAACAAAAACATTAAAATTAAATTTTTTATGAAAGTTAGAAAAAAGCTTTCTTTAAAAAAGATGAAAAATGTATCTTTTATACTAATTTTCTAACTAAAAAAAACTAATCAAAATACTTTTAAAATTTAATATCTTTAAAAAAAAATATTTTTTTTCCTAATTGATATTCTTATGCTATTATATAGTTTAGTATTTCAAATGGTATTTTAAAAAGATAGAACCTGATGTAAAATTCAGAAATTTTATATAAAACACACATTTTTTTATTATACATCCTCATTTATGTAACAATAAAGATTCCATCATATTTATACCAAGTGTTTAGTAGATAATGATGAATTAAAAAATTGTTTGCGCCGGCATTGTGAATTTTCAAGCAAACCTTCGAAAAATTACAAAAAAAAAATTCTTTTTCATTAACTTAAAATCGAAAATTTTATTTTTTTTTATTGATGATGAAACATCAAGCAAAATATGCTTCATTAAATTAAACAAACAAATATAATTTTTTTTATTAACAGGGAGATATTAATGATCAAATGAAATATCAATTTTATGACTTTTTTTTTATCTCTATGATCTGTTTTAACTAGGATTTTTTTTGCAATTTTTAAATTTATTTTATTAGAATGTTAAAATTCTGTCATCGCTACTTTTAAATAATTTTCAATTAAGTGGTTAAAATTGATAAAATTTTATTTTTCAATTCTATTTTAACAAACAATTTGATTTAAAGTTAATCAATTTATTGGGCAAATTTTTTAAAATTTTTTATTTAAACTGGATTGATAAATAAAACATAGTTTTTTTCACCTTTAAAAAATTACAGAAAAATTTTTAGCACAAAATCCATATTTTAATTAAGAATTAAAAATTTGTATTCGAAGTTTTGCTTGAAATTTCACAATGCAGCTTGCACCTTAAAAATATTTTCGATTAAGACTTCTCTTATCTTGAAACATTTCATGGCTAAATAAGTACAATTTTTTTTTTTTTTAAATGGAACTTATGCGTAATTAAAGCCATTCACTTCCTTAGTCCTTTATTTTAAAAAATATATTGAATGTTTTTTAAAAAGAATGTTTAATATTTATAATTAAAAAAAACATAATTTACTTTCTTCTTAATGAAAATATTTTCAAAATTTTCATCTTTTCTTCTTTTAAAAAAAAAATTTAATTTAAAGTTTTTTTTTACAGCAATAAAAAAATCTAAAGAATGTTACATTTTTCAGCAGAAATAAAAAATCATTTTATCGTCTTTTAAAGAAAAATTTTTATAAATAAATTAAAAATAATAATAATCTTCCTGGTACCATTTGATAAATCAATATCGAATTAAAGTAGGCTCAGTAATTATTCAATTCTTTTCAGAATTTTCATAGATGACGTAAATGACTTAAAATAAATAAAACCAAACCAATACTTCCTTCATTTTGCAGGTGATTTAGCTACATTTTTTATTTTTGATAAGCAAGGAATTTCGAAAACATGATTAATATGTACTTTAAAGAACTTAAGCACTGACAAATGGAAAATGAAAATATCTGCTAAAAAATCATGTTACCTGATTTTTGAAAAAAATCAAAAGTTAAAATTATTCTTAACCTTAAAGTATAAAATTTAAATTTAAATAATGAGGAAAAAATTTACTCTTGACTCGAAACTAACATTTGGTTCAATGGTGGATGATTTAAAAAAATGTTGTAATTCAAGGCCTAATATAATTAAACATCTCTCAAATAAAAAATGTAAAACATGTGAAAATCTGAGTCATTGTGTAATTGCTTCCTTAGAATTTCTTCTTTTTTATCCTAAACCGTCAAATATTTAAACATCTAAAACCTGTCACTCTTATTTTAATTTATCTTTCTTAATTTTCTTCCATATTTTAATTATTTTTTAATTTTTTATTTTATTTAAACCTTTTCTTTTGATGTTAAATTTTTTTAAATCTGAATGAGCTTCAGCTCGACACAGAAAACAATTAAATAAAATATCCTAGGTGCCAATAGTGTCAAAATCAAAACTTGAGTAATTAATTCACTGGTCCAAGTTAGAAAAAAAATATATAAAAAAAAACTAAATTTTTAAATTAATAAAAAAAATATAAAAAAATTTTTTTAAAGAGCTCAAAAGCAAAAATTCGACTCTACTTTGGCCGAGATCGAGTCGTATAAAAAGTCGATCATTAAGGAACAGGAAAAGAATGAAAATTTGACTTTAATGATAAACACCCGCAAGTCGGAGCACAAAAACTTGGACAAGTCGCTCAAATTGAACAAAGAAAAAAAAGATGTACTTCAGCAAGAGTTCAGTGCGTTCGATCGAGCACTAAAAGAGACTGTGGGTCAATTGAATTCGGTAAATGCCGAAAAAGCCCAGACCACTTATACTCTTGGCCAGCATCAGCGAGAAATTGAGAATTTGAACCAAGAAAAAGTCAAATTGGATGATGAAATATTCAAGAAATTGCAGGACAAACTGACTGCGGACAAAGCTGCCCAGTACACGGACAAATTGAGAAAGGAACAAAATGAAAAGCTGCGCGACATGGAGCGCACATTGGTCAAATTGGAGAATGATATTGCCAAAGCTAAATTGGACGCTCTACAAACTAAAACTATCAATGAGGCGCATGAGCGTGAGGTTAAAATGCTCCAGAACGAGATTGATGACAAGAATAAGATTATTACCAAGTCGGAGTCGGAGATTAGACAACGAGTTCTTATTATTGAGCACAAACAAGGTCAAATTGATTTGTATAACAAAAAGATTGATGCTCTGATCGAAAAAGCTGGAGTATGAAAAAAAAAAATTTAGAAATTTTGAGAAAAAGAAATTAATTTTTTTTATTTAAAAAGGGAGTTGAACTAGGACCGCTTGAGGTCGAAGAGAAAAATTTGAACCGTGAAATTGATGACTTGATCACTAAAATTATGGAACTTGAACAAAAATGGCTCAGAGAACAAAACGAACTGGTCAAATTGGTCAAAGATCGTCAAAATAAACAAATTGGACTGAAAAATCAAAAAGACAATTTTATTGTTTTGACAACTAAAAAGATGAGAATTGAGAGTAAGTGCGGTTTTTAGTTTATTTTTTCAAAAATGAAAATTACCAGCTTTGCTAGCATTTTTTTGTCTAATAAAAATCAACAATACGATTAAATGACTTAAGATAACTTTAAGCCTAAAGAAATTTTAATTTGTGGTATTTTACCGAAAATTAAAAAAAAAGCCCTATTTTGAAAAATTCAAATTTTTCAAATTATTTTTTTAAAACATTTAAAACGATTAATTTGTGCAAAATTATTTTTATTAAAAACCAAAACACAACACAAAAAAAAACAACGAAAATATATATTCAAATTTGTTAAATATTTATAAAAACATTATTTCTTACAGATAAGTTTTTAAGTCACAAGTCTCAAGTCAACTCTAGTCATTACTTAACAAGATTTAGAAATTATTAAGAGAGCATTTAAAATTAAAATTTCAAAAATTTATTTATAGTCAATTAAACCAAAAAAAATATGGATATTTTTTAAATAACCTTTATTTGTCTGATGTATCTTTATTTTATAACAAGGAAAGTTTATGTACACTTAATGAATACAAAGATTGAGAAAACTTTTAAGATTTTTTAATATTTAAAATTTTCTTGAAATATTCATAAATTAGCCTAAAATGTAAAGTTGCTAAAATTTAGAAACTTTCTTTAGAAGTCCCTTATAGAGACGTCAATTTTTGACACGCTCAAAATTTTATAAGAATATGTACCTTTATATTAAAAAAAAGTGAGCCTGACACCCAAATTTTTTTTTCAAAATATGATAAAATGAAATTTTTTAGACTTTCTAGAATGGGATAAATGGACTAATACATAAGCAAATTTTTTCACCGCATCAAGAGCTCTTATTAGCACATCGTCTTACTAACGCATCAAAAAAAAACATATTGAGGAATCTTAAAAACGCATTATAATTAAATTTTTTATTAAATTTTAATGTATACTAAATTTTAGAAGCACAGTAAAAATCTTAATAGCGCATTGAACAAAAAACAGCAAAAAATAGATCAATATTATTGAGTTATTAAACATTCATCAGTGTTTACATCAAAATGTCATATTAGAATCATAAATTAAAAAATTATTTTTATAATCAAAATTTATAAAAGAAATCTGTTTAAATTTTTTGAAGGCTGTATAAAGGATTTTGAACATAATGTCTGTAAATTATCTACAGAGATTTTTTAGGAAAAATCAAAAGAAAATCTTTGTTTTCTCTTTTCTTGTATTTAATGAAGTAAAATTTGATTCGAATACCACAAATTTTTAATAAAACACCCCAACTTTTATTAGAATAACCACAAAAAATAAAAAAAAAAGAATTTTTTATTATTCTACACCAATTTTTTTATTTGACACCAATTTGATTAAAATGACTATACAAACAAAATAAAACTTTTTTTACTTGTGACACTAAATTTTTTAATTTTTTCCACATTTGTTTGGAAAAGTAGCGCTTTTTGGGGGTATTCTATTAAAGTTTTGTGGTATCGATATTAATGGCCCTGCGAAAACTCTAAGAAATGTTGTCAAATTGATAGTTTTTAATTTAATCAATTAAATTAATCTAATGACTCACATTCTTGGAGATATTCATATACTTTGCTAGCACTTCTCTTGTTTTTTGGTAACGCTTCAGCGTCTTCGGCTGTATCATTAAATTTGTTTTCTAAAATGCTGACTGAACTAGAAATTATATTTAATTTAAGAAAAAGTTGCTTTTTATATTCCCAAAATTACATTAAGTAAAGAAAATTCAATTATTAAGTCTCAATGATAAAAAATTGGGGTACTTGGATTTATATTCAATTTTTAATAAGAAGTGAAGCTTTAATCAAAAAAGTGTAAATTAATAAAATTAGTGTTTTTTTTATTTAATTTGGTATTAATTAATTTTTTATGTATAATCTTAACAATTGGGGTACAATTATTAAATATTTAGTAAATTTTACAAAAATTTTTTCCTTTATAAATTTTTGAAATATTTTTATTATTTTTAAATTATTGTTGATAAAAAAAAATAAATAAGAATTTAGTTGGCAATTCTTGAGGCTCTTTTTGGCAGAAGAAATTTAGAAATTAAATTCTAATTTAGGATTTTTTTAAATAAAACAGGAATAAAATTTTTCATAAATGATTTTTTAACAGAATTTTTTTGAAATTTTAATTTAATCTAGTAAAATAAAATAAAATAATTTTTTAATAGAAAATATTGAAACCGAGCAAAACAACATAAAGCAACTGAACAAAAATTTGGATCATCTGCGTCTACAATTGGAAAAGTTGAACAAATACATTTTCAAAGAGACGGAGACAAAGTCCAGTCTTGAGAAAAACTATGATTTGACTACAAATGACTTTATTGAATGTCTGAAAGTAAAAATAAAAATAAATTTCTTTGACTTTGATTAAAAAACTCATAAAAGGAAGCGGAAAGAAGTACCATTCAGCTACAAGACAAGATTGAGTTGGTCAAGAAAGAAAAGGAGCAGCTACTAAAAGATTTGATTGATGTAGATGAACAAATAATGGCTTGGGAGCGAAAAATCGAGCTAGCCAAAGAAATGAAGCAGGCAGTGGATTCAGATGCAGGACAAGGTGAAATTAAGGAAATGAAATTCGAAATTCATCGCATGACTGTTAGATACGATGACTTAAGAAATCAGCAAGAAAAGCTAATACGTCAAATGGAAGCAGCGGTCTTAAGACGAGATACAATCATGACCAGAGGGGAATTAACACAAAAAAATCCTCAGATTGTAACTCAAGGCAAGTTGCAGCGTGAAATAGCCGAAATAGCAAAAAAAATTAAGTCAACTGGTCAAGATACCTCAAGAATTGAGAGCGAGATTCGGCTGTTAAAAGACAAACAACAGCAATTAACAAACATTTTGGAAGACAAGCAGCATGTACTCAAAAATTTGCATGAGTCGGATGAGGCAAAAAATATGCAGCTAGAAGAGTTAAGTCGAAAAAAGCAGGAAAACATGGAAGAATTATTGATGAAGCAGCGCAGAGTGAAATATTATGACCAATTAAAGCATGGTAAATACACTTTGCTGGCCAAACAAGACACTCAAAATGAACAAGAAACAATGAAGCAACTAGACAGATTGAGGTCTTTGGGAACTATTGTAAACAAGCTTAGTGAAGAGTATCCAAATTTGCAGCCTATAATCAGAAAAGTTGAATCATCTATTCAAGTTAGATTGAACCAGGAAGAGGAAGATTCGGAAAAGAAATAATTAAATATTCATTTTTTTCTAAAATTAAAAAAATTTCTTTTGTTTATTTTAATAAAATTAGATAAATTTTAATTTTTTTTGCTGTTGACTCATTGTTTCTATCTTCTTCTAATCACATTTTTTTTTGAACAGGTTGACTATTGAATCAGAATCAGTCTCACTACCGCTGCTAAGAGCCATGCCCTTAAGTAATTGAGTTTCATTAGGTTAACGAATTAAAGCGTTAGTTTTAGCCTTCAGGAAAACCAGGACGACCCTGTCAAATGAAAAACTAAAAAAAACGAAATCCACTTTATTACGAATAAGAATCCAGGACCCGATTTTTTATAAAGGAAAAAGATTGCTAATTTTCTTTGAAACAACGAACCTCTTAATAACGAAATCCCGATATAACGAACTAATAAAAAAAACCGAGTAATAATTTTCTTAAGAAAAAAACCTTTATATAACGAATTTTAAAAAAATGACATCCGTTAATTAACTACTTGATAATAAAAAATAGTTTATTGTTTATCTATTATCTTTTATTATCTGATAAGGTCCTCGAGTTCTTATAGACCATGATATGTTAAGTGATCACTTTCCAATTCAAACATGTATATCAACTGAATATTTAATTTCATTTGAACCCTTGAAAACTAGTCTTAATTTAAAAAAAGCAAATTGGGGACTTTACTGAGATTTACTGAAGTCATCAAATCAACAAATAAGTTCTTTTACAAACATTGATGACATAAATAAACACATTTAAGAAAAGATCGTTAATGCTGCCCAAAAAAGTGTTCCAGCTTACACTCAAAAGTCTTTTAAGTCAAGCTTACCAAAAAATATTGTCTTATTAATTAAAGAACAAAGGAAAATTAGAAGATTTTTCCAAAAAACCAGGTGTCCTTCTTTAAAGATAATTTTTAATAAGCTAGCATCTGAGGTACGTCTAGCTCGAGCTAGACGTATTCTTTAAGATCTTAAAGAATTTTGGAACCAAAACTGACATGATTTTAAAAATAAAATAGGAAAGAATACTTTATCAAGCAGGCCTTTCTGGAAAAAAATAAATAAGTTCAGATCTAAGAAATGCTCAAAACAGAAACCATCATTACTCAAAGATGGTATTGGATGTGGTCTCCTTTATCGCTTGTTTGAATGTGAAGCTTTCCGAAATTTCATGTCACTTATATGCAAAAAATGGAAGCCAACATCAAGGAAAAATCTATTAAATTTACATAATAAATCGATTTCTAAAATGTCTAACAATTTGAAATTCATATTATCAAAAATTCGATTTGTTTCACTGACCACAAATGTTTAGACTGATGTTTACACTAAAAATAGTGTTTGCCACTTATTTAACCGAAAATAATTATAATTCTATTCCCAAGCTTACAAAGTACCCTGGAATAGTGAGATTAATTGCTTGAGGGCTATTTGCAAGATCAAATTAACCGACTTAAATGATTGCCGTAATAATATCAAAAACCATTGATTAATTTTAAGTCAAAATGAACACTCAAAACTGGCAGACGTTATCAATATTTTAGAACCATTTGAATATGTCACAAATGAAATCCAAGCTTATTCCAACTTATTCAACATTTAGATAATTTCATACCGGTAAATAACAGCATGAAACCATTTATTAATGAATTGAGGACTCAAATCAAGACGCGATTCGCTGGAATCTTAGTTTTGTCAAACAAGAATACAAATGAATATTCATGGTTTATATCTTCTCTCTTGGATCCCTTATTTAAAAATGAATGGTTAGAAATTTAAAATGTAAATTCGGATGAAAAGCTGTTGATTTCAAAACGCTTAAAAGAACTATTTTACCATGAATGGAAAAATATAGGACCTAAGCAGTAAGATCAGACTTGGGCAAAAGTCATCAAGTCAAAGTCAAGTCAAGTCATTTGACTTGACTTTAATTTTTTTTTTTTAAAGTCAAGT
>QEOQ01000070.1:200433-218383 GCA_010279815.1 Brachionus plicatilis
AGCCCGTTTATTTTAGAAAAGATAAAAAAATTCTTTGGCGGGACTTTAGTCTTTTTTGTTAGTCTCATGTTAGTAAAATCGCCTACAAAATGCCGAAAATTTTTTAGTTTTTTAAATAAATCTAATGTAAGCGAAAAGTAAATGATGATAAAGCAAAATTCAAAAATGAATTGGAACAATACAAAAATATCTTTTATAATGAAGATGACAGTTTATCGAATTTTTGGTTGATAAACAAGTCAAAGTTTCGAGCACTAGCAACACTTGAACGAAAATACTTATCAATACCAGCTTCATCAGAACCAATTGAGCGGCTTTTTTCTAAATCAGGTAATATCAACCGACTTCATAGATCGAGATTGACAGCCAAAAACCTAGAAGCCACGACTTAATTGCTCAGTAACATGGATTTAATGAAAGATTGAATTGAAAAATACTTGAATGGTTTAAATTAATTAATTGCTTTTTTAAATAAAGATTTTAAGAAAAAAAATTTTTAAATTTAAGCAAAAATTCTTCTCAATATTTATAATATAAAAATTAATTTTGATTGAGTTTTTTTGAGATGATAAAAGTTAAAAAAAAATTTAATTTAGAAAAATCAAATTTATTATTTAATAAGTTAAATTTGTTAAAGTTTCGAGAGATAAAACATCAAATTTTGTTCCTGACGGTTCAAAATTTACGCATTTAATTTAAATTTAAAATAAATTTGGGCTTTTTCAAGACTAATTTAACAAAAAAATGTTCAAGTTCTGGGTAAAAACGCATGCATTTTCAACCAGTTAAATATAAACTTGCAAGGATTTAGCTAAATCGAATTCATGTAAAACCACGAATGAGTATCACTTATTTAAATCTCTCTCATCTTATAAGTCAAACACATTTTTCACTTATTCACAACGCGGTCAAAACGAAGCGTACTCAACATGTCGTCTCGGCTAATTGAGTGAAGCGGTAAGCACATTTGGTCAGTAACTAATTGAGCAGCAGAAAAGTGTCCAACATATACAAATTAACATACACAAAAACCAATCTTTATTTTTTAATATTTTATTTAGATGACAAAAACAAATCAAATAAAAGTCTTTCAAAATTTTATAAATTTTATAATTTCAATTTTAAAAATTTTATTTAAAGAATTTGGACGCACATTAATATGTAATTTATAATATATAATTTTGAAAACATTTAAATACTAAATTTCTACCAATTTTTGGCTAACCGGACATTAGGTTAACAAAAATTTACAATATTGGTTAACCAAGTTGTCAATAACCAACATCACTATTACATTGTTGTATCACAAAAATCCTTAACTATTATTACTGATAGAATCCTTGACTACCGACCATTCATAAAAAGTCTAAAAAAATTAAAGACTTTGGTGGGACTTTTGAAAAAAAAAACAAAAAAAAAGTCCTAACTTGGACTTGACTTGAGACTTTTGACTTTTAAACAACTCTGATTAATAATATTTAAAATGTCTCGTTTTTAAATATTGAAAGTTGATTGTGAAAACTTTATTTATTTGTTTGATATTTTATTTTAAATAAATGAACAAGCTAGCTACCAAGAGAGAAGTATATTCTACTTCTACCCACTGGCAAGTGAAATAAAAAAATCTTTTATTTATCCTAACTTGTTTCACCCATTTATTAGTGTGACACAATCATTGAACTATGAAGCAGGTTGATTACTTCATCAAGATTTTCTTGAGGTCGTTTAGGTGACATATTTGTAGCTATTCAATTAATTTTTTTTCAGATATTTCACTTTCTAATAAATATGTATAGTTTACTTAAATTTATAAATCATTCCAATTAATTACATTAGTTTGCCTAAATTTGTCCATATCATTATTTTTTTATTTGTTTTAAAAAGCTTGTATGTTTGTTTTAATCTTAAACTTTATATTCGATTGAATTGGTAGATAATTATTATAATAATAGTAATAATAAAAGGGGGGATTTTAGACGGACTGGTTGAAAGAGAGCTACTTCCTTTCAGCCCCTTTTCGAGATTGTGTCTTTTTGATTAAATAGAATTAAATAAAAAATAAAAAATAAAACAGAACAAAAATAATACCGTAAACTCGTAACCATTACTCTTGGAACAATGTCAAAATTTGGGTTTATTCCAAACGGAACTAATACCATCGAAATCATGTTATAAAATTTTTTTTTTTTTTTGAATAAACCTTGACGTCCGACTTTAAACTAAGAGTAAGCGCAAAACTTTGATTTTATTCTTAGAATAATTTCGAATTTATTTTGCAATAAACTTAAAAAATTGTAGAATTAAATTCGAAATTAAAATGAATTAAAAATTAAACTTTATTCTAATTTTTGTATTTATTCTAAGAGTAAAAATTAAATTCGATTAAAAATTAAAATTAAATTTAAAATTAAAAAATTCGATTTAATAGCTAAAAAAAACTGTTTAAAAAACATTTATTTTATATTTTGCCTAATAATTTTACCATTTTCGTCACGAGGTAGCCTTTATCTATCACGTTCTTTGGTGATAATTGATTTGAATAAGTTTCGATGTTGGAAGCTATTGAAATTTGGAATTTGGTTTGGTTGGTCTGAAGGTTCAATTCCCTAAGAGGGTTTCGATTAGTTGGCTTATGTCTATTTGTATTTATTGCGATATGGATCGCTATTAAAGTCACTAACAATTATTAAATAAAGTAGAAAAAATTAACTTGACATTATTTGTCTATAAAATTGAATTTATCGATGACATTTAATATGAAACTTAACCAATTAACTACAAAAATTCAAAAATTCTATGATTAAAAAAAGTAACCAAGAATTTCTATTCAAACTCTTTCTAGTTTTTGATTGATTTTATATAAATCATTTTTTCTTTATTAATAAGTAAGAAATTGTCAAAAAAATAATTCTTTTTAAAAAAATTCAATAAAGTGAATATTCACCCAATTTTTCATTCACAAAGAAATGAATTCGACTATTTATAATGTAAAACCGAATAAATAAAGAGAATCAGCAATGTCATTTTGTTAATACAGAATTTTTTATTTATTATTTGTTGACCAATTAACTAATAAATTACTTCTTTTTTCATTAAAATGATATTTTAACCTGTATTAAATATTCAGCTATTTATTAAAAAAATATTGATAGTCTAAACTCTAAAAATTTTTTTTTCAACAAGATTGAAAATTATTTACAACAGCCTTGACGATCAATATTTCTCAGAAAACGCTTTTTGGTTAAAAGTGTTTTCAAAGTTTTCAAATTGAACTATTTCAACAATCGATATGTCATAGAAACTATTTTTAATTATTAATTTTGATTAATTTTCATGCCTTGAGAAAATTGATTTTTAAAGCACAGAAAATCGATCAAACGAATTAAAAAAAAAATCTAATCATTTATGATATTTGATCATTTTTTTCTTTAAATAGTTTAAAAATTCCATGAAAACTTTTTTCTTTAATTATTTTAATAAAAGATTTTTATTTTCTGTCTTTTTTTTTTAAATTTTAGGAAAATGAAACCATTAATTTCTTTATCATTGCTGGTAGTTACATTTTTCTCGAATACAAAAGAGTTTTCTTATGATCCAGTTGGATGTTTTCTTGATTCATCGGATCGTGATTTACCTTTTTTAGTTAATGAAAATCTTGGCTCAATGACAATTGAAAAATGTATCTCATCATGTAGCCGAAAAAATAAAGTTTTTGCTGGTCTTCAATATTCGTAAACATAATTGGACTCTTATTTCGGAAATTTTAATTTTGAAATTTAGTTATCAATGCTTTTGTGGAAACTCTTATGGAAAATATGGACAATTGGAAATTGGTAAATGTGATTCGAAATGTAACGGCAATGAAAGTCAAATATGTGGAGGTACTTGGGCAAACAGCATTTTCAAAATTAATTGTTGGCTTAAATAATTTTTAATTTAAAAAATTGAATTAATTTTTAAAAAAGTTTTGAAGTGCAAATCATTTAATTTAATATTAGGAGACACGTTACAATGTTTTATACAGTTTTACAATTCAAACAATGAGGAAAATAATCAAACAATTTCGGTAGATTTTGGAAACAATCAAGTTTTAGATTTTCAAAACAGATCTAACATAATAAGCTTTAATTACACATATGGCACCTTAGGGACCTTCGATTTAAACATTACTGAGAAATCACTTGATTTTACATATTCAACAGTAGTGAATATTGCTGGAGTATCCTTTGCACAATGCCCATCTGTAGTCAACCAAAGTCAGAAGTTTGAGCTAAATTTTTTACGGTGGAATTTTAACAAAAACACCAACATTAGTTTTTCTAATTCAGACATGCACATTTTAAATGGATATGCCAACACTTTGGAAAATACCATTGATAATCCTGGTTTATACTCAGTCATGATTTTAGATGATTCGAGGATTTATGATAAGTGTCCATCTATTTTAGTACTTTCATCAAATCCATCATTCAAACCTTTTGGTAAAATTAATTAAAAATGATCAAAAACTTGTTAAAAAATTTAACTTTTATTTAGTGAATTGGACAATTTGTCCCAATGAGACAACAATTGGAAAGACTGAAAACTTGACGGTGAACTTTTTTTCAGATGGAAATTTTACATTATTTGTGGAAGACATTGAGAAAAATTTGATTTCTTTCAATGAAAGCGGAAATAACTCCATCCAGATTTCACAGAATTTTACTTCACTTGGAGAATTTTATTTAGAAGCATTTGATTCAAACTTATTTTCTTTATCTAGATGTAATATAACTGTGAAGGAAAATGAAAATGATAAAATTGAAAAACTAGAAAGTTTTGAATTAGATTTAGACGATTTAGATGTCATTTTAGGTTTGCTTAAACAAAAAGGTGACATTAACAATTGCTTAAAAAATTGCTCTAACAATGGAAAGTGCAAATCTGATTCAAATAACACAATTAAATGTTTTTGTAATGAGCATTTTGCAGGCGTTGATTGTAGCTTTGACACGAGGCCATGTTCTTCGAAACAATGTTTAAACAATGGCAAATGTGTTGAAGTTGATGCTACTTCATTTGAGTGCAATTGTTCTGGTAATTATGTTGGCAATAGATGCCAGTTTTTGAGAAATGATATTTGTGCAAACAAAACTTGCTCTTCTCATGGATATTGCTATTTTAGTGAAGAGGATACCAAAGTAAAGTGTAAATGCTTCAAGTACTACACCGGAGAGAATTGTGAAATAGAGGCAAACGAGATCAAACAGATAAAGAAGATAATTAAAATCACAACTATTATTGCTCTTGTTGTAATTTTTCTTACAGTGGCTTTTTTCATTATTTTGGACATTACTGGAAAATATGAGAAGAGAAAAGTAAAATCAAGCAAAAAAATTCAAAAGAAAATGTACAAACTTGTTTACGTAAATTAGAAGAGAAAAATTGACAATTTTTCCTCAATCAATCAAATAAAACTTAAATTATTTTAAATTATTAAAACAAAAATTTAGAAATAAAATTTTAGCTCTATTTTTTCAGATATATTGAAATATACCATTATTTTTATTTTCACATTTTATGATCACGATTTTTTTAATCATCTTTATTGGTTATTTAAAAAAAATCTAATTTTTTTTAAATAAGAAATATTTTATATGCTAATACTGTTTTCACAGCAATGTTTAAAATTTTAATTACAATCTAATATTAGAACAGAACTTCATATGAAAAGAATATCGGTTTTCATTTTTTTAAGTAAATCAGGAAGTGAAATTTAAGTTTTTTAGAATTCAATTGAAAAAAACTTTTAAAACAAATATTTTTAAAAATTAAATTTAAAAACTTTTTTTTCATTTAGTTTTTTTTAAAAGCATTTTTTAACATATATTTGAACAAAGATAAAACATAGAATAATTCTATTTATTTGAATGTTAAAAAAATTCAGTCAATTAAATTTCATTCTAAAAAATTTTAAAAATAATAAATACTTTTTATAATTTTAAATTAAAAATAACTTAAAGAACAATACACTGTTTCCATTGAAATATTGCCCTTTTACAATTTATTAAAGAAAAAAGTTTCCAAATAGAATTATACATTAAATTAAAGGTCTTAAACTCATCTTTCGGCAAAGTTATTTTATTTTTTAAATTTCCTAATATAATGTCAATTTTTCCGGAATGAAAATACCTTTTTTTTCAAAATAAACTTTACATTTGAATTTATAACGAATATTTTTAGTTAAAAAATAAATATTGCAGTTTTTTTCTTTCAATAACTGTTCTTTTCATTTAAATATCTTTTTAGTTCCTTTTCGAAATGCACTGAAATTAGATTAATAATCAAATATAAATTCAGATATCTGAAGGGAGAAAAGTTTTTTACTCTAAAAAACATTTTAAAGTATCAGTAAAAAACAATTTTTTTGCCACTAGGGTTATTTAAAATAAAGGATCAAAGTTAGACTTATCGCTTTATTTAATGAAAGTCGATTCCTAAAATTTTAAAAATACTTCTTCGATTTTAAAATATTTTTAGATTTAAAATTTTAAAAGTTTGGTTTTCATAAATAACCTAATCAATTATAATGTTTGTTAGTTTTAACTTAACTTATGTCTTCACATTAAATAAATACCTCGATTTTGTGAAACGTCTGGGTAAACAAAAAAAATTTCACAAAATTAAAATTTCACAATTTCGAACACATTTTGTGTTTATTATGATTTTGTGCGTCACGCAGATTTTTTTCACAAAATTAAGATTTCACAATTAAGAGGTAAAAAAATCGAGATCAGGCTGTATAATCCCGTGTTTTTAATTTAAATTCAGATTGTTTAATGTTTTTAATTTCTAAGATATTTAGTTAAGGTTTCATTTGAATATTTTTTCTGTTACTAAAATATTGTTCATTGTTGGTGAATTTTTATCTCAAGGATCTTTAATTTTGTCTGTCAGTCCGTTCAATTAAGACAGAAATTGACAAATCAATCGGTTACTTGATAAATTAGTGTTTTTATTAAATTTTTAGTATAAAAATGATCAAAATAATAATCATTATCCAACTACTTAGTGAAATTGCTACCTAATAATTTCTTCTATATCCTGATCAGAATAATATTTTCAAATTGGTATTTAATATAAGCCGGTTACAGCCAAAATCTTGTATATTGTCTCATTTGAAAAATTGTTAATTGTAAAAGTTATATTTTGAGAGCTTTTAGAAAACACACGAATCTGGTTTCCTGTAGCATTTATTTGAATTAGTAATGAAGAATCAAAAAGGTCAAAAGTTGCATATGTCAAAGAAATATTTCTCAATAACTATAATTTATAATATTTTATTTATATACTTACCGATGTTTAATTTGTTCTATTTTAAATTTTTCAAACTTATTATGAACTAATTTAAATTTTCTATGCCTTTTCTAACGCTTGGCTAAAATGAAGGACGCTGATCCATTCTGAGTAGCCGGAGAGTTTTCCTCTAAATAATAATAATAATAATAATAATAATAATAATAATAATAATAATAATAATAATAATAATAATAATAATAATAATAATAATAATAATAATAATAATAATAATAATAATAATTTATATATTGATAAATTAATAGTGTTTATAACAGAAATGTAATATCACAGTTTTCGTTATTTTTAGATAATTTGTTATTTTATAAAATTTAAGCTGAGGCGATCTTCTTAGATTACGGTTTTCATTATATTTCCTTTAAACACGGAAGAAACATTGTAGAAAAATTTTATAAAAGTCAAAGCCTTAAAATGTTAATATGGTCTTCATGCCAAGAATTAATTATGGGTCTCCCACGTTATGTGACCTATAGGTCACGAAAAATGTGACCAATTCAATATCGCTCATTTGGTGACCAACAGTGGTCATTTATTTGTGACCTGTGCAATAGGTGACCAATATTTTAACAAATAATTTAAGTTGATTCAATAAGTGACCAAGAGGTTAATTATGTGACCAATTAACTCATTATGTGACCACGTACATCATTATGTGACCAATAAAATTATTTATGTGACCAATAATATTATTTATGTGACCAATAAAATTATTTATGTGACCACTTAATTTTTAAAGGGACCAGAAAATTTAGGTTTATTAATTTTTATTGTTTCAATTTTTACTATTATTTAACCGTTTAAATTTTTTTCAATATTTTTAAGTTTTAAGTTCAAAAATCTAAAGTAATAAATATCTTAATTTTTATGTTTTCTACTTTTGTGTATCTTTATTCCTGCCTCACCATCCATATATTCTCCACATAATTCACATAAAATAGGATTCTTTTTGCCGCTTAATTTCTTCTTGATTACATCCTGAGTTTCTTTTGAACATTCAGGTATTTCGTTAGCCAATTTTTCATAAATTTGTGACTTGTTTTTAGCGCTAGCAGTAGCAATATTTAAATTGTCCATTTTGTCAATAACATCTAATTCAGACTCATCATCTGTGCCATCAATACCAACATCTAGTGGAATGGTCTTAGTAGTAGTACTAGAACTACAAGAAGCTTCAATTGTAACATCATTTAGATGATCAGCCACATTTTCATCATTAAAATCATCTTCATAATGTACATTTAGCGAGCCTGAAACAGAACCTGAATCAGAATTAGAACTTGAACTTTCGGATTCCGTATCGGAATAATCAGATGAAAATTCAACTTCTTCTTCCGGGTCACCATTTACTTCACGAATCAACTCCTCATACTCAGCACTTAAATTCGTTAATTAGTAATAATAATTAAAAGAAAAATAATTTTAATTTTTACCTTTGACCAGGTGAGTAAAATCGAGCAATTTCCTTTAATATCAAATTAAAACATTCTTTGCGATCACAGTTATTGTTGTACCGCCAAACAAACTCATCAATGTAAGATTGAATTTTCGAACGTTTGCAACCATGCATTTCCTTAAATTTATGCTTGCAAGCGTTCCACAAACTTTCAATCTTGTTGGTACACGTCCCAGTATTAGGGTCAACAAAGTTTAGACTGTGATTGACAGTCTGGTGTTTAAAATCTTTAAAATTTGATATTTTGTTGTAACTACTCCAACAATCAGAGTAGACAGTAGTTCCACGGTTACACTTTTCGTAAATAATGCTTAATAGTGTTAAGGCTTCTCTATCTTTTACGATTTGCAAATAACATTTTGGCAATTGATTATCAGTTTTTCGTTCAACAAGTCCAAAAACCCATACTTGTCCACGTCTAAGATCTTTTCCCTTCCAATGCTTTACTTTCGCGTAAAGCGACTCATCTATTTCCACAATCTTACCAAATCCTCCTAATACAATATTTTTTTTATCTAAACTTAACGTACAAATTTGCCGTAATTTTTCAAACAAACCAGCTACCATATTTTCACTAACATTGTCATCAAAATTCATTTTAATAATAGAACATGTTTTGACAATAGTCAGCTGAGCAGCCCAACATTTAATTAAACCTATAATAATATTTATTTTTTTTCTAAACAAAGAAAAAAATGAACCATCCCATATAGATTTATAGGTACCACACTTGTAGCCATTACAACGCCAACTCAAATGCTTATCAGATGATTTTTTTCCTCTTGTTCTGAATCTAAGTTCCATTTCTTTTTGAAACTTTGGACATTTAGTATTAGTACATACTTGTTTACCATACACTGCATCCAATTCACGCAACATATTAAATATTTTAAATTCTTCGGATTCTTTAATTTCTTTGTCCATTTTAAAATTTAACTTTTTTCCAAATAAACTTTTTTTGCAAATAAACAGCTTTTTTTCAAAATTGCAATTTCATTAAACATCTTTTTTCAAAATTTCAAAAAATTATAATCTTTATTTGATAAACATGTAAAATTAATTGTCTGATTTATAAAATGTAATTCATTAGTTATTTTTTAGGTGACCGTTGTCCTTCATTAGGTGACCATTGTTCTTCATTAGGTGATCGTTGTTCTTCATTAGGTGACCGTTGTTCTTCATTAGGTGACCGTTGTTCTTCATTAGGTGACCGTTGTAATCATTTAGTGACCAAGTCCTATTTTATGTGACCATAAATTGGTCACCTATTGCACAGGTCACAAATAAATGACCACTGTTGGTCACCAAATGAGCGATATTGAATTGGTCACATTTTTCGTGACCTATAGGTCACATAACGTGGGAGACCCTTAATTATTAATAATGTAAGTGTGCGTGGTGAAGAATAATATTTTTTAAATAAAGTGAAGTGTTTCTTTCACTGTAGGTAAAGAATCTTAAATATTATTTTCAATGATATAAAGTTCACGAAATTCAAAACTTTAGGGCTTTCTGAACTTCACATTTTTGACTCAAAATTCGTAATAAACGCCCTCAAAAACCCCAAAAAAAAGTTTTTTTGAAGGGGACAAAAAAAAATTTTCTACAACCAGGGTTCCAAAAATAGCAAACCTTTTAAAAAGTTGTTGTTCGTTAAGACTCAAAATCTCAAAAAAAAACTTAAATATACTAAAAAAGTATATATATTCTGAAAGAGCATAAAATTCTCTACATGCTAATGTAATTTAGAAAAAAAAAAATGGTGTGGCGGTTTTTGTTGGCTAAAAAAAGGAAAAAAATGGGTTTTTTCTGGTTTAAATCGTATCTCCTCCAAGGATCAATTATGACCCGATTTATTTTTTTTTTTTAAAAAATCTAGACAAAATTCTGAACAAATCTATGGTTTTAATTTTTTATTTTATTGCTTTATTTTTCTTAAAAAATCTCTTTAAATCATGTGATTTTTTGAATTCTTTGATTAGAATTTTTAGATTAAACTAAAGAATTCGATATTTTTAGGTGCTCAACTACTGTTTTTTTCGATTTTACTGAAAAATATGCTTTTTGACCGTAAGTCGCACCATTATTGTAACCTACTAAACACCGCCAAAATCGAAACATATTTTATGTAAGCATCCAGCTTTTCACACTGAAAGCAATCTTGAGATATTAGCCAAAAAATATGGACATAAAGTTTCTTTTGAGGGCGTAGATCACGAATTTTGAGTCAAAAATGTGAAATTCAGATAGCACTTAAGTTTTGAATTTCGTGAAATTTAAGAAATTATTTCGAGAATTTTAAAGAACTGTTAAAAGTCAAAAGTTTAAATATGAATTATTTAAAAAATAAGTTGTTTTTAAAATTTAGGATTCATGCTCCTTTCTTTCAAAAGAAGAATTTTTTTAGGATTTTCAAAAAAAATTTTTTTTTAAATTGTTAAAATATTGAAAATTCAAAGTCTGTCTAAATTAATAAAAGAAATCGATTTGAATATTAATTCAAACAAACATTTAAATCACTTTAAAAAATTGAATTTTATTAGAGATTTAATTTTTTTTTTCTGTACAATTTGATATATGACACTCGGCATAAAAATATATTTTTATTTATTTGTTTTCTGTACCGAGCTAAAGCTCCTCCAGAATAGGTTTAAAAGTAAAATAAAAAAAAAATAAATAAATAAAAATAAAATAAAATAAAATAAAATTAAAGTTAATAAAATGAGATAAAAAAAGGATCAAAATAAAGTAAATAAACTAAAAAAATGAAAGTTGAAAAGACATAAATTGGAAAAGATTGTTACACATGTTCAAATAGTTCAAGTTTCAGGAAAATAAGAAGAAATAGTAAGGTAGCAATTACACAATAGAGTTGGGTATTCAATATATCTTGATTCGAAGCCTTCTTTGTATTCCCTCACCAGTCTTTCAACCAATGGAATAGAATGACTCAGTCCTTTCTCAATATATCTCTCACTCAATTCAAAAAGCCGATTCGAGGCTGTTAGTATTTTAGTTTATTAAAAGTCTCATGATGCACGATGTTGGAGGGAGTATCATATTTTAACTTAAGAATAGATCTGACTGCTGTATTCTGAATTGCTTGTAGTTTTTTGATAATATTTTCTGAAAAAGAATTTAAGCAAGGAAGAGAATTTTTCTAAAATTGATCCGACTAAAGATTTATATAAATTATCTTGTGTGTTTTGATTGAGACCCCATTTTTTGTTTGACAATATCTTAATAATATTTAGTCTTTTATCGCAGCGTGCTTTTATTTCGTCTACCAGTATGTTAAGGTTCAACTTAGAATCAAATTTGTAATGTAATATGGGACAATAAAAAGATTGTTATAACTGATTCTTTATTAAAGACAAGATGGCTATAATAATAAAAAGAGTTGTTATCGTCTCGATAATCACATTATTTCTCTCAATCGAATATCAATTGAATCTATTGAATTTAATTCTTCTCCATCGTTTTCAGGTCTTGCTTGTATTAAATTATTTCTTCTTTTATTGTTATTTAGTAGAAAACGTTTAATCAGAGTGAATAGACAAAAGCTCACTACATAATAAATAAATAATAAATAATAATGAGTAAATCCATAAATTTTCCATAAATTCCTTTTGAATATTTATCTTCTATTGGTCTTAAATGTTTATCGTCATTATTGTAATTGATTATTTCGCTGAAGACTTTTATTTCATCTAAATTAGACATCAATATATTTGAATGGTGAGTATTAATTAGTTTGACTTTCGAGCTAAAAATGTTTATTTTTTGCTGTTTAAAATATCCATGTTCGTAAGATAATATTTCCATATTTTGCCTTTTTATAATCTCACCTTTTAAAGGATCATCTATTTTGATATAAACAGAATCCCTCTCACACGTAATCTCCCAACCCATGCAGACTAATAATACCGTTATTATGTAGGAAACCATTAATTTTATTTTCTCTCAATTTAAAACTGACTTCGATTTCTTTATAACAATGCTTTATTTTTGATCGTTTTATTTTTATGTTGCTGGCATTGTAACATTCAGGAATATATATAACTCCATCTTCTAAATATAATATTTTAAGCCAATAATTTTTTTCCCTTTTTAAACGATCTTGTTCAATTTCTTTGAGTTGGCGATGTATAATCCTTGGTTTGTTTTAAAAAGTACCATGTTGCATTGATTTGTCCTTTCTGTAGGTTCAAGTAATATGTTTTCTTCATAATTTACAAAAAAATTATCCTCAATTTAAAATTTGCTTCAAACACAATTTCAAATGGGCATTCATGAAAGATATCTTTTTTCCAAGCAAGAATTGAGTTATCAATTGAACAATGAAATTTTTTGGCGAAGCAGTTTCGATTAAAAAGATTGTTATAACTAATTCTTTATTAAAGATAAGATTGCTATAATAATAAAAAGAGTTGCTTATATATTGAATTATGTACGTGACAAGATTCTTAAAAAGAATAAAGATGGAATTGCAAATTACCAAATAAGGTAAAATGAATTTTAATAAGTTCTAGTTGATAAAATATTCAAGTCATCAACTTATAATATGACAAATTCAATACCAAGAAACTTGATTTCTTTTTGGCTCATTTTTCTCTTTCCGTAAATTTTTAAGTTTAGATTATAACTCTCTTTTATGTACCCAGAAAAGACTACTAAACATAACTTTACAACTGATATCTTCATTTTCCATTTAATAAGCCATTGTTCTTTTCAAGTAGAAATGGTGTAAAGAAATCATACCAGAGTATTGTTCAAAGAGTCTTTTAGTCAAGCTTCCGAAGAAAGAAAGAAAAATAATCCTTGACAATAAAATAATACTGCTCTAAATAACAAGTCAGGAGTTCTGTTTCATAACTCTTAGATTAGCATCATCTTTAAAATTCATTGATTTCAAAAATGCATTTATAGAATACACCAAGAAACCTTAAAGTCACATATCTAATATCTTATGATCTATTAAAAAATATTGTGAGCTTAAACTAAAAGAATATCTATCCAATCAGTTCAGGAATTTATTTTTTTCATTTCGCATATTCCGTGTCAGAATTTCGTAAAAAAATTGATCAGTGAAAAAATTATTAGGATGGTATTTTTAAATTAATTTTGATAAAATAGAGCTAAAATTTTATTTCTAAATTTAAGTTTGAATAAATTTTATTTTGAAATCTATTATTAAAATAATTTAAGTTTTGTTTGATTGATTGAAGAAAAATTGTCATTTTTTCAAGACTTATTAACGTACACTAACTTGTACATTTTCTTATGAATTTTTTTGCTTGATTCTACTTTTTTCTTCTCATATTTTCCAGTAATGTCCAAAATAATGAAAAAAGCCACTGTAAGAAAAATTACAACTAGAGCAATAATAGTTGTGATTTTAATTATCTTCTTTATCTGTTTGATCTCGTTTGCCTCTTTTTCACAATTTTCTCCGGTGTAGTACTTGAAGCATTTACACTTTACTTTGGTATCCTCTTCACTAAAATAGCAATATCCATGAGAAGAGCAAGTTTTGTTTGCACAAATATCATTTCTCAAAAACTGGCATCTATTGCCAACATAATTACCAGAACAATTGCACTCAAATGAAGTAGCATCAACTTCAACACATTTGCCATTGTTTAAACATTGTTTCGAAGAACATGGCCTCGTGTCAAAGCTACAATCAACGCCTGCAAAATGCTCATTACAAAAACATTTAATTGTGTTATTTGAAGCAGATTTGCACTTTCCATTGTTAGAGCAATTTTTTAAGCAATTGTTAATGTCACCTTTTTGTTTAAGCAAACCTAAAATGACATCTAAATCGTCTAAATCTAATTCAAAACTTTCCAGTTCTTCAATTTTATCATTTTCATTTTCCTTCACAGTTATATTACATCTAGATAAAGAAAATAAGTTTGAATCAAATGCTTCTAAATAAAATTCTCCAAGTGAAGTAAAATTCTGTGAAATCTGGATGGAGTTATTTCCGCTTTCATTGAAAGAAATCAAATTTTTCTCAATGTCTTCCACAAATAATGTAAAATTTCCATCTGAAAAAAAGTTCACCATCAAGTTTTCAGTCTTTCCAATTGTTGTCTCATTGGGACAAATTGTCCAATTCACTTTAATAAAAAAATAATAATTTTTTAACAAGTTTTTGATCATTTTAAACTAATTTTACATAATGGTCTGAATGACTGGTTGCCTGCATTTTCAAGAGCGCCATATAAAGGTGCAAATAATTTAGTAGTTCTCTTTGTTGAAGTTGTAGTTGTTTCTGTAGTATCTTAAATTTAAATTTCTATTATCGAATTGAAAATTCATTTTGATTATCAATACTAAATTTTTATTTTATTAAATTTTAAAAGGCGAGAATAGATAGAAAAGCTTCAAAAAAATTCTAATGAATGAAAATGTCACTCGAATGTTTGGGGAATCTAATTTCAAAATCAGTCAAGATTGAATCGCAAATAAAATAAAAAGCTCCAGTGTCATATGTTCTTTTTGTAATTATAGCCACTTCAATTGTACAGACTAAATTTTTATTTAACAAATTTGTTTTCTTCTTAATCAACTTTTCCCTATGGTTCTGATTCATTAATCTTAGCTCCACTGTTGCAAAAAATCTTGGTGTTTGTACTTAGAATTAGGAATTGAAACAAAAAACTACTAAATTTTACGATTGTAATAATGCAAAAAATAAAAAAAATATTTCCAATTTAAGGTTGTTACTAACGTTGAGTTTTTTTCCAGGAAGTATGGTTCATCTTCGTAAGAACATGTTAGATAGATGACAAAAAAGAGACCAAAGTTAGCAAAATTAAAAATAAAAAGTTTCACCTCATTTAAGACTTTTAAAATTTTTCTTTGTTGAAAATTTAAAATATTCTCTCTATTTTTATAAATAAATAAAACAAAGAATATCAAAGGTTACAATTTTTTATTTAATTTTTTTAAATTATTATAAAAATTTTTGAAATATCTTAAAAACCTTATTTTTTGGACTAAAACTAGACATATTTTGGTTAACTCTTGAATTTCTCTTCAGGAATAACGAGAGTTAGGAGGGGATTATTTTGTTAGCCTTATTTTGAAGTCACTTTTGCAAAAAAAAATTTGGAAAAAAACTTATTTAATTTCTAAAAATTAACAAAAATTCCAATTTTAAATATTAATTAAATCAAAAACCAATTTAAATTTTGTAGATGATTTTTTTTAATTTTTTGCTTAAGGAAAATTTTTTTTAGCAAAATGTAACACGGGATGCTGCTATTTTTCTTCAAATTTAGTTAATTTTTTCACTAAAAGTAATAGGTAAGAAAAATTCAAATATTTCAAAAAATTTAAAAAAAAAAAATTATTAAAAGCAGTGATATGACATATGCCTTCTGTTAAAAAATAACATCATAAAAAAAAATAAATTTTAATTAAAAGAACTACAAAAAGTACCTAAAAAAAGCAAAAAAGTGGACTTTTTTTTCGTAATTTTTGTTAAAATCAATCATGAAATTTTAGTCAAAATAAGAATACTAAGAAAAATTATCTGGTAAAGATTAAAATCGGTTCAGTCAACAAACTTAAAAAAAACTAAAAAATCACCTAGTATTAATTTTAAATTACTTTTGATTTCGCGTATAATATTTTTAAAAAACAAAAATAATATTTTCTAGAACAAAAATACTGATGTTAGTGTCAATTATTTTTTTTTAGTACAATTAAATTAAATAATGTCAAATATGATTAAGTTAGTAACTGTTTTATCTCTTTGACACCTAATTTGATTTAATTGAAACAAAAATATAACTAAAAAAACTTTTTTTCAATAATTAATTAAAGACCTTCTAAAGCTGATTCCGACAAGATGAAGTTATTGGTGTTATACAAAAAGGAAATTTATGAGCTAGACAATATTCACTATTCTCAAAATCCCAAACAACTTAAGCCAAGATGAGTCCATTAGACCAGAACAAGTTAAAAAAACTAGAGGAAAGGGAAAAGTTTACCTCCCTTTCTGTAGTTTTCGTAACTTAGAATCAGCTCAAGGTTATGACTTTTGCCGATAACGATTGGACTTGTAAGCGGGCCACAGAGAATTTGCATGGCGATGTCATTTGGTATCAATGTACAAAATGTACAATTCGTTTAAAGCTTTATAGTTTTAACGACTCAATCCTTATTTCAATCAATGTTATTCAAGTTAATCGAGACGAATGGGAGCTAAGCACTTGCAGCTGCAAAATTGGCTTAAGAATTATAAATGTGATCATGTGATTGCAGTCTGTTCTCGGCTAAGTAAGTTTTTACTCACCTAACAATTCTCTAAAACTTTTACTAAATTTTATTTTAAAAACTTTTTCATATCAAAGAAATAGCAATGAACATTCCACTTGAAAGAAAGCGCCGTCCAGGTCGCTCTAAAGCTTCAATCAATGCCTTAACTCGTCAGTCAAATGAAACTCAAAATGTGAATGTTTTGTGTATCAGCGTATCTGAAGAATCAGATTCGGGTGATCCGCCTGTACAAGAGCCAATATCAAAAAAAATTCGTCTTGAAGAGACCCTTACCGTTACTCCACAACCCCAAGTTAAAAAAAAACGCGGTAGACCAGTTGGATCAAATAAACAAAAAAAAAGTAAATTGAATATTATTTTTGCCTATATTTAATTATTTTGGTTCTAATTTGATACAAATTGTATTACTTTTTTTATTTATGTACCTTTTTTATTATAATAGAAATAAAAAAATACATTTGTTCCTTAGTTCAGTAATTTTGTTTATTATTTCAATATTAATAACATAATTGATAATTACATGCCTTTTGATTTTGGCAAAAAAGATCAAAAAATATTTAAAAAAAATTAATTTACCGTACTGCCTCGCAATTAGTGTTGGACGCGGACAGAGCTAACCGGTCCAAAAACGGGCGGTTCATCGCGGTTGTTGGCCCGTTTATTTTGGCGGGCTAAGTTTTGGCCCGTTTAATAACCGTTTTAAAAATAAACGGGCGGTCCAAGAAACCGTTCCAATTTTGGCGGGCGGACTCTGGCCCGTTTATTTTGGCGGTCTAATTTTTGGCCCGTTTAATAACCGTTTAAAAATAAACGGGCGGTCCAAGAAACCGTTCAAATTTTGGC
>QEOQ01000070.1:221176-240477 GCA_010279815.1 Brachionus plicatilis
GGCCAGAGTCCGCCCGCCAAAATTGGAACGGTTTCTTGGACCGCCCGTTTATTTTTAAAACGGTTATTAAACGGGCCAAAAATTAGACCGCCAAAATAAACGGGCCAGAGTCCGCCCGCCAAAATTGGAACGGTTAATACGGTCACGGTCACGGTTTTTAAAATTTTTGGCCCGTTTACTGTCCGCTTGCACGGACACCAACACTACTCGCAATAGCCTAACAGACCATGGTTCAGAGTCATTTAAGTTGGCCAATTTTTTTAATTATTAGGACATGATCTTATACAAATGCCAAGCATTATTCTATCAGTATTTAAAAAACGACACGACCAAAATGGTCGCGACCGAAAACCGTACCAAATGTTACCGCTTGTTTTTCAAATGCAACAAATATGTTGATGAAAAATGGAAAAAAATAAATAATAATTGTTTTAATCTAGACAAATATTTTTGAGAAAAATAACTAAAATAAAGGAAAATTTTGACTAAAATACTGGCAAGTTTCTTCTATTTGTGGATACTTCTATTCGATTAAATACGGTAGGGTCGTGTCGTTTTTAAAATACCCACTGTAACTGAAGACTAAAATTAATTCACCATAAACATCCGACATATGGAATGACTTTGATCAATATTTATTAAAGAAAAGCTTTGACTAATGTGGTCTTGTAGAAAGCTCAAATTTACAAAAATTATTATATAAGTTAAACCATGAAAGTTTGATTTAAAAGAGATGGCCAAAGATGATGATGATTCAAATGCTGAACATTGTGTACCAGGGTCTACCTAGTCCCCACCAACAAAAATCTGTCACCCACAAATAAAAAACTTCTAAGCAAAAATTTTTTTAATATCTACTAAAAAGGGCCACTGAGTATTTTTAAGATAATAAAATGCCTATTATTTACGTAATAAAAAAAAATTCCCGAATTTTTGGAGATTAAAAAATCCAAAAAAATAAAATGAAAAAGAAAAAACAATGGCAATTCATTGAATGATGTAAGGCCAATATTATATGCGAATCCGACGAATTTGTTAATAAACCTAAAGAAAGTCGTCCAAAATTAGCTGGAAATTGGTTTTCCTTAAAAAAGATTCTAAATTAATTATTTTATTAATTTAATATTTAATTTTATAAACACTATTTGAATAAATTATATAACAAATTTATTAAACTTTTTTCACCAGAAAAAAATTGTGTTAACCAGTTATTTGGTTAAATATGTCAAAATATTTTTTTTTTGAATTCCGCACAAAATATTGTGTTTTTTAGTGATTTGTGTTAAAAAGTTTTTGATTTGTGGTGAAAAGTTTTTAGTTTGTAGGGAACAGTTTTTTAATTGTGGGGAACCATTTATCTCTTTTGTACCATCAAATTATTTTTTAGAAGAAGAAGAATACCTCGGTTAATTTTTAATTTTAACACATCTTTTAATACATTTTTTATATTCAAATGCCTTATCTTATAAAATTAATTCAATAACACATCTGATCTTTTAAGTTTAAGTACCATGGTGTTAAAAAAGTGACCTTCATGGCTCCCTAACTTTTAATACTAGGGATCAAAAAATCGCAGCAAATAAAAGACCATGGAGGCTATTGCGAGGCAGTACTGTATACAGCAGGCTTTACAAGTTAAAAATACTTTAACTTTGGTGATATTGAACCAAGCGAAGGAGATAGCACTAAATTTTCAGGTTTTGATGCTGCGTTTAAATAATATGAATACGGTTTATAATGGCCCATTAAAATCATGTAAACAATTCTTTAAATAACTACCACAATTTTCAAGTTTCATACCACAAATTCATTTAAAAAGCCACAAATATTAAAAATTTTCTCAAAAAATAAAAAAAATTTTTTTTTAATTTTAACACTAATTAATTAGAATAGGCACAAATATTAAAAATATACAATTTTAATTTTTATTATAACACAATATTTTTTTTTAAGCCACAAAAATTTTTTTGAAAAATAAAATACAACAAAAGACGATTAAATAAAATCAGCGATTCAATCGTTTCATCAGCAAATTGGATAACTTGGAAATTCATAAAGAAAATAAGAAACCATTGACAAGTTTATATTTCATTTCATGACAAAAGACACCAATATTCGCCCTCTTTTCAAAAAAGATAAATAAGTTTTTGACTATTTTATAAATTAAAGGAATTTTTTTAGTGATCAAGACTAGATGAATGATAAGTTTTATTTATTAAAATTTAAAAAAATCAATATTTTAAGTTTGTAATTTTTCTTGAACTATTTGTGATTTATTTGTTTTCTTTTTCATCAAAAACTTAATAATTTGTGCAATTAGATCGAAAAATTCAGCTATTGTTAAAAAACTTATTCCAAGACATAGTCCCAAAATTCCACCCATTTCTGAGACTAGCTGTTCCCATGTTTTTGCAGGCCTTTCTTTGATCAAAGTCATAGCTATATCATCATAATAAACTTCTACAGCTAGAACAGATGATTTAATTCTTGAAAAACTGCTTAAATTTCTGTTAAAATCATCGGATTTATTATTGTAAGCTTTAAGAATTTCGGCATAGAATAAACTGGGAAAATCAGATTGAGAAATAGAATAACCATATCTGATTGATTCGCATTCTTGTGGACATTCTTCAAAACATCTAGCAGATTGAGACAAATTTTTATAACTATTTGAAATACACCCTAAATTTTCAAATTGACAAATGTTTGAGTATGCTACTTGATTAATTTCAGGGTATTCACAACCACAATTTATTTTATAAAATTCATAATAGCATAACAAAAGGCAATTTTTTTGTAGGTAATTACCAAACACTGACTTGGTTGCATTGAATAAGCTAGAAGTGAAGCTATTGCTGTCTATTGTATTTTTGATACACTCACTGTAGGGCTTTGGTAATTTGATTGTATGCTCTTGGCTAACTGCAATGTTTGTTTGATGTCCAACAGGTAAATCAATTGCTTCATAGTTAGCATAAGGTACTGTCGATGAGTTGTGGATGAAAAGCCTCAGACCGGAAGATGAAATCAAATCCAGTTCATGGTCTGATGAACCTATGTATAATTCAAGTCTGAAGCCAAAAAATAAGCCTGGAACTGAGACTCTCTTGATCTCTGCTTTGGATCCATTCAAACTTCTACCAGAATTAAATTTATAGCATTTGCCAAAAGAAGGCAAATAAATTTCTTCGAAATCATTTTTGCTACAACCAAGAGTATTAAATCTGCAATTTATCAGCATTTCTTCAATATTGAATCCCATATTATCAACAATTGTCTTGTTTAGAAGCATATTCCTTTGAATAATAAATTTAATACTTGTTATTAAATCAAAACTATTAAATCTTTCAACAACATTAATTCCACCATTTTTTAGATTATTCAGTCTTCTAATTAATTCCAAGTCAAGGGTTGGTTTTTGAAAATTAAATGGGTTCTTGTTGCAAAATGTTATTGTTGGAAACTCTATTGATGTAAGACGATTTTTTGTTAGCTGAATCTGTACGTCATAATTGTAATAGCTGATAAACAGCAAAGTTAAATTAGAAAGACAGTATGATAAAGATGAAATTATACAAATAGCCCATAGAACTTTAATTAACCAATTTTTTTCTTTTACAAGATTGGGTATTCCGTGACAACTAGAAGTCTCAGCTCTTTCAATAAAAATCTCCAAAATTTTCCTTTTCATTTTATGACTTTAAGCTGATTCTTAAAAACTTGTTTGAGATTTTATATTGTTTAATGATCGTTTTCCAATTAGAATGTTTAATTATTAATTAGATTTTTTTTAGAAAAGCTAATCATTAAAAAAACAATAATATTAATATTTTTTTAAAAGAGCAAATTTCGATTCAGAATGTGGAAAAAAAATTGTTCCAGTTAATAAAGTTGTTGTTTTAAAAAAAAAATTCGATTTTAAAATGAAAAATTTATAAATGAAAGACGTCAAAAATGTTTTAGATGTTGTCTGAAACATTATGTGATTTTGATCATTTGTAAAAATCAATTTTGGAACTTAAAATATTTTAGAAATTAGATTGAAAAATTAAAATAAACAAAATTAATTCATTTAATTTAATAATTTATTAATTTTTTTTTTAAAAATCGATTTTATTTCGGATCTTCTCAGCATTATTTAATTTGATGCTCATAATTTAGCTTGTCTCATTTTTAGCAGATTAATTGAGTTTTAAAATATCTTAAGGCTTGTAAATGACCTACTGACAAAAATTAAATTATTTCTGGCAGAAAGATACCAATCTTGAAAAAATAAAGACTATTTACTGTCTCTCACTTAAATGGCTTTGATGGTCTGACACGGATTGAATCTTTCTTGAAAAAAGATGACAAAGAGTTTTTGTCAAGGTGAAATTTTTATCGGATTGGGTTGAGATTTTTAGCGGTGTACCACTTGGGTGAGTGATTAATCCACTTTTGTTCGTTTTGTGTTTCAAAGATCTACCAAAAAGAATAGAAAATGTTGTCAAAATGTATGCAGAAGATAATATTCTCATAAACTGTCTTTGAGCGAAGCGAAACTGCAATCAGATTTAGACTTAGTATTCAAGCAGAGTTGTTCCTCAAGTCGCTATTTTTCAAGTCTTTCGACCAAAAAGTCAAGTCAAGTCTTAACTTGACTCGATTTTTTTTATATTTTTCAAAAGATTATTTTATAAATTTATAATTTTTTGGTTAACAAATTGATTCAATTAAAAATGTAATCGTTAAAGAGATTTTAGAGAAAAAAAATCTAAATTCAATTTTTACATAAACTATAATTTAGTAAAAATAAAATCAGACAAAACATCAACTCAAGTTACTTTTTAACTTTTTCCTGTAAAAAAAAAAAATCAAGTCAAGTCGTGACTTGGACTTGACTTGAGACTTGAGACTTGATGAAGAACTCTGTATTCAAGTGAACTCAACATTGGCTACTTCTTTTCAACACATCAAGATCTGTGATCATGCATTTTTGGCACATAAAAAAAAAATTTTCCTTATTTTATGAATTGCAAGCAGTTATCAACGTCAGAAACCGAAAGAAATCTTTGAGTTATTTTTATTACAAAACTGAAATGGATAAATCAAGTGAAAGAGGCCTTAAGCAAAGCAAATCAAATGCTAGGTAGCAACAAGAAGTCATTCACTAGTTTCGAATGCAAATTATTAAGATATCTGTATTTAACTTTTGTTCGTCCTCTTTTGGAATCTGCGGTGCCTGTATTGTTTCCAATTCTTAAGTCTGACTGTGAGAATGTTGAAAGGATTCAGCGCAAAGCTACCAAATTAGTTTCTTCAATTAGAAACAAACTTTTGAATGCAGATTGAAGGCTTTGAACATTCCAAAACTAATGGAAAGAAGAAAAAAAATTTTACAATAATATAATGTCTCCTGAATTTTTTTAGACCATGTATTAGTTGATTGGTAAAATAAATATTTTGATCAGCATTTTTTTTATTATTTCAATCAGTATTTAATATATAATGATCAGTAAATTATTTAAAATATATCAGTAAATAACTTACTTATTATCATTTTTTATTATTTCGATAAGTATTTTTTATTATAAGTATCTAATATATGATGTTAAAAAAAGCTAAATATTAACAGTAAAAACTACTAATTTGTAATGCTGTGTATTATTGATTAAAAAATTAAGCAATTAAATATAATAAAAGGGAATTTCAATCAATTTATAAAGCTTTTGTTGACTTCATTTGCTAGAGTCATCGAATCGGGCAATCAGGTCGAGTTGAATATCGACCTGATTGCCCGATTTTGAATTATTTGAATATCGTTTTTGGGGATGTATTAATCATAAAGGTACTAGTTGTTACTCTATTTATATTGGCAGAATCTATCAGTTTGTATACACAGACACCCTGGAAAATCAGCTGTTACCATTAGCCCAGATATTTTTTGATCAGAGTCAGCATTTGACTTTTTAGCAAGATGGGGCTAGTTCACATACTGCTCATTCCGTTCGAGATTGGTTTCAAGAAAAATAAATATCGGTCCTCCTTTGGTTCCCAAGAGCACCTGATCTTAATCCCATAGAGAATTGATGGTCATATATAGACCACAAAATGGTCAATACAAAGATTACATCAGTAGAGTATCTAAAAAGCGTTCTTTTTGATGAATGGTTGAAAGTTCCAAGTGAAATAGTCAAGAACATGATTTAATCTATGCCAAAACGTGTCGCAGAGCGGATTAAAGCTAAGAGCGGCCATTTTAAATGTTAAAAAATATTATGTTCTAAATTTTGTAGACATTCTTTTTTTTGATAAGTAAAAAACCTCTCTTCACGACTGATAATTTACGCAAATTTACGTAAAAATTGGTAAAAGTGAAAAGGCCAAAAAAAAAGCCCGATTTTTTGAATTTTTTATTATTTTCTAATAAATTCTGAAAAAAGTAGTTTCCATTTATTTGTTTATATTTTACCAAAAGTTACTTTTTTTTACTATTTTTTCCTAGTTTTTACTTAGGAAAACCTGGTAAACATAGGTAAAAATGGTATCAATTTATAAATCTGTAATGATAAAAACGATGTTGAAATTGATCCCAATTGTATTTGTAAAGAATGCAGTAAATGCTCTCAGTTTTTTTTGGATTCAGCAATATGTATCCAATTAATAGGATTTCAATGAGAAGATTTATATTTTAGTGTACCAATGGTTTATATTTTAGTGCACTCTTGAAACGGTAAGTAATAAATATTTTTGCTATTTCTTTTTAATTAATTTACTGAAGTATATTTACTGATTAATTAACCATTATTTTACTGGCCATATAATATTTTGTCTTTTTTAAATACCGTATTCCCTTGTTCGATAATGCAGCGCCACAACCTAGAACACATCATTGGCGCAGGCGCTATACTAAATCTCGCCCATGTTAAATTCAACTTAACATGTGTTGCATGCGCCAAAACCGTATTTCGGGTTGTGGCGATGCACTATATCCAGGGTCTTGAGAATGGAGCTGCATTATTTGAATGATTTAAAAAGAAAATATAAAAATAATTCAAGACAATATTTTTTAATTTTAAATTCTTTTTTATTTTTAAACTTTAATGCCGCACCAAATACTTAATTAAAAAAATTCTTTTTTTTTTTTAAATATTATCCCTTTGCTAAACTTAAATAATGCAGTTTTGGCGCATGCAACACAAGTTAAGTCGAATTTAACATGGGCGAGATTTAGTATAGCGCCTGCGCCAATGATGTGTTCTAGGTTGTGGCGCTGCATTATCGAACAAGGGAATACGGTATTTTTTATAAACTTTTTTTTTATTTTGCCTATGAGGCTTAAATCAATAAATAATAATAATAATAATAATAATAATAATAATAATAATAATAATAATAATAATAATAATTAACAAACAAAAACTTATGTGTTCGTCACATTTTATTAAAATAAAATTATGTTTTATTCATTTTTTTAAAGAAATAAAATTATGCTTATGTGCCTGTCACATAATTCATGTTTTTTTTTCACTTAATTTGTGTGTTCTTCAACCTCATCCCTCTTAACTAATAAATTATTTTTTTTATTAAATTAATTTGTGCCATGACAAAAAAACGCTATGAAACGCTACATTATATGAAAAGATGCAGCCCCAAGCTTATGACATAGGACAAAATAGAAACTACTCTAAAACAATGCAATTTGCACCATTTAAAAAATAAGCTAATTTTTTGAATTTTTTTGCAACTTTTGCTTGCATGCTCTGATCAAAAATATTCAAAACTAAAAATGTGCTTTCTACTTAGACTTTTTGTATCTATAAAACCTCTATTTCTAAGCTGAGTTTTTTAACTACTTTTACTTTGAGAAGATCAAAAAAAAAAAATAAATAAATATAAAAACCAAAATGCAATCGGAAGAGCAACAAAACGGAGACATGAATGGAAAAGTTGCCGTAGGCGAAATGACCTCAAAGGACTACTACTTTGATTCATACGCTCATTTTGGTATCCACGAAGAAATGCTCAAGGACGAAGTGCGCACCATCACCTACCGCAACTCGATGTGCCACAATTCGCATTTGTTCAAAGGAAAAGTAGTTTTGGACATTGGTTGTGGCACGGGCATTTTGTGCATGTTTGCGGCCAAGGCGGGCGCCCGAAAGGTCATTGGCATCGAGTGCTCAAGCATAATTGAGCATGCTGAAAAAATAGTCAAAGAAAATGGATTCGAGAACACAATTAGTTTGGTCCGGGGCAAAGTCGAAGATGTGACACTGCCGGAGGGAATTGAAAAAGTGGACATCATTATTTCCGAGTGGATGGGCTACTGTTTGTTCTACGAGTCCATGCTCCAGACTGTTTTGTACGCCAGAGACAAGTGGCTGACTGAAGACGGACTAATGTTTCCGGACAAGGCCTCGCTGCACATCGTGGCCATCGAGGACCGTGACTACAAACAGGAAAAGGTTGAATGGTGGTCAAATGTGTACGGGTTCAAGATGAACTCGATCAAGGAGAACGCGCTCCACGAGCCCCTGGTAGATGTGGTAGACTCGAAACAAGTGGTGACAAATTCAGCCTTGCTCAAAGAGGTCGACATCCGCAAAATGCAAATCAAGGACCTCACATTCAATGCTCCATTCCATCTCCAAGTGCAGAGAAAAGACTATGTGCACGCGTTTGTTACATATTTTAACATTGAGTTTTCGGCATGTCACAAAAAAGTTGGATTTTCAACCTCGCCAAATTCGCCCTACACCCATTGGAAACAAACGGTGTTCTACTTCAACCAAGAGTTGACAGTGAGCAAAAACGAGGAGATATTTGGTGTTTTCAAATGCACGCCAAATGCCAGAAATATCAGGGATCTTGACTTTGAGATCGAGTTCGAGTTCAATGGGCAAATTTCTCAGGCAAAGGAAAGCAACAAGTACAAGATGAGATAAGGGCCCAGGCTTTAGATTTATTTTCTCATGTAAATATTTTACCAATGGAAATATTATTCTCTTCTTTTGATATAAACTCTCATTTGTTTCTATTCAGTGTTCATGGTTCATGGTTCTTTTTAAATTAACTTGTTTCTGAATAAATATTTGCCATTAAATAGTTTTTTTTTTTTTTTCTTCCATTTTCAAAATACTTATCTGAGAATTTTGAAACAAAATCAAAAATACAAAAAGGGGTGTTTAATAAGGTGAAATAAAGAAAAAATAAATAGGGAATATTATTTCAGCACAATCAATTTCTGATTAGCACAATGAAAAAAACATTCAACACAATTCGATTTCTTCTCAGCACAAAAAATTATATTTAAACAAAAAAAAAACATTTAACACAAAAAAATTGTGTTTGAAAATAATTCTTAAAGGAAATTTTTTATCAACACAAAAATATTTATAAAAAAATTAGTTTTTTTTTAATTTTATATTTTATTTAAAGATATTTAAAAGTGGAAGTTAGGTAAATAAATAAATAAAGTAAATTTCGAAGCTTTAAGAAAAGAAATTTAAAAAATTAGTCTCTAGAAAACCATTTTCCCGCATTTTTTGCTCTACCTCTTTTAGGTTTATTGACAAATTGGTCCTTTTTTTTAAATTCTTTTAATGCCAATAAATGTGCACAATATTCTAATTTAGTGAAAAACTTGCAAGAACATTTCTTACTGTTAAGCTCAACTTTAAAACAGTTTCAATAAAATTTTTTAAAATTTTCTCATCAAGCCTTTAATTTTTGTGCTAAAAGTATTTTTTTCAAATTTTAATTTTTGTGTTGAGAAGAAATCATTTTGTGCTGAAATTGTGTTTAATGGTTATTTTTTTGTGTTGAAAAGGTAGACCCAAATAAATATTGCTAATTTTGTGAAAAACTTGTAAGAACATTTCTTACTGTTAAGCTCAACTTTAAAACAGTTTCAATAAAATTTTTTAAAATTTTCTCATCAAGCCTTTAATTTTTGTGCTAAAAGTATTTTTTTCAAATTTTAATTTTTGTGTTGAGAAGAAATCATTTTGTGCTGAAATTGTGTTGAATGGTTTTTTTTTTGTGTTGAAAAGGTAAACCCAAATAAATATTGCTAATTTTGTGATACTTTTTGATAGAATTAGTGGGAAAAATGTATTTGACGCATAAAAAAAAATTAAGTAATGTATAAAGATTTAGTTATTAAAGCATATAAAAATTAGTCTCGCATAAAATAAAGCAAGTTAAGCTTAAAAAAAATATTATGGCATAGAAAAAAAATAATTTAATCAATATTTAGAGCCGAATTGGCCTTTGGAGATCGACCACGTCTTTTTTTAAATTGATTTTCTTCAATATTTCTTTCAACGTTAAACTTACGTTTAGGTGGACGATCTCGGGTTTTTTGAAGTTCAGTACAAGAGAACAGAACAAAGTGTAAAAAAATTAAATAGCTTTTTTTCTAAAAGTTTAAAATTAATTCTTGAATGCAGGTTGCATCAACTGTAAAAGTCTGCTAATGTGGACGTTCGTCATCAATAAAAAGAAACAATTCACTAGCTTTAAAAAGGTGTATACACATAGCATAGGCCAAAAACCATCGACAAAAAAAAATTATACATCACCAGATACCAATTGAACCTCCACCGCTTTGTAACCTTGGTATACAGAACTTCGGAGGAAACTTCCCATTTTTTTAACTTTTTTACTATTACTCTTGATTTATGATTAAAGACCTCAAAATTGAATTCGTCATTGAAGATGACTCTGTACCAATCTTTAACTGTCCAATTAAGGGCAATGTGAAATTTTGGTACAAAAATGACAGTACAAAAAGTAAAAGCTTTATAATTTTTTTTCTGATTGTGCAAAAATGGTTCTACAAAAAGTACAATATTTTACAAATTTGTACAAAAGAATTCTAAGCTCTGCAAAAACTCTGCAATTTTCTGTAAAATGCACACCATCAAAAAATCCTTGATTCAATAAATTGCAATAAATTGCAGAGTTTTTGCAGAGCTTGGAATTCTTTTGTACAAATTTGTACAATATTGTACTCTTTGAAGAACCATTTTTGCACAATTAGAAAATAAATTATCAAGTTTTTACTTTTTGTACTGTCATTTTTGTACCAAAATTTCACATTGCCCTAATTTTTAATGTTTCAACAAAAGTCAATATTAAAGTTAAAATTTTTTTCCCTCAAAAATTTATTTTCATTTATAAAAAAATTTGTAAAAAGTAAAAAATGGTAACAAGTACAAACTTAAAATATGTAAATTAGTTTAGCAAAAAACTGCGAATGTCACTGCAATCATACACAAAATGGTGCTCAAAATTTATAAAAATTGATTGTGCTCAACTAGCAATATGCCAATAGCTAAGAGAACATTTAAATTAAATTTTAATTTTAAAATAATTATTTAAATTTTCAATATTTGAACAATTGAATATTGATATTTATTTTGGGTCTACCTAACCAGCACACGCAAAAAACGTTTCAGCACACTTTACTTAAAAACACTCTTTACACTTTTTTTTATAAATTTTTAGCTAATAAAAAAAATTGATTTTATTGTGAATTGTTAAAACTTGATTATTCAATAAAATAGAAAATAAAATAAAAAATTACTAAAACTTACACTTAAATTATGTGATATTGTTTCTGTTTATTCTCACTTAATTTAAGTGAGAATATACGTTTTCTTTATTTTTATATTTTTTATGAAACTTTATTTAATTTTTTTTATTCTCTAATTTCTTCTTAAGGAGGTTAATTCAATTCAATAAATAAATAAATAAATATAAATTTTTTGATATGAAGCCTGATCTAGCAAATTTAAAAAAAAAGTCCGGACTTGGACTTTTTTAAAAGCCAGCTAAATACAAGTTAGTTCTGAGCTAATTTTTGTTAAACATTTTTTATTAAAATAAATTATTTTAAATAAAAATTAAAATATTTATAATTCATATTTTCAAATTGATGAATCGACACAATGAGATCGATTGCGCCTTTTTTAAGTATCCTAGTCCTAGTGCAAGCCGAGCTTCTTGTTGATACCAAATCGGGCAATTTCGGTTTAGAAGATGATGTCCAGTTTTTATTTAAATGGAATTCGTTAAGCAATTTTTTATCATTAGACGATGAATTAAAAAAAAATGTAGAATTAATTAATCTTAAAACCATCAATAATGAAAACTTCAAATGTGCTGTCCCAATCAATACAGATAACCAGCTTAATTTCGATCAATCGTCAGAATCAGATTTAAATCGTATTCATACCTCAAGTCTCCTATCCGAATTTCAACAAAGAAAACTATGCTCATACAGAGTAATTTTTTATCATTCAAAAAAAAATAAAAAAAAATTCTAAAAAAAACATAAGAGTTTTCTCGTTTAGTAAAATTAATAAAATCAAAAAAAAATTTAGTTTATTAATTCTACTCACTTAAAAAATTGAATTTTTAAAATTATTATTCTGATTTAGATTGAATCGTATTGGATTTATGAGTTGTGTCATGGCAATTTTGTAAGACAATATCATGAGACAAAGACTGCAGGCAAGGTGATCATAAGTGGTGAGTATTTTCTCGGCTACTTTGACCCGACTAAACAAGATCCGGACTATTTTAAACAAAGCAATGACAAATTGATACCAAGCATATCATGGAAAAATTTAAATGGTGTTAAAATACCCACATATGCTGTCAAGTACACTGATGGTACTTCATGTGAAATATTAAAAGATACAAAGAGAGAAATCACAATTTTTTATGGTAAAAATAAAATTATTTTAAAAATTATTTAAATTTTCCTCTCGAAATTTTGAAATTAGCTTGTGACGAATTTGGCAATGATAACATAGTTGGATTCGAAGAAATAAGTTCTTGTATTTATGAAATGATTGTTGTATCTAAATGGATATGTGCACATCCGGTTTACAAGTAGAAAAAAATTGTATTGTATCTTCTGGTTTTTAACTAAAATATTTAGGATTCCGGAAAAAGTACATCCATCGATTAGTTGTTTTTCGGATGATGACAGTTTAACCAAGCCGCTTGAATTGATTAAAATCGAAGCTGAACAATCAGCTCTGAGGGCTGATCGAAATAAAGTTCAGGTAATTAAATTCTTAAAGACATCTTGCATTTTTTAAATGCAATTTTTCCCCAGATATGAAAATGCCATTTTAGCTCTATTAAAATTTTAGTTTTTTTATTAGGGAATTGAAAAAAAATGACAAAGATCTGAAATAATGTTCTAATATTTTTCCTTATTAATTTATTTTCGTCACAAATTTTCGGGATTTTTTTTCAAAACATTTTTTACATGATTATTTTATTCATAAAAAATCTTTTTTTTAATTTAATGAATTTATAGACATTTGAAGTTTTTTTCAACAAAAAATGTCTCTTTCAAAACATAAATTTTTCTTTCAGATAAAAATCTAATATTCCAATTATATTATTTTAATAATTTTTTTGTAAAAATTAAATCAAGAATAGATTTTTTATTTCAAAATTTGGGATGAATTAATTACAGAAAGAAATTTTATATAAAATATGTGTTATAACGCTTCAAGATTATTGTTTACATTTTAATTTTTTGTTGATAAGCATTGAGTAAGTCAAAAAAAAATATTTTGATAACTTGTACCATTAATATTATGAATAATTATCTTTTTAAGTCTTAAAATGAGAAGATAGAATTTATTTTCTAAAAGAAACTGAAAATTTCTTGAGAAAAAAAAAGTTAAAAAAATAGACTCAATTTTTGATTATTAATGGGTGGCTCTTTTGACACAGTATGCTACAGTAAAATAATTTATTAACACACAATAAGCAATATATTTTGAATTAAAAATTCAGTATTTTTTTTTCAAAAAATTAAATCTCGGAAAAATTTTAATTTTAAATATTAAAAATTTCAGAGATGAATTAAATTTAATATTGAGTACCAAAATTTAGACTTTTTTGACAAAAATTTGAGACTTACGAGCAATTAAAAGAAGAAATTAAAAAAAGGTGCAAAATCAATTTCGTTCCGATCAAAATTCGGTATTCAAATCATTTAAATCAAAAGATTAAAAGTCTAAAAAACTTATTTATTCTTCTTTAATTTTCAATAAAGTTTTATTTGTGCCGAGACAAAGCTCCTTTAAATTAAAAAAAAATAAAAAAACTATGTAAATTAAAAACAAGAAAAAAGTAAAATGAGTTAAAATTTAATAAAAAAGACAATTAAAATATACAATATATAAAGTAAGTATAATGTAAGTAATGATTTATTTGTTTGTTTATCTGCACCGAGCTAATGCTCCTTCTGAATAAATGACAGGTGCACAATGTTTAAGTATTGAATTTTTTTTCTTTCTATTAAATGATTCTACAATTTTTTGAATAAGGAAAAAAAGATTATCAGCGGTTCGTCGATTTTTTCTAAAATCTGATTGTTCCAGAATGAGTTTTGTTCTAAATAACTTTATAATCTCGAGTAGACTTTACGTTCCAACAGTTTTCCTAGAGAGCTTGTCATACTGATTGTTCGGTAGTTAACTGGCCCTTGTGTAAAAAAAGACTTTTTAGGTATTATAGTGATGTTAGGAGATTTCCATGCTTTCGGGAGTTTACTTTCTCTTAGACTAAAGCTAAATAGATAAATTGGTTATACATATATTTTTATTTTTGCCTCTCAAAAAAGGTCATGTGTCAATAAATTTTATTGTAACATGATTTTTTTTCTAAAAATCATATCTTCTAAAATTTTTTTTTTACTTTCAAGTTAAGAAAAAATCGGGTATTAAATTTTTATTATTCTTTTTCATTTTTTGATTAATGAAACAAAATTTAAATTAAATGTGAAATCATTTGATTGATTAAAGAAATCTAATTTTTTTCTATAAGATGACCAATAATGCCGGTCAAACATTTGTTGTTCATTATAAGAGTGTCGAAGAAGAAGAACAAAACGAAGATAAAAAAATAGAGGAAGAGGTAAAAGTCGAAAAAGAATCGAGTCAAGTAATCAATGATGATGCTCAAAAGCGAGTAATTAAAGCCTTTTTGGACGGACAAGAATGTTTAACCGGAGTAAAAAAAAATTGAAAAATTTAATTATAACTAAACATTTGGCTAAATTAGGGCACTGGATGGTGGAAATTTGAAATTTGCTTTGGTAAGCATGTGCTACAGTATCATGAAGATGAAAAGACTAAAAAAAGACAAACTATTCTCCTTGGTACATGGAACGAAGCTAATCATATTAAATGGATCAATTCGAGGCCATCCAAGAGACCTTTAGAGTCAAAGATACAGCGAACGCATTCATCTTTACTTTATTCAGAGGGAGATAAATGTGATGAAACTAATAAACATAGATTGGTTGAAGTGAAAATTAAGTAATTAAAATTTTTCTTATATTATGAAAATTATTATTAAAAAAAATTAAAAAAATTAATTTTTTTAATTTTAGATGTATTAGAGGCAAAGCAAATTCAGCTGCAGTGAGCTTGTATTTAATAGAGCCGTATATGTGCGAATACTTACTGGGAGTTGAATCGCCATGGTTGTGTGATTATGTTGAATCAGTAGACGAAAATGGACTTTTAGAAAAGCAATCTCCCTAAAAATCGCTTTATTTAAATTCATTTTTAAATTAAGGAATTTTTTAAATGATGAATTTTTTTAATTAAATAAAAAATATAAAAAAGATTGAAAGACTAATTGCTGATATTAATAAAAATTTTTTGTATAATCAATATCTGCTAATTGAATTTTTTCTGAAAAACTTTTAATTTAGAAACCATTGTTTAAAAAAAAATTCTATCAATAAGCATTCTCAAATATGATCGTTATTTTTCTTAAATTTTTTTTTTGAACATTTTTAAAGATTAAAATTTTTCGAATAAAATTGATAAAAAAAGTCATTTTTGCAAATTTTTTATTAAAAAAAAAAAATTATTGTGATGTAAGTAAAAAAAAAAAAATATTTTGATAACTCAAATTTCTATCAAAAAAGTATTTAGTCAAAAAATCTTCTCATTAAATATTTGCATTAACATACCGTATTCCCTAGTTCGATTATGCCGAACCATAAATTAAGCTACCTGGTTTTGGACCATGCACCAAAGTACATCTCACTCATGCTAAAATATTTTAAATTTGATTTTTTAATTTGCATGTCTAAGTTTGTAATGCAGCATTATCGAACGAGGGAATACGGTATATCAAGTTCAAATAATTTACCAAAAATAATTAGAAATGGAAAATTATTTAAAAAGAAAAAAGTATTAATATATACTTAAAAAAGTATAATAATTTATACTTTTCTGTATTTTTAATTTCAATAAACGATTAATAAGATAATGATGTAAATTTTAAAAAAACATATAATATGAGTAGAACAAAAAAATTTTTTTTAATATTTTGAATTAATAATTTTCTTTTAATTTATTTTGTAATTCTTGAGTGATCTTAAAAAAATTTTTAAAAATCTTATGATAAGATGTTTTTTACATTTTTTTAAAAGATGATTCAGTTCGTAATTCAAAAAAACGGACACTTATCTAACAATTATACCAATTATTTAAAATAAAGCATTAAAAACATTTGATTGAACTTTATATTTTTTTTTACATATTTTTGCCATAAATTTTCTAAATTTTACTGAATTTTACAGCTTCAAAACGTTTTTACGTATATTTTTTTCTCAATTTTTTCTTAATTTGTTTAATTTACTAAAAAAAGTTAAAAATGTCATTTTTGTTTTCACTAAATTTTTCGTAATTAAACCTTTTCCTAGATATGGGGTTGTGAAGTTCATTTCAATTCGATCGTTTCAATTCAGAAAAATTTTAATAACTTTTTTACTATAAGGAATAATTTACTTGTGTAAAATGCTTAATGTTTAAGCAACTTTGCTTAATCCGAAAATATATGTCTGCAAAAACTCTGCAATATACTTGCACAGTTGATTAGAGTACTTTTTAATGGCGTGCAAAATGCGGAAAATTGCAGAGTATTTTGCAGACCTATTTTACTGCATTAAGCAAATTTGCTTATAATTAAGCATTTTATAGAACTAAATTATCTCTGTTAGTAAAAAAGTTATTCAAGTTTTTCTGAATTGAAAAGATCGAATTGAAACGAACTTCACAACCCCCCTAGATATGTAATTTTTCGAAAAATTTCGTAAATTTACCAAAAATCCTAGTATCAAATAAGCACTGTTTATTCAAAATTAACTCAAATTTTTCAAAATTTCTTAAATTTCAACAATTTATTTGTAAAATTGAATTTTTCAAATTCAAAAAAAAAATTATAAACTTATTAATTTTTCACATAATCTGATCGGCTCTTTTTGTTTGAAAAAACAGAAAAATACAAAAGGGTAAAAAATATTTATAAATTTAAAAACCTGCAAAAAATCTTTAAAAATTCTGCAATTTTTAATATGGACTTTGAAAGAAAGTGTTTAAAGAGCATATTTGATAATTTTTAAAGTAATTATTTTTATTTATAAATTTAAAATGCATAAAAAATTAATTTTCTTATTAATAATTTTAACCGACCATTGATCTCTTTCGGCCTCTTTGTCTGACCACCTCGAGTCTGTCCAAAATTTGTTTTTTATTTGAGCCACATTCTGTTTCATACCCTGCCAAAATATTCTTGAAAATCAACTCTGCCTGTTGTGAATGAGTCGAAAGCAAAGCTCTTTCAAGAACGTACAAGTCAACAGCTTTGTCTTCATTCTGTGATGTTTGGTTGGTCTTAGAGCTAAGTCCAAAATCAATAACTACAATTTTATAATCTTCTTCTTCATGGTTTTGAATCAAAAAGTTGGACGTGGTCAAGTCACCATGCACAATTAAATTATAGTGCAGTTTACCAACTATTTTACCTATTTGAACAGACAAGTTCTTTAACTTTTTGCCCAATTCTTCTTCTGGCAAGTTTTTTTTTACCATGTTTAAAATAAACTCACGACAAGTCACCGAATTTTCTATAAACTCTATCACTATTATTCCATTCTCCTTCTCACTGAAATACATCTTGGGACAATTAATGCCCAAGGACGATGCTTTTTGAAGCAAATTAACCTCCATCTTTGTTCGTCTATTGGTGATTGCTTTGTCAAGATCAGGATGACGGTAGGTTTTTTTGAAGCGCTCTTTTATGATGCACTCTTTGTTTTGGTAAACGCCTTTATAAATTTTTGCTTCTGCACCTTGTTTAATTAGCTCAAAGTTTTTCAATATTTCTAGATTGGACAAATTGGCCAAGTTAGAGTTATCCACTGACTCCATTTTTAATTATTTTTCTAACAAAATACGTTTTCAAATTTATGAATTAAATCAATTGATGAAATGTTAATTAAATTTTGTTTAAAAAAAGCTTTCAAGAATGTGCCAAAAAATTTATAAATTTTTTTTTACTAGTAGCCTTTTTTAATCCCATTACAAAAATTTATATTTACAAATTTATTTAATACATATGAAAATAAGAAGGATATTTTAAAGATTTTTTTTATGTCAATTTTTTGCACTGTTTTAGCTTTATTTTAATCATGCTTTATTGGAGGTTTAAAATAAATTATGAAAATCGAAAAATGTTTTCAAATAAATTTTTATTAAAAAAATTTTTTTTACAAATCAAAAAATTAAAAGGACACTTTAATTTCACGTAATTATCTAAAAAATAAATAAGAATAAATTCACGCAACTTATGTGTAAGTGTTTTGATACTGAAAATATTGAAAAATTATTAAGAAAAAAGAATTAGAAAAAGACTAATCAATATTTAAATCAGACTTGTACAAAAGTCACAATAAAAAGTCTCAAAAAGTCATTAAAAAGTCAAAGTCAAGACTTTGACTTTAAAAATTTAAAAATTACAAGTCTTGACTTTGACTTGTTGGAAAAAATTTAAAAAGTACAAGTCTTGACTTTGACTTGTTGGAAAAAATTTAAAAAGTACAAGTCTTGAGTTTGACTTGTTGGAAAAAATTTAAAAAGTACAAGTCTTGAGTTTGACTTGTTGGAAAAAATTTAAAAAGTACAAGTCTTGAGTTTGACTTGTTGGAAAAAATTTAAAAAGTACAACACTTTTGCGGTGTAATTTTGATCTTTTAAAGATTTAAGTTAAAACTAAATATTTTTTACATAAAAGTTATCGTTAAGTTAAATAAAAAATTCCTAAAATTCTTAATTACTTTTGTAATAAACCAATTCCTTCGCCACCTCGACGAATAGTAACTTTACATTCGTCGAGTTCTAAACGTTGAGAGTGTGCACATCTACAATCTCACTATAAAACGAGATTGTTTTTTTTGTAATAAAGTAGATGAATAATAAAGTATT
>QEOQ01000070.1:244822-268974 GCA_010279815.1 Brachionus plicatilis
TCCAACAAGTCAAAGTCATGACTTGTACTTTTTAAATTTTTTCCAACAAGTCAAAGTCAAGACTTGTAATTTTTAAATTTTTTCCAACAAGTCAAAGTCTTGACTTTGACTTGACTTAAGACTTGTGACTTTTAAACAACTCTGATTTAAATTGACAGTTTTTTAGCTGCAAAATAAGTTATTTTAAAAATAGAAGCACCAATTAGCCATTTGATTCATTTTTAAAAATTTTAAATCCTCATACGGTATTGCTTTGACAGAAGGGTTTTGAGTATTTTTACGAAATTGAACCTAAAAAATGTCATTTTAAAAAATTTACGTAAAATTTCTTAAATTTACCAAAATTTCCTCAAACTGTAAAAGGCCAAAAAAAAAGGGTTTTTGACCAATTTTGTTAAATTTCAGCAAATTTTTTTTTTTTAAACTTAATAACAAAAATGAAAAAATACCACGCAAAATTCGTTTTTGACTAAAAAATTAAGTAAATAAAAGTAAATATTTATCTTTTTAAATAATATTAAATAATAAATTCAAATTTAAATTTAAATTATTTTAAAAATTAAAAAATTGCTTTAGTTCTCATATCAGTATTTTGAATTTCTTTGAAAATTCTTTCATTTCAACCAGGCCATTACAAAAGGATTTGGGTCCAGTGGCTTTGACAGAGATCAAATTTAAATTTACGTTTTAATTTTATAAACAAACGTTAATCTTATGATCCGAAAAAGTCAATTCAATTTTATCAAGATTAGGATATAAATTAACTTTTAAAAACCAAGAGTAATATTAGATTGGTAATTAGAACGTATTATCTAGTTCTAATTTTAAAGCTTATTTTAAAAAGAAAGTCACAGTTAAAATGAAATTTCATACAGCTTGGCTGAATACTAGAAACAGTTTTATAAATGATAGACTAAAAGCAAAGAATACCATTATTTGTTTGAGAAAAAGATTTAAATAAGTTTTTTTATTTAACTTTTTTCTTACCATTTTTTACTTTTGGTAAAAAATAATTTTACGGTAAAAATATAAAAAATTTACTGAAATTTAACAAAACTAGCCTATAGTCCATTTTTTTAATCCTGCCCTTTTACAATTTAGGAAATTTGACATAAAATCTTTGTGTCAAATCAATGTTATATCTTTTGGACAGATTTTAAAATAAATAAATCTTTTTCTTTAAAAAACAACTACTACTAAATATTTTGAATTACACAAATACAAAAAATATCTTGTTTGCTTTAAACAAATTTTATTTTTTATTTTCTATCGACCCTTTTTGGTACTTCTTTTGCTTTTTACTCAATAAATTTAATCATTTTTGACAATTTTTTTTTCGTCAAAATTAAAATCAAATAAATATTATAATTAATTATTTTTGATAACAAAATATTTTTATTTTCATGTAAAAAAGAAAACACTTTTTCCTCAATGGAAACAAATCGAGTTTTATTTAACGTGTTACGTGTAAGGGATAAGGTTTTAAATCGATCAGTTAAGATTGTTAAGTTTAACCAGTAATGCGAATTTATAAAAAATTTTAGAATATTTTTATCATTTATTTTTATCAATTTTTTTAATAAGTAATTTTAAATGTTTTCTTAAAAATAGAATTAATAAACAAAATAAATAAAAGTTATTTATATTTCCATTCAGTCTATTTTCGAACATATTTTGAGCAATAATTGTAATTTATGCAACCTAAAAAGCATATTTTATTAAAGGTTTTTTTTGAAAAAAAAAAATCCGGTGTTTGAGTTTTAAAGATATTTTTAATAAAGAGAATTGAGCTGTGTCTGAAATTTTGGTGTTAATTAAAAATTATTAAATAGAATAAGAATTTTTTGCATGCTGTTTATTTTAAATTATTATTATTATTAAAATTTTGAAGTCCAATGGACAAATAAAAAAAAATTTAAATCCATAATTCATAATATATTTTGAATATAAATAAAACAATTTCAAAAGTTTTATCAAAAATTAACAAATTAATCAAATTATGGTAACCTAGTCTAATCGGGTGACCATATTTTTTTTTATTGCTTATTTCTCACCCATTTTGTTCAAAAACTTCAAAAATAGTCACCCAATTTTCCCGAATTTTTTGAGTAGCTCCGCGGTTAATTATGTGAGGTCCAAAAGGGTTAAAGCGGTTAACCTGATTACACCTAAAATTTTATACAATTAGCCCGAAATTTAACCCCAAAAAAAGAATTTTAACCCTTTTAACCCATTTGACATTTAGGAAGAAAATTTTTTGAATTTTTTAATAAAATTATTTAATTCATTTAATTTAATTTATTCGAAACAGAACAAAGGTGAGTTTTAACGAATTCAAAAAAAAGTAAAAGTTAATCTTTACAATCATCACATAAAAATTCTTTTTTTGTTTTTTTTTTAAATTCTTTTGACAAACAACTAAAACAAACCCAATTTGAGCACTTTTCACAAGATAACCATTTTGGCGTTTTTTCTTTCTCTTCAGCCATCTTTGTTTCACATGAGCTACACAATATTTCGGATTCTGATAAGTTATCATTTTAATCTGGTGTTAATTTGCTTTCAACAAGCTTTCGTGGTCGTCCTCTTCCTCTTCCAGTTCCTTTTTTAGCTATTTTGGCATTTTTGGCCTCTTCTTGTTCTTATTTTGCTTATTACTATTTACATCACTGATTGTGAATTTTAGATTTTGTTAAGCATAATTTTTTTTTTTAGATTGAATTTCTTTTTTCTGTGACATTTTTAGCTTATTTTTAAACAATTTGCTTTAAAAAAAAAATTTTTTGAGAGTGAGAGAGAGAAAATAATTTTACAATTTTTTAATTATTAAAAAATATCGTCACTGCATTTTTATAGTCTTATTCGGTTAAATGGGTTAAATAGAATCTTATTTGGACTAATTGGGTGATTTTTTTGACTAATAGGGTTAAATCTATTTAACCTTTTAAGCCCTAAAAAAAACCCCATTAGATGAAGCCCTAAGGACATTTCCTAAAATTCTAAAAAAATTCTCTTAGATACTTTAGCATGTGCTGAATCTAACAAGCGAAATAGGTTAGAGCTTAAGTATTACCTAGGGCCTTAAAGCACCCTTCTCCCGAATCACTAATTCGAGGCTTTTTCACCTCATTAGGCGTAGTAGAACTTTAAGAGAAAAAAAAGCATTAACGATTTTTTTTTTAAATATTTCACACATATCATTCGATTTCTCTCCTCGAGTTCTACATATCAAGATATTTTTTTAGGTAGTAGCTTTAAAAATGAAGGAGATATAGGGGTTTTTCAAATTCGTTCACCCTATTAACCCATAACCCCTTTATACTAGGTTACCATATTATTTTATTATTATTATTATTATAAAATAATCTGCAACGGGAGGCCCGCGGAGCTTAGCACTATCTTACTTGGCTATGGCAGACAAATTAGAGACGAATTAAAATTGTTTAATCTGTTCTTGAAGCTGTTTACTGTTTGTGCACGTTTAACATCATCGGTAGCGCATTCCAATACGGATCACTCAAAAACCTACATATCTACAAAATCTTTTGAACCAAATTAGATTTTTATCCCAAAAGCTGGTTTTTGGTAAAGTTTTGGATGCTGAATTCAAATTATTTTGAATTTTGTTGGTCAGAGTTACCGTTCTCGAAATACATTGAAAAAACGGTTCTAACGGGTCCTATTTTGGACACGTATAGGTGAGAGTATGACATATATCGGTCATATATTTTTTTAATATTTTTTGGACAATTTTACATGCTGAAAAACGTAGAATAGTTTATTATTTACATACCGTGAATATTTATGAAGCATATGCCTTTACAATAAATAGATAAATTCATCAAGTGAAATTGGTGATAAAAATACGAAATTGTCTTGTTGGGTTATGAAATTCAGCAATTTTTTTATTAAATAAAAATGTTTTTTTTTAATCTAAATTATAATAAATTAATATTCTGTTTAGTCCAAATTTACATTAGCTCGACCCAATATGATTTTTAATACAATAAAAAATTAAAAAAAAAAAAAACTAATATTCTTCATCATCACTTATCTCACGCTGTTCATACACATAGACACTTTGGCTGCTATTGATCCCGCCTGATACAGACCCTTCATCCTCGGATTCGGACTGAGAGTCCTCTGCCTGACTGTTGTCTTGCTCTTTGAAGCCTCTTGATCCAACTGTGACCAATTCGGCAAGATCCGAGCCCTTGTCGGCCCTAAGTCTGTCGCGTATCAGCTCCACAATGGCCTTTTGGGTCCGCTTATCAAGAACCTTAAGTTTTTTCTCACATTCACGCTTAAGATCCCAGTCTATCTTCTGCGGTGCCAAGGTGGCCAAGTCAATTTCTTTTTCAATTAGAGACTTGGGCTTTCCGCTGTCCAACTGCTCCTTGATCTCATTGCGGATCTCGGTCAGGTCCGGCTTGGGCAAAATGCGCGCCTTTAGCTCCTCATCTCTGGGCGCGTAATTGCGGAACAATGGCTTGGGAAAAAGCTCGCCATTTTGCTCGCTTTCTGCATTCAGAGTTTTTAGTTTTCCCTCGCGTAGCGCCTTTAGGCGCTCTTTGCGCCTCATCGCTTCCTGGTCCAAAGTTCCAACCGAATCCATTTTTCTAAACAAACATCCAGCTCAATGAGCCAACACCAACACTTTCGACTCCAGACTTAAGACCGGACTTTTTAAGTTCACAATGAAAACAACAACAGAAAAAAAATAAAATTTGATTTGAAAATTTTTATTAATCAAAAAAGTACAATTTTATTTATAAATTAAAAATTTTATTCCGAGTCTTATTCAAAGTAAAAAAAAATATAATCTGAAAAATTACTCAAATTTGTCTTTGTTTTTGAGCAAATAGGTTGCCAAGTATTCGATTGGATTTGGTGGTCGTTCTTTGGCCAGAACGCTCATGCCTTGAAGCAAAATGGGAACTATGGTCTGGTCTAGGTAGGCACGAACTGGCAAGCTCTGCAAGTCAACCTTTTGCTTTTTGGTGTTCTGCGCCTCTTGGGACTCTTGTTCGATCATTTTTTCGACATTCTGGTCCAAGCCCGACTGCACATTGGACGCTTCGGTCTCATTGGTCGCTTCTTGTTTGGTCTCTTCCAGCGGCACTGCGTCCGAGGTCTGCTCTTTGGGCTCTTCTGGCTGGGCCGGCGCTTGCTCGGCCTCGGCCGCCTCTTGCTTTTGCTCAGCAGGCGGCTGTTCCTCGCCAGTTTGAGCTGGCTGCGTCTCTGTCTGAACTGGTGCGTTCTCTTCCAGATTCATTTGTTCATTTTGTTGTTGACTGGTTGGTTCAGCTGGAGCAGCACTTTCTGACATTTTTCTGCACTTAATTTAATCTAAAATTCTAATTTAAATTCTAAAGACAACATCAACAGAAAGAAACAAATGGCAATAAATAGAGAAATGTTTAGAATTTTATTCTAGATGAGTTTTATTGCCGTACGAGATTCAAATGAGTGCTAGAAATAATTTCTTATTTGTGTTGGCTTTCCAATGTTATTTTCACCGTGTTTGCTTGAGCATAATTATTTCTTAGTGCTCCGAGTCTTTGTCTTATTGTAGGCTCAGCAAATGAATGCAAAAATAGGCTCAATTTTTGACAATATTAATTAGAAAATGATGTTTTTTTTTTTTATTATTGGGTTGAGATAAGATTAGTTGGCTAATTGATCATTTGTATAAATAAAATTTAGCCATCATAAACCTAATCATATTTAGCTATTTTTTTTTATTGCTTATTAATTACTAAGTTAAAAAAATGCTTGTTTGATCTAAAATTAAAATTGTTTGCCGACTCCTCGAGCAAACACTGATAATGTCAAACAATGGATTAATTAAGATTTTATCAACTTCATTGGCAACATTTTTTATCTACACTCATGACCATTCACACAGGATCACGTTCATTTTCTTTCACAGATTTTCATTATTTTTTCAAGTCAAATTGTGAAATTCAAATACATTACTGCTACGAAAAACTGTTTTTACGTAATTTTACGTAAAATTACCAAAGTAAAAAAAAGTAAATTTACCGGATTTTACGTAATTTTACGTAAAAAGTAAAAATTCCAAAAAATACTACTTTTTTTGAGAATTTTGCGATTTTTTGACTTTTTTGAAATTTTTTGGTCCTGAATTCGAAAAAATTTGGTCCTGAATTCTTTTTTACTAAAAATTACAAAAATTTACCACTTTTAAATAAAATTTCACGTAAAATTACTTGAAAAAAAGTAATTTTTTTTTTTTCGAATTCAGGACCAAAAAATTTCAAAAAAAGTAGTATTTTTTGGAATTTTTACTTTTTACGTAAAATTACGTAATTTCCGGGAATTTTACGTGAAATTACGTAAAATCCGGTAAATTTACTTTTTTTTACTTTAATAATTTTACGTAATTTTACCTGAAATTACGTTAAAATTAAGTTACAAAAAAGAGAATAAAATTGATTACAAAAATTGGCCAGGTATTTTGGCAAGTACTTTGATCACTTGTTTGAAGATAGCTCATCAAATTATTAGCGATACTTAAAACTTATTATGATTTTTATTTAGAATTATTAGCTTATAGCGTAAAGAAGCAATGCTTTTTAATAGCGAGTAACGAAACGTTAAATTTACTTAAATGTTAAATACTCTTAATTTTTATTCTTTGCATTTACAAAAATTAATTTTTATTTGGGCAATCTAGTAAAGACTAAAATATAACATCGAATTTTATTAATGTCAGTGTCAAATTTTATTTAGATTCAAAAAAAATATTTTCTTTTGTTTAACCAATCAAATCGCTTAGAGTTAGCAATACCCTCCAGCAAAATCAGCCCGCTATATCGAATTTTCAATACACATGTGTCTGGTTATTAGCATGGTCACTTCGTTCCTCGCAATTATAAATATAAATTGAAAATTTTTATCTAAAGCTAAATATTTATCAAATATTTCAACTGAAAATATAGCAATTTTAGCATTCAAAGTAGTGAAACGTACCGATAAAAACCTGTCTAATTCAATGACAAACTTATCTACTAAAATAAACCATTAATAATATGCACTCAAAGTATCTTGAAAAAACATTTTAAAGAGTTGTGCTAATTTTAAACAAAAATTGCTATGCTATTTATAAAGTTTTCTCATATCTTTATCATGAAAGACTAGAGTTCTCAAGATCCTAAAATTTCAATGAGATGATTAATGCAATATTACAATAATACTCAATACATTGGATAATTTTCTTTGATTAAATTTTTATTTTATTAACTTTTTGTAAATACTTAAATAATTGATATTAAAATGAAATCATTTTTATTTATTTTTTTAATTATTAATTAAAATTTATAATATTCATTGATTCTTAGAGTATAAAAACCTTTTGAAGCGTTAAAATTAGTTCCGTAAATGCAACATGATGCAACATTTAAAGTTGCATCAACAGTCAAAGTCTTCTAATGATGTGCAAAATCTCTCCAAAATGCACTACGCTTGAACACACTGAAATCTAATTTCTGCTAAATTTGCAGAGTTTTGCAGACCTTGATAGCTGATGCAACTTTGTAAGTAACACAATGTCGCAATAACGAAACTAATTTTAAACTTAAAGAAAAAAAGTTTTTCTATTTTTTATTATTTTTTTCTGTTCTTTTAATCAATTTGTACTGAATTTCACAAAAGCAAAATTCGAGTCTTGTCGATTAAGTGGCTTCGGAGGCGACCATTCAAAACGTAGAAAAAAAAGTAGAAGTGATAATTGATAGAAAAAAATAATGCTGAAAAATAAATGTAGATAATTGATGACATCAATAAAAAAAATTTACAAAAAATAATGAATCACCCGTAATTTTTCCTAAATTTCATTATCAGTCCCATATTTTAATAAAAAATTTTAATTCAAGCTTTAAATTTAGTAGTAAATAATGGTGATCAAAAATTTAAATTATGCAAGTAAAAACACTAGTAGAACATAAAAAGTAATTAAAAATTTATTTTCTTAAATTACTTCTACTAGACCGAGTTTGTGTGTTTGAAATTCAAAAGGAAGGATAAATTTTCTAATAAAGTCTGCAATAAAATCTAAATGCAAAAAATAAGTCTGAAATTCCCTAGAGCTGCGTACCATCGATCTCATATCATAGAAATGTTATTTTGAAATATTCTTAATTAGTTTTTAATAAATTATTTAAAATATTAATTTTTAAAGCGGCTTTAAAATTTTTAATTTATTTGTAGAATTAGAAACAATATTTAAAGTTAAATATTCTTTCAACTAGACAATTACCTATTGTCGTTATCGTCATCACAAGAACTGCAAATACAAGTAACACAACTTCTATAATGATAAATTTCATCTTCTGTAATTTCAAGCAAGTGGTTGAAAGGGAGGACTAAGTTCCCTTCCAAACAACCTGGGATTCCATCCCAAACTAAATTTTAAATAAATAAATAAATAAATAAACTTCTTTAATGACTAAAATTAAACAAAATTATCTTTAAATATAAATTTTTAATAAAAAAGGTCACTAGGCTAAGCTGGCTTACTATTTATCAAAAATGATCATATTAACTTGGTTTTAAGACAAAATTGTCAATATATACAGATCTTCTATATAAACCAAACCAGAGTTATTGGTTTAGAAAAAAGATATGGTAGTACAATTAGTAAAAGAGTATAATTCAGATTTTCAATCATGTTGTATTAATTTTCCAATTCGTCTTTGCAATTGTAGAGGACTTTTTAAAGATTATTTCATGGTCTAATATTAATCTTCAATCACTCAACTCTTGTTTTTTTTTCTTTTTTCTTTTTTTACTTCAAATCAAAGACAAAAATTTTAAATTTTCCTTTATTTACTTAAATTGTATTTTTTGTTTTTATTTTTGAATATAAATTTTTCTAAAGGAACATTGGCTCGATCAGAACTCTTAAAAAAAAATTGTACAATTAAAAACTGCTATTTTTTTTACTATGATTTCTTTTTTTTCTATTGTCACTATGTTTACGAATCTTGGTAAATGCTACTGATCTTTGTGGTTTATTATAAATCTCACAAGATCCACATTTTGAACATCTAATATCTTTGCACCCTTATTATATTTTAATAATTAAAGAAATTTTCTATCTATTTATTCTAGTTTATTTAAAGCCTCATTGACAGAACAATATTTTTAGAAAGAAGAAAAAAAATAGAATACAATTATGTGAAAAAATATTTATTTAGAAGGTAATTTAATCTATTAAAAAAATTATTAAAATTAGAGTAGTCTAAATTTAATTCCATACAATTAAAATAATTGAAATTTAGGTATAATTTTTGGAGAATACAAATATCTCTATATATATTATCAATTAAAGGTCAAACCTAGAAAGACCTTTTAAATAACTAGTTTTGAATGAAAAACAAAGCAACCAGACCAAATAAATAAAATAATCCGTAATTTAATATAGACTAAATGCTATTAAGTGAAATTTAATATTTTTTTGTTTGAGTTTATGAAATAATCAAATTAAAATAGACAAGAAAAGTCTACGAATAATGCTAAGAAATTCTTCTAGTTTCTCTTTATTTGTGAATACTTCCATTAATATCTATCATAATGATTTTTTTTTAATTTATTGGAGCACAAAAAATAACATTAATCAATTCACAAATCTAAACAAATTACCGTTAATAATTTTGAATACCAAAAAATAATCTCTTTTTCATGATAAGTGATTAATTAGACTTTTTAAAAATAATTAAAAATTAGCAAGACGAAATTGGATTTTGGTGCGATGAGTCGCAAAATTTATTAGCCTCGTCAGAACTAAAAGGGATTGATTAAGTAAAAGAAGTAGAAAATAATTGAGAAATTAAATTAAAAATAGTTAAAGGGAAAAAGTTCTTTTAAAAAAATGAAAAAGATCAATTTATTTGGAATCGAAAAAAATTCAAAAATTTTGCACACTGTGTCATGATTTTAGATAATTGATTAACTTTGTCCAATTCTCACAAATATGCATTAATTTACCATTTTTAATATCTGATTTTAAAAAAGTTATTTTTCAATTAAATCTAGAGAAAAAAATCATTTAATCGACATCAGCATTATTAAATAATAATTTGATACAGTTAAGAGCTAACAAATGCTCTTTTTACTTTAAAACTAGAAGGACCAGCGATTCAAAAAGGCTCTTTTTCAAATTTTTAAACTCCTAAATTTAAATTAATTTAAATCATGTGAACATAAAATTTTTTTTTCAGCATACAAGACGAGTAAATTTTGCAAAATTAATAAGAGATCTTTTCAAAGGTTTTTTTTTTTCGCAAAATCATCCATTTACTACTATTTTGGTGCTCAATTTTTGCTATTAAAATAATGAATATTAATAAATTAGTACTCAGTATGAAGGTGAACACAATTGAAAAAAAGCAAAAATATTAGTTTGCTTGTTTTACAAGAAGCAAATGGAATGAGTTCGACAAGAAATGGATTTAATTATTTATGTTTCAATTTTTGCTAAATATTTTTATTTAGCTAATTTTTAATTTTTTTTACGGTTAAAATTAAATTTTGAATAAATTTAGGTATGCAATCCATTTTCTATCCTTTAGATTTTCATAAAAAAAGTTTATTTGACTCGTTTTTTGGTTCTTTTAAGATTAATTGAAGTCTAACTCGTATTAAAAAAAATTTTTATTTTCATTAAAACAAATATATTTACCAGCTCCGAATAAGAGGTTTGTTTGATTTTTTAAACTTTATTCTTATCTTTTTAAAAATGAATCACAAATATCTTCAGGACTAGAAATCTCTAAAAAATTGAAATTTCTATAAATAAAATGATAAATTTTGGAAATGAATCCTATAAATTTTTAAATTACAGTAAAAATTAAATTAGCTCTTTGAATAGGAAAGGAAAAGTTGAGGAAGAGTTGAGGATGAGTTGAGGAAGAGTCGATGAAGAGTTGAGCAAAAGAAATGTACAAGTTTGTTTTAAATTGTGTTACTATGATCTACGATCCTCAAATTCAATAACTTATCAAGTTATTTATCTTGATGTTTTAATTAAATTAAATTAATATAAAAAAAAAAAAAAAAAAATCTTGATTTGTGATTGATGTTTTTTAATTATTTCTTTTACTATAAAAATGGAATACTATAATTCATTTATTCGAATATTTCCACAAACAACATAAACGTTTACCTAGGCCTATTGTCGTATTTGTTTTAAGTGTAATTTTATCATTTAATAAAATAAAATTTAAAAAACAAATAAACTGAGTTTTATTAACTTAACCTTATCCGAGGGTTAACAATTGTACTGTATTAAACCAATGGGTTTTTGAGCTTCGCAAAAAAATGAAATTTAAGATTTCAAAGGACGTAGTTTTGAATTTAAAGTCAAAAATTAAAAATTCAGATAGAACTTAGGCATGAATTTCTCGAACTAAACTTCTCACGGATTGAATTTTCTATATATTTAATATATTAAATATAAAAAATTAAATACTTTATATTAAATAACTCTTTTGGATACTTTAACATTTCTTCTTCGGTCATTTTTGCAAAAAAATATCTTCCTTACACCTTTACAAAAGGGGTTAAGGGTTAAAAGTGTGACCGAATTTGAAAACCCCCTTCATCTCCTCCATTTTAAAAGCTACTTCCTAAAAAAATATCTTAATATGTAGAAATCGAGGAGAGGAATCGAATGATATGTGTGATATATTTAAAAAAAAATCGTTATATGCTTTTTTTTCTCTTAAAGTTCAACTACGCCTAATAAGGTGAAAAACTCTCGATTTAGTAATTCGGGAAAAGGGCGTTTTAAGGTCCTAGGTAATATTTAAGCTCTAACCTATTTTGCCCGCTAGATTCAGCACAGGTGTTGTTTTATGTCCATAGGGCTTCATCTAATGGGGTTATTTTTAGGGCTTAAAAGGTTAAATATATTTAACCCTATTTGTCCGAAATATCACCCAATTAGTCCAAATAATATTCCATTTCACCTATTTAACCGAATAAGACTATAAAATGCAGTAACGCTATATTTTAATAATTGAAAAATTGTAAAAATATTTTCTCTCTATCTCACTCTCAAAAAAATTTTTTTTTTCAAAACCAATTTTTTATTTCAAGCATTAAAAAAAAGCAAATTGTTTAAAAATAAGCTTAAAATGTCACAAAACAAAGAAATTCAATCTAAAAAAAAATTATACTGATCAAAATGGTTATCTTGTGAAGAGTGCTCAAATTAGAGTTTGTTTTAGTTGTTTGCCAAAATAATTAAAAAAAAAAACAAAAAAATAATTGTTATTCCATGATTGTAAAGATTACTCTTTCTTTTTTTAGACTTCTTTAAAACTCACTCTTGTTATGTTTCAAATAAATTAAATTAAATGGATTAAATAATTTTATTGGAAAATTTAAAAATTTTCTTCCTAATTAGGTCCAATGGGTAGAAATTCTCTTTTTGGGGTTAAATTTCTGGCCAATTATATACAATTTTAGGGGTAACCGGCTTAACCCTTTTGACCCTCACATAATTAACCGCGGAGCTAAAGGGGTTATTCAAAAATTTCGGGAAAATTGGGTGACTATTTTTGAAGTTTTTGAACAAATGGGTGTGAAATAAGCAATAAAAAAAAATATGGTCACCCGGTTAGACTAGGTTACCATATAAGCATATTTGCAGAGTTGGTCAAAAGTCAAAAATTTGCTTAAAAATCTGCCAAAGTTACAATCAAAACTGACTTTGATTCTGAAAAAGTCATTTTTGGAATTTTTATTTTTTAAACATCTAAAATAACTTGATATGTCTTGCTCATTAATTTGTCCTATTGTCTTTTACACATTCATCTTCATCCATTTTTTCATATTTATCAGAATCAGATGATACCATTATCTCCTTTATAAGTCAAAACTTTGAATTCTTATCAACTCTTTTTTTTGACATTAAGATTAGGTATAACATTTTAGAAAATTTAGGAGACTTTTTTTTGAAATTTTCTCTTTAAGTTTAAGTTAGCTAGCAAAAAAAAATAATCAGGCAGTAAGTCTAGCCTTATAAAGTAGCTAAATCTATCTAGTTCTGAATCAACTATTCTTCCACAGTCAACTAGTAAAATAGAAAATTAATTAAGGTAATGACAAAAAATATTATTTCTGAACTTTTAATTGTAATTTTTATCGAATCTTTATTTTCTTCATAACCAATTTTAAAGTAGATGCTACCACTAGATGTCTGATTAATCTTAAAAAAAAGTAAATATATTTTAAATTAAATTTTTTATTATTTACATAAAAGTCATTATTATTCAGATAATTTAGGTGGTTTAAATTCCTTATCCGATATAGAAGGGGTCATTTAATTTTTATTAAACTGTCGGGTCTTGCCCAAAATGTGAACAGAAGTTCACCAAAAAATGTGACCATGAGTATCTTGCTTAAAATGTGAACTTTATGTTCACCAAATTTCTGTTCACAAATTTTGTGACCAAAGTAAATTTAGAAAAAGAAATTTATTTTTTCGTGAACTAATTTTTTTTTATGTGAACATTAATTTAAATGTTAATTTTGATAAAAAAAAAAAAAAATAAATTGTCAAAAATTATTTTTTAATTTTTATGTTTTTTTGCTATATGCAATTTTACTCTTTTAATATTTTTCATTAATTCTCCACAAATCTCACATGGCACCGGATTGGCATGTTTGCTTAGTGCTTTTTTTACTACATTCAAAGTCTCTTGTGAAGTTGATATTGCAGCCATAGCTCGGGTGTGCCAAAACAATCTCAGAGATTTCTTTGAAAATTTTTAAATCAATATTTCCAGTCATTATTTTTAATTTCTTTGTAAAATTAATCTTTTGGGATATCAAAGTTGATACATTAGCTTTTTGATTTAATTTTTTTTAAATGAAGCAATTAAATTTTTTAGCTTAATAAAAAAAAATAGTTGAAAATTTCAACAAGCATAACAGGGTACATATTTTTAATTTTGTCTTAATTTTAAATTAAAAATTTGGTGAACATTTTTTATTTTATATGAACTACTTTGGTCACAAAATTTGTGAACAGAAAGTTCACGTTTTAAACAAGATACTCATGGTCACATTTTTTGGTGAACTTCTGTTCACATTTTGGGCAAGATCCAAATTGTCTAGTATGAGACGAAGTATTTTTTAACAGAGAGAAGAGGTAATTTTTCTTGAAAAATTTTAAAATTTCAACAAAACCTTTTCTATTTTCATATCGGCACATTTATCTCTCACTTGACTGATTGTTAACAAAAATATATTACCGCATATTCTTGTTCATAATTACATGTAATACCTACGGTTTTTACCTGGGTATAATATACTATTGTCAACTGTTGGATTATAAGATTAGTATCTCTTTAAAATCTCTTGAATTTGAGACTTCAAGTGAAATTTTTTTGTTTTGCGTCAACTCTTTCGTTTTAGATTTTAAAAACTTTTTGATCAAATGAATTATTTTTCAACTCGACTCAAACATAAAAATAACCAAATGTCGAAAATAATGTCAATTTTTTTTTATTTGAATATTTTTTATAGATATTATAAAAAATTAACATAAAAATTAAATTTGTAATCACTATAAATCAGTATTAAAAATTTTTAACTTAATTTTAATATTGAAAATTTTTTTAAAAATTATTTATTCTATTATAAAAAGCACACTTTTTCACAATAAATAAGTTAACAAAAAAAATTTATTTAATCGAACTATAAATTTGAGTCAGTATTTTTGTGATCCATAATAATTTGAAATAAACAGAAATGAATTAGCTGTTTTTAGTATTCAGATTGCAACAGCGCCTCGGATCTAAAAGACTTGAAGTTTTTTCGAAAATTTTATTTATTATACATTTATTCTTATTTTCGCACTTAATTGAATCAATTTCTTTCAGCTGTTGACGTAAACAAATAAAATTTTTTGCTTCTCTATCAAATTCTTTTCTTCTCATTAGTTCCTGTTAATAATATTCGATAATTTTTTTTAATGATTCAAAAATTAAATTTACCTCAAGTAGATCAAATTCTTGGTCATTATGACCCCTAAGATTTTTATTAACAGCCAGCATTTCATTTATGGAAACCATTTTGTCCATGTTTTCGATAAACTTTATTGGATAAAAGCATTCTCCAAGACACTTTTCTTTTCCGTATTTATTCTTGTTCCACAAACTTAAACGAACAGAGGCATCATCGATCTTTGATACCACATTTGGAATATTATTTCTTAAATAAAATGAAAAAATAAAAATTAATCAAATAATTTTTTTATGGCTTACATAATAAAGTATTGATTAAAATTAATTTTATTACTTGATTGTTTGGCTGCCAATTTTGTTCGCTTTTCAATATTAGCTTGCAAAAAAAAATAATCAGGCAGTAAGTCTAGCCTTATAAAGTAGCTAAATTTATCTAGTTCTGAATCAACTATTCTTCCACAGTCAACTAGTAGAATAGAAAATTAATTAAGGTAATGACAAAAAATATTATTTCAGTACTTTTAATTGTAATTTTTATCGAATCTTTATTTTCTTCATAACCAATTTTAAAGTAGATGCTACCACTAGATGTCTGATTTATCTTAAAAAAAGTAAATATATTTTAAATTAAATTTTTTATTATTTACATAAAAGTCATTATTATTCAGATAATTTAGGTGGTTTAAAATAAGCTCGTATGTTGGCTTGGAAAACTTTTTGATATCATTCACAAAGGTTTGTAAGTTATTCATGTAAAAGCTTATTTTATCTTCATTTTCGATGTAAATTAGTAGACTTTTTTTCAAAATTTCACTTTTTCCCGACTCTTAAATCAAAAATTAATTCTATTAAATATTTCAATTGTATCTTGTGCCAGAGTTTAATTTTTTTTCGAATAAAAATTTAGAGCTCCTTTTTGGTTAAAATAAATCTAGCATGAAAGTCAAAAGATTTTTTCAAGATAAAAAAAATTAATTAATTTTTTTTCAAATTAAATTTAATTTAAAATCAAAAACAAAATTATGTAGTCGAAATGAAATAAATATTTTTTTCTGATTAATTAAAAATTAAGATCCGAATATTTTTACTGAATTTTAAAACATTAATTTTCTAAAGTTTGTTCAATCGTTTCAATTCATCTAAAATTTATTTATTTTTCTTATTAAGAAGAAAATATATTTATGAATAATTCAAATTATTTTCTTTTGCTTCACAAAAATATCTGCCATTATCTTCATTATGTAAATATTTTTGTAAACTGCACAATTAATTTAGAAAGATTTAATTTTTTTTCATAAATTTAATTTTAGGTAAAGCATGAAATTTTGGATTTTCCATAAATAATTTATTTTCTTTATTAAAAATTAAGCATAAATTTTAGCTGAATTTTTACGAATAAAGAAACTTCAAAAATTAAATACTCTAAAATCCAGTAATAATATTCCCATCTCAAATTTTAATAAATGAAAATCTAACGTTTTGAGAAAAAATGATTCAGAAAAATTTTTTTATATATTTAATGGTACTTTTAAGTGCTGCGCCTGTGTCAAAAATGGTAAATTATAATATTTTATTTTTCAAATTTCACTAAAATTATTTACTAAAAAAATAACTTATGAAAGTTTTTTTGATGGCTTTTTTAAATAATTTTTGTTAAGAGATTGCGACTGTCTTCGGTATTTCGACCCATTTTTCCACCGTGCGCATTAAAGGATACAAATTTACCCATAATATCAAAAGTTCAGAATGCATTTTTTTATATTTAACTTATATCTGGTTAAGGTATAGCCTGGTTATGATATCTATTTATTTTTAAATTATATTAAAAGTTTTAATATTTATGATTTAAAATTTTAAAAAAAATAGTTCAAAAGTTTGAAGTCAAGCTAAAACAAAAAAATAAAATCTGCATGATCAATAAAAACCTCAAATTTTTTGATAACCTATCTAAAATATTTAAAAAAAAATTTTTTAAAGCAAAATGTCAATCGATTAATTACTTTTTTTTTGATAAAGTTTCTCTGAAAAATTTTTTTAATGAATTAAAATTACGTTTAAACCCAAAAATAACAGCACTTTCAGGGAAATTTTAGCTTTAAAATTCTTTACTGATTCTATAAATAAATAAAATCTTTTACTAGCAATTAATTTTAAATCAATAAACTTCTTAGAAATTAAAGGAAAAATTTTAATATTTTTTTTTAATTATTCTTAATTTTATTTTTAAACCTAATTTCTATATTTATAAATAGAAAATGCTCTGTAAAAGGGTTATCTAATATAAAATTTCAAATTTCATCAAAAATTTAACTCTGCCAAAAATATTTATCAATATGCTTAAAATCTTACCAATATTATTGAAGTCATCTATCATTGATGATAAATTAAATGAGATAAAAATGTTGTCCAAAACTTCAAATTTTTCATATACATCTTCATAAAATTTGTATTGTTCCTGAAATTAAAATTAAAAAAATTACCATTGAAATACCATTGAGTATTTTTTTAAGTAAATTATTTAAACAATTAAAATTTTTTAATTTTTAAAAAATTTGAATTAAGTTTGAATGAGTGAAGTGGTAATCAGTAAATATTCGAAATATTCGATTATTAGATAAAGATTTTGAGATTATCAAAAGCCCATTTAACGATGTTGATAAAATTTTTCACAACATTAAATTGTAATTCAAGTTTAAAAATTTAAAAAAATTTTCTAAAACTAACTTATAAGTTGCTTTAGGAAGTTGAAAAATACCTTTCGGGGCAATAAATGGTGGATGAAGTTTAAAAAATGACTTCTGATACAAAACATGAATTGCTTATCAAGATCAGGTAATTTTTTGTCTAGAGTCTGATAGCATTTGTCAAAAAATTCCAGCAAGGGTAGATGATTTTTTGTTGTATAAAAACTGATAATGAGATTTTGAATATGCTTGATCAAGATTTGTCCAGCTTGTGTAATGATTGATCTAGTAATAGATTCGATATCTAGCAAGCATTGATTCACCGAATTTCTCAGAGCATTTCTAATTAAAAAATTTTATTTAATTATTGTTTAAAATAAGTTAATTCTTCCAACTTTAAATTTTTGTTTAGAATATTTTCGGAATAGACTTGATCCAGATCATTTACAATTTGGTCAAAATTTAGCAAATTTTCCAAATTACACATCACTTTTTTCTTTATGTAAATTGTATTATTTACACATATGCATATTTTTCTAAAAGACTCCAGCCTATTATCAAGGCTCTCATCTGACTTGGTCATAAAAAAAAAATCTTTTTGTGCAAGATTTTCTTTTAGTTTGAATAGATAGTGTCGAAACGTATCACCAATTATCTAGTTAGTTAAAAAATTAAAATTTTTATCAAAATTTTATTAAAATATTCACTTCATTTATTGTAGCAGTTCCGACATATTTTATTTCATGGTCTTCAAATTCGATTTCATTCCATTCTCTACACATCTAGATAAAATGATAATTAAAAAAAAAAATTCTTTATTTTTTTAATACCGTCAAAAAATGATCAGAAATTATAATTGAGGTGAGTGATATGGGGTTTTTTTGATCTATTTCTTTGGTATCTTCGAGACGAAGCGCATTTTCGACAAAATTTTTTGAAACAATTTTGTAAGTATCAAGCCAAAAAGTCACTATTCCCTTTTCTTTGAACCATAGTGTGTAATGATTCAGTTTGAGCTTGAATGACTCTCTCTCAGGTACAAATTTTGACAAATTTTTATTTAGCTTACGACAATTTAAATACAGGTCGTATGAAAGCCTCGAGCTTTTATTCATATTTGTTTTAAAGCACCGGTATAGCTGCTGATATTCGCTAAGAAATTTTAAGACCAATTGAACAGGTCCGCTTAACTAATAAAAATTATTTTAAAATTAAAAGAAGATGCTAATTCATCCTGTTAATCGGAAATGTATACAAGTCATCTGACATTAAGTCTTTTTTAAAAATAATCACTTCAAACCCTAGTCATAACTTACAAAAAAATTAAAAACTTAAAATTTAATTTTGGGTAAAAATAATATTTTTCTAACCTGTTAACCTTACTTAGTAAAGAAGAATTTCAATAAGATATTTTTCAGACATGTATTCTCTGATAAATTATCTGATGCAAAACAAGTTTTTTGAGCTTTTTATTTTGTGAAATATAAAATACATTTTAAAGAATTTTTTGTATTCAAGAATACATTACTGTTAAAAGGTTAATGGGTTTCATCTTCAGTGTTGGCATGATCATTAAATTATGAGCAGATTTGCAATAAAACATTAAAAGCCCCCATGGAATAAATTTTTTTTCAATTTTTTTAAAAATTCTTAAGCGCAAAAAAAAGTTAAAAAAAAAAACCATTCCTAAAATTTTGCGAAGTAATAAAATTTTTAAAAGGTTCTTCAGTTATAACGTTTAAAAGCCTCAAATGAATAGTTTATCTAGTAATAAAAAAATGTATTACTTTATTCGTGTAAAACTTTCAAATTTCTATTAATAAGTTTTTTGCAACAAATTTACCTAAAATCAAAATAAAATTGTAAAATCAATTTTTTAAGGGGCTTTTTTAGGTCATTTTATCTGAATTCAAATTATCATTTTATCACATATTTTATCTTTTAAATTTGAAAATCTATGCGATTGAAGATTTTTTTTGCTTTTGAACAATATAAATATCATCAATATTTTCAAAAAAAATTTATATGTAAAAATTTAATTAAGGAACATTAAAAAATTTCGAGTAGAGGATAAATGTGCCCAAATTATCAAATTAAATTAAATTTTGCTAATTTTATAAAAAATTAGTTAAATAATTTAGTTAAAAATATTCAAACTTTTACAGCTTTTATTCTGGTTAATTAAGTGATTTTAAAAAAATTTGTTCAATTGAATCAAGGCGGGAATGAACAGTTAATTTTAGATTCTTTAAAGTGTATTAAATTCTAACAATCATTTTTGGTATATTTTTTTTAATTTTTTTTATTTTTTTAAATTTTACTTTTGTCTAATTTACTCACAATTTACTTCTATTTAATTTCTTTTTTTATAAAATCGTTAGGCTGAAAAGAAGGGTAGTGCCCATTCTCCACAGCCTGAGGGTTACCCTCAAACTATTTAATTAAACTAATAAAATTTTTGATATATTTTTTTGTAAACGTTTTACGAAAAATTTAGATTTTCTGAATTTCGTTTTATAAAAAATTTTTGTCATTATTTTCTGAATATTTTCAATTGAGAAGCAGTTAATAAAAAAACTTCTTTTAAAAGTATTTGATTCATTAATTGAAGACAAATTCAATAAGCTAAATGATGACAACAGAAAATCAGTTCCTTAAATTTATTCCTAACTTTGAAATTTCTTCAAAACTGATCCATATTGAACACATTTTTTGATATATTTAAAAATAAATCATATTTTTTTTGCTTTAAACATCATAGAAAAAACTCAAATTCAATTTTCGTTTAATTTAAAAATATTAAAAATAAATCATAGTAACTAAAAACCTACTGATATTGATATATTGACGCAAACTATTTTTTTGTAGTTGATGTATTTGTTTAAATAGTTGTTTTTGAATTGATCATTTAAAATTAAATCGTTCAACAAGCCGATGGTTTTGTTTATGCTAAACATCCATTGAAGCAAAAGTGTTTCGTTTTTTTCACTCACATCTTGAATGTTAACTTTTATGGCAATAAAATTACCAACATCTTCCTAAAATTGTATCAATTTAGTATTTTTTAAACAAATAATTTTAAAAATAACATTTTAAATATTTTAAAAGAAAAAAATTGTAATTTTTGATTTTTATCATAATCACTAGAGAGTTATATTATAATTAATTAAAAATTAGAATAATAAAACATAAATAAAAATTATTAGATTGTCAATTTAAAATTTGAAAAAAAATAGGCCACCAATTAACATAGTAAAAATTTTCGATCACTTACAGTACTGCTACGAAAAACTGTTTTTACAAAAAAAGTTATTAATTTTTTTTCGAATTCAGGCCCAAAAAATTTAAAAAATGTAAAAAAATTCAAAAAAAAAAATAGTATTTTTTGGAATTTTGGAATTATACGTAATTTCACGTAAAATTACGTAAAAACAGTTTTTCGTAGCAGTACTGTATGTAATAATTTAAAAAATGAAGGAAAAGGTGAATTTAATAGTAATGAATGATAATTTATTTTTCAAAAGCATTTTAAAATTTGGTTTTTAGATAATACAAATAGTTGAAATAAATAAATTCAATCAACTATTTTTTTGGCTAGTATGTTATCATATAAATTAAAAAAACGATCAGAAGTCAATCAGTGAGTTCATTTCAGAAGGAAAATTTAAATAATACAAGCTTTGTATCTACAGAGATATTTTGCAGGTCTTGATTATAGACCCAGACAATTTCACCCAAATAATGCTCATTTTGAATGTCAGTTTGAGTGATACGCACTCAACTCTCAATCACACTTGATCACACATAATTTTTTCGTGATACACTCAACTCACACTCAAAAAGCTTTTTTTTTGCGTGACAAAATTTAAAAAAAAATTAAAAATTTTTTTTTATTTTCATGTCAAAATAAATAAAAATAAACTTTTAAACATTTTGAAAGATTAGATAGTTAAAAGCTAGCAAAAACAGTTGGTTGAGAACTGGATTTATTTTGGGTTTTAAACTTTTTAATAAAATTAAAAAATTTTAAATTTAAAATTCATCTCATTTATCAATAATATATACACAATAATTTCATGATGTTTTAGATATTTGAAATTAAAGTCTTTAGAGAAATAGAATGAGTTAAATTTTATTTGAAAATCTGAATAAAATATTTAAAATTCTTTATTTAACCTTTAAATAATATATTTATTTATCTGTACATATACCAACTTTCAGAATAAAAATATATAAAACAAAATAATTAAAAATTAAGTTAAATAAGATAAAATAATATAAAAAATAATTAAAAAGAAAAAAAGATAAAAATTAATTTAGTTTTTACTTAATATTCAATCGTCGAAAAACCTAGTCTAGTTGGATAGGTGAACCATACTTCACCTATTATGCAAACAATTCTTGTTCTCGGGTTTTGTGAACTATAAGTTCACATATTTTTTTTGTTCACGTAAAGGGTAACTACTTTACGTTTAGGTGAAAAACTTTAATATTAGGTGAACAATTTTTAGTTTAGGTGAACTAATGGTTCATAAAACCTGAGAAGAAAAATTGTTCCAGTAAAAGATGAACCATAGTTCACCTAACCGACTAGATCCGAAAAAATTTGTTTTATTCTTTAAAAATTTTAACTTTAGTGATAATTGTCGTTCGTTTGATGAATTTTAACAAATGCTCAGTTTAAAAAAATTGCAAAACAGAGCTTAGATAGTTTTTTACAAATTTTATCTTAGGGATCATTATATAACAAACTCAAAGTCAAAATTTATAAAAAAAAACAATGTTTTTCATGTTTGCAATATTAACTTATAATTAATTTTTATTTGAAACTGAAAAAAATATTTGAAACATCGCACTTTTTTAAAGTTATTTCAACATTGGATACATTTTGTAATTCAAACACAAAAAATTAAACCAAGTCAGTAATTGACCTTATCATTACCACAGAAGACCTACATCCAAAAACAACAGATTTTAGCACCAACCACAGTTACAATATATTTGATCATTGGCCAGTCCAAATTAATATTATCCTAAAAAAAACCTGTTCAAACTACACAAATACAGATTGGGACATATTTAACAATTTCTAGCCGAGCTAACCCGTAACACACCACCGGTATTAAATCCCTCATCAGATCTCAACAATGAAGTTGCCAAGTTCAACTCAAACATCGAAAAAGCATTGTCAGACGGCACCAAATCCGTCAAAACTAAAGAAAGATCAATTAAGCTGCCACCAGACGTAAAAGCCATGATCAGAATCAATGTCAAACTCCAACGTCTCTTTTCAAACACACAAAGCCAACTCACCAAAAACAACATCAACAACAAAATCAAGAAAGAACCCTCCGCCTCAGACATGGAACTCAACATTTGCAACGCTTATTGACTCAAAGCTGAGCGAAAAGCAATTCTGGAACAAATTAAAGACACAAACAGAATCAACAGGGCCACTCCCAAATTCCACACTTAAATCAGACGAAAAAGCCGAGACCTTCGCTAAACATTTCGAAAAAACATTTACCACCAACAGCAAGTCAAAACCCAAACCAAGCCTCTTCATATACTACGCCACTAACAAAAACAATAACCCAATCTCAAACACAGAACTGGAGAGGCCATTGCCAATCTAAAAAATACCAACTCAAAAGGCCTAGACTGTATTTCCATCAAAATAATAAAAAACTTCAACGAAATTAACAAAAACTACGTTCTACACCTATTCAACCACTCGCTAGATCTACACCATGTACCACCCGCCTGCAAATCAGCAAAATCATACTTATCATTAGCTAACACCCAACCACTCAACACAAAAATCAAAACACTACTGATTAACTACATATCTAATGCCCCCACCAATAAAATAAAAAGCACAAAAAATCTAATAAACGAATTCAAACCATACACCGGTAAAAGAAACTGCTCAATTATTGACTCGCTATACCCTAACATTTTAAGGTAAATAAAGAATTTTGGCTATGAAGCTAATTGTCGAGTTTCAGTCCTAATTGTCGTCACCTTCCACATCCCACCCCACCCAACCAACCTAGCCGATGACTCCATTATAAATGCTATCAATATTTGATTAAATTGGTATCCTATTTAACAGCGTAACTAATTAATATCGTCACTCAAATTTTTTTATTTATTTATTTATTTATTTCATTTTGCGCCAATTCTGGCGATGTATTAAAATTAAAAAATGAAAAGTGCAAAAAGTAAAATGTAAGACAGAAAATAATGATACAAATTTGTAAATAAAAAAATGAAATGAAGATTATTTTGTTAATTTAGTTTCAATAAAAAAAATAATTTATAATTTGTACATACTAAAGTTTTAATTTTTTTCTTCATAATAAACATAAGAATATAAAAATTATAAAATATTTAAATCTTTTAATTTATTATTCATTTAATCTTACAAATAAATTTGTAATTGTTTTTCCTCATTTTTTTTTTTTTT
>QEOQ01000070.1:269516-375155 GCA_010279815.1 Brachionus plicatilis
GTAGTAGTAGTAGTAGTTGTAGTAGTTGTAGTAGTAGTAGTAGTAGTAGTAGTAGTAGTAGTAGTAGCAGTAGTAGTAGTAGTAGTAGTAGTAGTAGTAGGAGTAGTAGTAGTAAAAATTACAATACAAAAAGTAAAAAGGTTATAACTTTTGTTCTAACGGATCAAAACATGTTCTGCAAATGTAACAACTTTTGTTACATCTATTGTGAAAGTCTTCTAAATGTGTGCAAATTTATGCAAAATTTCACGCCATTGAAACGTATTGAAACGAAATGCGCAATTAATTTGCAGAGTTTTTGCAGACTTTCACAAAAGGTGTAACAAAAGTTGTTACACTTAGTTACATTTGCAGAACATGTTTTGGACCGTTAGGACAAAAGCTATAACCTTTTTTACTTTTTGTATTGTAATTTTTGATTGAAAATTCACAATGCCACTCTTTATCTAGCTCTAGAGCAATTGTTTGAATGTCTTGAGTGTCCATTCGTTCAACTATCGGATTAATTTTCAGTTTTCTTTTCTTTACCTTTAGTTTGTTCCACAAATTAGGGACTTAATTTCATGATATTCACAGATTGATTGATAAAATTCTATTTTGTTTAAAATTTTACACTTTTTGACTAAAATATGCCATTATTTCCATAAAATTTAATAGAAACCGTATAATTATTTTTTTATTTAGGGAAAAAATGAAAGGAAAAAACGCTTAGAATAAATATTTTTTTTAGAAGAGAGGCTCTAGGCTGGAGCAGACTTGAAGAGAGGCGCAGGCGTGGTGTTCGCATCCAACTGCATTAATTACAATACGGTCATGATCGGATGACATTCATTGATGGGAATCAAAAGCTGGCTTCGGACGGTTTAGACAGCCCAGCAGGGAATACAAGAACTTGTCATAAAGCGATAGAGCGACAACTTATCCGCAATTGTTGGGTGAGACACAACTTTTTTCCTAACCGGACTGCAGGAAATTGGAACACTCTGGATGAAGTGACTAAGAGCGTCACTAATACGAACATTTTTGAAAAAAGAATTGACAAGCTACTGATTTAAAATATTTTGTAAAAATTCTTTTTTTTTGATGCTAGTTAAATTTAAAAATTTTCTTGCATCAAAAAATAGGACATTCAATGAAAAAAATATAAAATAGTTATTTGAAAATATGTAAAAATAAGTTATCTAAAAATAACTTATTTAAAAAATTGGCCGTAGGCTGTTATAGTGGGGCGTCTACGTGCTCCACTTGGAGACTCAAGTCTCCCACAGCATTTATACTCCTACTACTACTAAATATTTTTTTCTAAATTGAAAAAAAAATTCTTTTTGAGCTAAAATATTTTTTGATGTTAATTCCAATAATCAAATTAGCATTGTATGACTTAATTCGACATTTCAGGTTTTTGATTTTTCACTCGGCTATTTTGTGTTCAGTACTTTGATAATAGATAATATTTTTAGGTAATAATTTTTCATTTTTTAAAAAAACACAAAAAAAAAAAAAAAAAAAATAATTTTATTTTTATTTTCTTTTACTTCTCCTTAAAGGAGGTTAATTCAATTCAATAAACAATGAATAATAGAGGAAAATAATTTTCAAAATTTAGTTTATGCTTGTCACTCAAGATTTCAATTAAGATTTTTTAAAATTTTTGAAAGTAACTAAACTAAACCCATTTTTTTAAATTTTATAAACCATTAATTTTGATACATTTTTTTGTGAATTTTTAATAAAAAAATTACAAAAAATAAATAATGTTTCTAATAAAAGTAAATTTTTACAATAGTGCAAAAATAGCGGTAGACTGACTCTAACCACAACTAATGAAAAAATGTCACTCGAAATTTAGCTTAATTTTTCCATAGAGAAATTAAAGCCAATTTGTAAAAAAAAAACTTACTTGAACTTTTCTGTTCAGCATTTCCGATAGTAACATGGTTAACCTGTGAAATATTTCTCTATCAATCTCGGTCAATTTACATTTAAATATATCTATAACTCTAGTTTAAATTATAAATTGCTGAAAAATTTTAAATTGTTTTCTCACTGTAGAAATTGGGTTAAATTTAAATTTGATTCGTCGTCCCATGGAAAAGTTTTCAAATTGAACAAATAATATTGGGAAAAATTTTCCAACATACTAAACACCGTTGATTCAAATTCATTTTTTTCAAATTGAGAAAATTTCTTTAAGCCAATAAATTCTAGACTTTTCGCTTGATCAAGAAGAATTTTCAAATCTAACTTATTCAATGTTACCAATTTGGACATCTCGAATATTTCCCTTAAATTCATGAAAAAAATTAAATTAAAATTATCACGAAAAAATTGAAATTACATTAAAATTTTGGAATTCGACGGAATCATGTAAAAATCGGTAAAAATTCTCAAAAAATCAATTGCTATTTTACTCAAGTATTCTTTATTTTGCTTCAAAATCTCAAATTCAAATATTTGCTTGAGCAAGTATTTGTACTGGTTGAGCAATTTGGTTGTGTCATTTGATGCCCAACTCTCAATTTTTTCATTTTCTGTTTCGTTTTTCTTTTTAAAACAAATGAAAAAAAAAATTAACAAAATCAATTGCTTACAAAATCAATGCTACAGACAAACTGAAATTTTAATAAGCCTCTGGTGTCATGTTGAATGTCATTGTGGCGACATTTTAATTGATTCCAATCGGAATCTAAGTCTTTCAAATTCTTTTAAATAAAAATAGTTTTAAAAAATAAATAAAGATTTTATACAAACTTTTATTTGAATTTTAAATTGGCCAATAAAGTCCTTTCGCAATTTTCTCGATTCAGAAACCGACCTCCACACTCTGATCGATTAATTAATTTCAGCAAAAAAGCAATTTTAAGATAAGTTTACTTTCGCAGAAAATATTTTTCATTCTGATTTATGTTTTTTTTATTTCCTTCTTTAAAAACTTCAACAACCAGAAAGTCGTTTAAATTTTTTATTCCCCTAAAAGCATTTATTCAACTAGGAAACAAAAAATTTTTAAAATTACAGTTTAAAATTTTCACTAGATTTTAGGCTGTTGACGTTCAAAGTTTTAGTTTGAAATACTTCTTTTTTCATATTTTTTGAGTAGATTTCATTAAAAGAGCTTCGTACTATGCTTTTTCGTTGAAATGTTGTTTCTTTAAGTAATAAAAAATGAAAAAGTTTTAATTCAAAATTTTTTATTACTAATTATAGATTGAGAAAGCCTTCGCTCTGAATTAGCTTTTCTAATCGATTCTTCTTCAAGAACATAAATCAAACAATAAACATTTTCTATTTTATCCGAGTCATGTTTTATCACCAGATCCCTCAATTCTATCATCGATAAATCGAGAGTGTAAACAGGAGTCTTAGAAAAAAAATTTAAATTTTAAAAATTTAATAACATAATTTACATTTTTAAATTTGTTTTCACATTCCTCGTGCTCTTTTTGAGTTTTGTTGAACAATTGTTGTATATAATTGTTAAAAGAATAAGATTGTACAAAACTTGTGGCAGCCAACATACTCAATTCATACATGGTCATCAGAGCTAAAAACTTGAAAAAAAAAAACATTTGTGAGTTAATTATTCCTACTTTTATTTTCTTAAAATTACTTTATTTAAAAGCAAAATTATAATTTTAAAAATAACTAAATATCATAGCAATAGACCAAAAAATTTTAAATTAGCTCATAAGTTAGTCATGAGATTGAGCTTTACCTGAGTTTTTAAACTATTATGAAATTTTCTCTTTTTAAGATTTTAGGTAAATATTGCTTAGTTATTATACCTTTCGGTCATTAAACGTAGAATTTATCGGTCTGAAAAAAAATTAGCCTAAACTTAGATAAAATTATAATTCAAAATCATAAAATTAAAGGCGCACATTTTTGACTATGTGTTAAATGTGATTGACTTGATATCTTTATTTTGATGAAAATTTAATTATACCCTTTTAAAAATTTAGCATGGGAATTTCGATACACTTTAATATAAAATATAAAATTTAACACGAATTAAGGTAAATAGCTATTAAATTTGCTTTTAAAAATATTACACAGCAAATATTTTTTTTACCTTTATTCTGTTAAGTAATGTCAGAATCATTACGTTTGTAGACCAAAAAAACACAAAAATTTTTTTTAATTTACAAATAAAATATTTACTTTGTCATAATATGTTATTTCTAAATTACGTTAAAATTCCTTTGTCATTAGTTCATTTTATATAAGTTATTTATTTGTTTTCTGTACCTAGCTAAAGCTCATTCAGAATAAAATATAAAAAAAAATAAAAACTAAATAAGTGAAAATTAAAAATAAAAAAAGTGAGGACTTAAGTGATTTCTGGGACTTCATACAATTCAAGAGAAAAAAAATGTTTTTTTGGCTTTTTTAAAAATAAAACTATGTACCATAGGGTATTAAAAATTTATTCTCCTTTGATAATATATATATATTTATAAAGAATGTTTTTATTTTAATCATTGAATACTTGGCAAAATGTAAAAAAACTTTACGTTTTTAGATTTTTTATGCAATATTTGATAAAATTTTTATTTTTAAAATAGACTCCTAAATAATTTGAGAGTTTTTATTTTTATTCTAAAATATTTCTCAAAAAATCTAAAAATGTGAAAGCTTAAAAATTTAAAATTATTTTCATTTTTCCGAATACTTGGATCTGAATGAAATATAACTTATTAAAGGGTTAGTTATTTTCAGACCCCTGGGTTCGTTTTTTTTGGGCATCCCAGAAAAAAAATTAAAGGTTTCAAACTTTACGAATTTCAAGTCAAAATTAGAAATTCAGATAGCAGTTTAGTTTTGAATTTTTTGAACTTTATGTATCTTATTTTAATTTTTTATAATATTTTTTTAAGCGAAGAAGCTTGTTGCAGATAGACAAATAAATAAAAAAATTAAGTGGTAAAAAAATTAGCTATAAAAAAGCCTTTATTTTTTAATTACGATAATTTAGTTTCTTACTTTTGATGAAATTATACCCTTTTAAAAATTTAGCATGGGAATTTCGAAAAATTGGAAATTACACAGCAAATATTTTTTTTGCCTTTATTCTGTTAAGTAATGTCAGAATCATTACTTAACAGTTTATATAGTCATATTATATAAACTCTTACTTTTTTAATAATTTATTAGCAAGATTAAGTTAATTAAGAAAATAAATTAAATAAAAATTTTATGATAATTTGATTTAGACAGTTTCGATCCACAAAATGGGCAGTCAATTTCACTTTAATTATCGAAAAACTTGTCAAAAAGCAATTGCACATTACATAACCGCATTGACAAGAAACCAAGTATTCATTTGAGTGCTTAATCAAGATATTTTAAAATGTAAATAAAAGGAAATAAAGCATTAAGTAAAATATTTCATCTCAATTATTAAAACAAATTGGACAATCGGCAATAATTTCATTGTCGGATTCATAATTACTCTTTGGATCTTTTAAATTTAACGTTTATTTTTTTTTCTCTCTTAACAATTTCATTTACCTTTAGCATAAAACGCTTCAAATTCTTGATTATTGTTCAGCAGCAGTTGTGCAAAATTGCAAAATGTGCCCGAATGACAATCTTTTTAGCAGTCATTAAAATACTTCGAAAATTGAAGCCTTTTTTTCCTAAGACTCAAATCATTATCTAACTTTTGGTTCTATCATGACCAGAAAAACCAACTAAGCTTCTGGAAAAATAATCACAAGTCAAAGACGTGTCAAATCTATATCCTGATAATCTTTCAATCTGTTTGGCAAAAAATTCATGCGCATAGTCAGGCTTGAAGGGCTTTTTCTGAGCTAATATTTGTCATTTTCAGCTGACAGTTTACAAAGATTAATTCTTATTTTTTTTTGTTTCATTTTTGATTTTACTTCCACCATAAAGTTTATTTTGTATCTGAAATTTATAGGATTTCAACGAATCAGAAGGATAAGGAAAAGCCGCATCATTTGTATCTCCTGAAGCAGAAAAAAGTGCTAAATTTGAAATGGTTACATTTGGATATTTCATGAACCATCTGTAAATAATTGCAACTTCCTTCATCAGTCCACTGCCCAGTCAACAAAATTTTGAGGAATTTTTATAGGCTTTTTAAAGATTTTTAAGAAGGCTTTATAAAGGGTTTTGGACTAATTATCTTTAAATAATCTACAAGGAATTTTAAAGAATAATTTAATGAAAATCTCCTTTTTTTCTTTAATCTATTATTTAAATAATTAGTATTTTATTAGAGCTAGAGTTAAGGGCATTTTGAATTTTCGAACAAAAAATAAGAACAAAAGTTTTAAATTGGAAAATTTACTTAAAATTTATCAGCTGATACACATATTGTCTTAGCAAGAACTCTGCAAAAAAGTATATATATTGATAAATAATTAAAATTAAATTGCAGTTTTTTAAAGGAAAAAAATTTGGCTAGAACAACCTTTGGATCAGCTGATTGATTTTGAAGAACGATATTGTATCTTATACTAAAAAATTTGTTACAATTTAAAAATTTTGTTCTTATTTTTGTTCCGAAACCATAGTGCCGTGTAATTTTGATAAATAGATAAAAAAAGCTTTTCAATAATAAGCTGTAACTTAATGCTTAGCAATGTGAATAAAGAATCGATTCTTCTTTAATTTTAAGAATTTTTAAGAAATTCTTAAAATTTTTTCTTGTTCTTGGAAGTTTTTTCTTGTTTTTTAATTATCTGATTTCTTAGATTTTTTATTTTCATTAAAATCTCTGTTTTTGATTCTTGATAAAATAAAATTTTCTCTTTTCTGTATTAAAAATAATCGAAGCCTTATTAAATCTAGTTTAAATTTTTCATTTGCTGACACCATAAACATTGGAATATTGTAATTTGTTGCCAAATTTGCTTCTCGTTGACAAGCAAAACAATCTACAGAGATTTTAATGAAAATTAAAGAAGCAGAATTTATTATTTAGTTTATGTTTTAAAATATGATATAATAAAAAACTTGCTAAACGAAATAGAGTAGATATTTTAATTTTTATTTCTTATCAATTCAATTAGATTTTCATCTGCACTTTGATTAGAGTATATTTAATAAAATAAATTATTTTTATTTTTAAACGAAATTTTTTGACAATTTTAAAATTAATAAAGTAAGAAAATAATTTAAAGTCTAAAACATTTTTGAAAATTATAGTAGTAGTTATACATACTAATAATATTATTGCATGGTTTGCATTAAAACTTATTCGGCTATCGAAAAACTATTTCTTTTTATCTAACAAAGTTTGCTTGATTTCAATAATAAGATTATAAATACATAACTTATCAAATAGAGTGATAACATGTCTTAAATAGAAATAAAAAAAATTTAAGACATATTTAAAGGGCTATATTTTAGACAGGAGCAAAAATATTCTTTTTCCCAGCTAATGTATTTAATGTTTAGCCGACTTTGAGTTCATTTTTGCCTTCGCCAAGCAGCATCTATGCAAACACATTCTTGCCGTTTCTGCACAGTTAAAATTGGCTGATTGCGTTATTCCATAGGTAGCTACCCGGAAAAAAAAGAACGCTGTAAAGAACGCCGTTTTAACGCTGGTAAAACGGCGTTAAAACGGCTTCTTTTCAGCGTTTTTTCAGCGTTTTTTCAGCGTTTTTTCAGTGTTTTTTCAGCGTTTTTTAGCGTTATTTTCGTCAGCGTTTTTCACGCTGCAGAACGTTGAAAAAACGCTGCTAAAAATTGATTTAATTGGGGACAGATGGTTTATTGAATTTCTTCATCAGTTATAAAATATGATTCAAATAGCTGCTGAAAACCTTTGACTGTTGTAAAATAATTTTCGCTGGTTTTCAGACTAACACTGTGAAAATTATATTAAAAGTATTATTAAATAAAAATTAAAATATTTTTTCAATTAAACTTGACTTTTCTTAAAATATTTTAAAGTTAAAGCTTTGATTAAAATAAAATTAGTTCTGATGAAACTATTAATTTTTTTAAATTAATTTGTTATACGTTTAAACGTTTTTAACTCTCAAATTGTAAGCGTATTTCAAGTCATTTACTTAGGACGCTTAATCTCTTGCTAGTTCCGCTTCAGTCCATTAAATAGGTTGGAGTAATTAGGACCATTGTAACTGAAAGAAGGGAGGGGGAAGAATAATTTTGTTTTTGATCCTTCAAATTAAAATAATAAGAAAAATAAAATAAGCTAAAATAATATAAAAAAGAAGATAAAAAAAGTTAATTACCTCAACGTTTTTTCTTTCTTTCCTAAAATGTTAAATATTTAAAAATGTAGCTAATGATACAGAACGTTTCCAAACAAAGTATACAGCTATGTTCTATCGCTGCTCTAGAGCTGCGATAGAACATATTTTTTGCCTAAGAGCATTTGCATGAGCAATTGAACATGCTCTAGAACGCTCATGAGCATGTTCTAAATTGCTTAAGCAGACCATGAGAACTGCGCTAGCTATGCACTAGAGATGCTTAAGCAATGCTCTAGAAACTGTTCACTTTTTTTAGAAACGTACTGAATGAGATATTTTTAATTTTGAAGTAAATGTTTATAAATATAAATAAGGTTAAATAAGTAACTAAAGTGAAATAAGTTACGCATGTAATAGGCATGGCAAAATTATTCCTTTCATTTAAATAAGCGTGGGAATGTTTTTCTTTCATGCTTATAATTTTAGCTTATTTTATTGGCTTATACCAAAACATGCACCACTTGTTTTTTACTGAAACACAGATCGCGGTCGGATCTTCAAAAAAGAGGTTTATCAAAAAAATTCCAACCACCGACCATTTTGTAGAGAATCTGATGAACTTTTACGCAAAAGTATCAGTTGGACCCTAAGACCTAGTATTTGACTTAAAAACAAGTAAATACGAGAAAAATTCTGAGTTGCTGTTAACGGACCGCAACTATAGCTTCTTCAGGATAAATAAAACTATAACTATAACTTCTTCAGGATAAAAAAATATTAAAAAAAAATAAATAAAAATAAAAAAAATAATTAATTTATTGGAGTATATTTACTGATTTAATATACATTATTCTAAAGTGCCCAAAATGATAAACCGTAGTTAGTCAGAAAGCTTTAAAAATTATTTTAGGGTTTTTCATGACCAATTTTTTAAATTTTTCATCAAAATTTTTATGGGATTAAGTCTTAAATCTATGAATGAGGAGTCGGTTTTTTTTAACATTATTTCAGATTTTATCGGTTAACATAGACCAGTATTTTTTTAAAAATTTTTTATGAAAGTTCGCAACATATTACCTTAGAAAAATATTTTTTTATGTGAGATGTTGATATTTAGACCATTTTAATAATGGAAAAAAGAAAAAAATTAAAAAATTTCAGATTTTTTATCTTTAAAATTTATTCCGCCAACACGACTCCTTTCTTGACCCAAATTTTTTTTCTTATGAAATGTTTACTCACTAATAAGTAAGAGTTAGCTTTTTTTTTTTAATATTTTTATTCTAATTTTAAAAAACTTCATATAATTAACCATATTTTTAAAGATTTTTAAGATTTTCTAGTTTAATTAAATTTTTTCTACTATTAATAAGTTTTAACAATGGTTTAATGTTAAAATTTTTAACATTAAAAATATGTTTTTTAATTTAATTTTGTGTTAAAATCTTTGTTTTTTTATGCGTTTGAATATTACTGCTTGATTTTGCTCCAAATAATTGAATTAGGACTTCCTGATAAGTTGATCCGTTTCGATACATTTCTAAAGCGTTCCAAAAGCTTTTCCATAGTTTAATATTCAAATTTTTGGCTTTAAAACGCTTAAGGCCTTCTTCAGTCAATCCCATAAGTTTATTAAAGTCTTGGTCCTTATTTTTTCTAACAAATGACTTGAGATCACACCAAAGTCCTTCAATAGGGTTTAAATCACAATGAAACTAAGGACAAAATATAGCCTTATAACCGTAATTTGATGCTAATTTTTGTAGGATCAAAAGGGAAATGGTCTAAAAAAATTCAAATTTTTTAAAGAATTGAAGAATCTATGTATTTACAGTAAATATAATTTAGTTTGAATTTTTTTTTTTATTTAATTCAAATAAAGACAAATAATGATCAAAATAAACTCGAATTTTTTACATAAACTAAAGATTCGATGCAAAAAATAAGTCAAAATTTGAAATCAGCATAAATATTTCAAATTTTTAAAAATTTAAAATATTTATTTTCAACTACCGATTATGATTTTGGTCATTTATTATTAAAATTTATTTCAAATACTATATAATTTTGAAATTTTTGGTTATGGGAGAAATTATTTTGTTTTTTAGATTCGATTTAAAAATAGCAAAAAATGATAAAAATTAAACAGTTTTTTCTCAAAAACTATTGATCCGGTAAAAAAAACTAAGCTAAAATTTGAATTCAGCATAAAAAATTACTGAAGAAAACATATTTTGAAAATTTGTAATAAGTGTTTTGGCTAAAACACGGTTTATCATTTGGGGCACTAACCTGACCATATAATATTTTGTCATTTATTTATTAAAAATACGTAAAAAAAAACATAAGATAATTCAAATATCAGCAAAAAAAAAATAATTTAAGGAAAAAAAATTTTTTTTCTTTCTTGGACAGCCTCTTTATCTTTGATTTTGCGCTCGACATGTGTCCAACAAATAATTGAATATGTTTTTATAATTGATTTGTACAGTTTGAACATTTGAAATAACGTTTTTCAAATTTCATAAGATTTTTAAAATTCATATATCATAGATTCTGCTCGATGTTTTTTCGCTGGAATATCATCCATGTCGTTATCAGTGTCATTTGAGTCCCTAGCATGTTGTTTTCAAATGAGTTTCAATTGAATTTTTAATTGATGTTTATTAACAACCATTTATCGCCATTGTGAATTTTCATACAAAAATTCCAATACAAGATTTAAAAAATTGAATTTTAAATTAGAAAAAGAAGGCAAACTGAAGTTTGAGATCAAGATCAAATTATAAATTATAATATTGTTTTTAATAAAAGAGAAAAAATAAATTTTTCCAAAGCAATTACTTGACATGTCATGTCAAGGTTATTTTCATATTTAAAATTTTAAAATGTCCTTTTTTACTGAACTTTCATCATCATCATCGGTCGGGTTTTTTAGGCTCAACCTTCCTTTATCAATGATATACTTGGTTATTTCTGATGGGGCCAGCTTCACTCGATTATCATTTGTTAAAAATCTACAATTCGTTCAGTATATTTGCCTGTGTTCAATGATTTTTAATTCTCTTTTCCTTAATTCTTCGGAGATTGGTATTTGCTTAACTATTTAATAAAGTTCTTCATTTGTTTAGTGTGAGTCCGATTGTTTTATTCCACAAATAGTATAGTTTAGTTTTCAGGAACATAGAAGCCAGTTAAATTGAACAAAATGAAAAGGAATTATATTGGACCGTTAAGGTTATACCATTAGAACGAAATGGAAGAGAAATAAAATTTTGTAAGATTTTTTTGGAAGATGTAACAGTTTTTGATGAATTAATCACAAGTGGCTGGATGAGCTTGGGATATACTAAATATCCAGTAAAAGAATGTGAAAGACCGCCGAAAAGATGCTTAACTTGTCATAAATTCAGGGTGAACTATCAAAATAGAGAAAAAAAATTAGAGAAATTAATTAGAGTCAAGACAAGTTTAGAGAAATCATAAAATAGAGAAAGGAAAATTAGAGAATTTGTATAAAAGAGAAAAAAAAATTAGGGAAAAAAATATAGAGAAAAGCACAGACAATATTTTTAATATAAATAAATAGCTTTTTTATTCATCTTGTTTTAATTTAACTAAAAATGAGTCAAATTAATTCTCCGCTTGTAAGTAGACTTAGATCTAACAAAGATTATAAGCCTAACAAAGAGAATTTAATAAGGCTTTGATTTAATTAAGAATAAAGCAGCTAAAAACTTTGTTTTTTTTTAAAATTATGTCGAGAACAATTATATTGGAGTTTTTAGAAACAATAAACGTATGTCACCCCGTTTTCCAATAGATATTTGGAATTTTCACGAGAGAGTTAAAAAAGACTTGCCTAGAACCAATAATAATGTTGAGTCTTGGCATTCCCGTATAAAAAGCGATGCAGGACATAATCTTACAGTTAATAAAGTAGTTGAATTTTTCCGTTTAGAGCAAAGTAATATGGAATCAGATTTGTTGTTATTATTTTCAGGTAGTCAATTTAAGTCAACAAGCAGTAAAGCACAAAAAAAAGAAGATAAAATAAAGCGCCAAGTTAATGAATATAAAACAGAAAATTTAGAGTTGTTGCTTACTGGATTTTCAATTTTATTGATGGAATATTAATTAATTAATTAGTTTATCAGACGTTTTCTATTTTTTTTTCAATAAAAATTTTGTAATTTTTTTTCGGTAAATTTTTTTCTCAAATAAAAATATTCTCTAATTAATTGACACATTTTTTTCTCTATAAATTTTTCTCTAATTTAGCTATTCTCTAAAAATTTATTTCTCTATTTTGATCGTTTACCAAATTCAGCCATAAAATTATCAGCTGTAAAGAACCGTACAAATCGTGCGCTAAATGTAAGTATATAAGAATTTTATCCTGTTGAATGTTCGAGTCTACTGCAATGTGTGAACTGCGGTAAAAAACATTCTTCTTGCTACAAAGGATGTCCTAAACATAAAGGGGACTGTAGTGATTCAGCAAAATTAATTTTAGCAGATTCTTTTTAGCAAATTTAATTTAGCAAAGTCAAATTAGGATAAATTAAAATTAACAATTTAGTAACTCAATAGAATATTATTTTATCAAAAATGTGGCTGTTAACAATTTAATTGATCTATTAAATAATTTGAATTTAAATAATGGATGTGTAAGCTCTTCACAGAGAGGATTCCTCATTTATAATCAGAAGGTGGTTATTTCTATCGCGTTAATAGTGAATCAAATAACATCATTATTTGGCGTTGTAAAGAACCTTACTGCAGGTCCAAATGCACCACTTTGGTAAAATTATTGGCTTGAATTATAGGATCAACTAAATCAACTCAAATAAATTTTTCTTGGACATTGGATTTTTTATTTTATTTCTATTAAAATGTAATGAAATTTTAAAAATATTTTTTAACAATAGATATATAAATTGAAGGAGAGTGAAGTTGGGAGCAATTCTTCAGAGCAGAGCAATGTTGTTCAAATAACACATAAAAAAAACTTTTTCAAAATGAATAAAATTTTTTTTTAAATAATCAACAAATTTTGTTAAAATTTAAAATAAATTCTAAAATTTCATTAATTTGTCATATTTTAATCGGATTTTATAAAATTTTAATATGTTCTGCTCCAGATAAAAATTACTCTGAACTTTACTCTCCCATTAATTGACACTATTAGCGATGAAAAATAAAAATATTAATGCTTAATTAATTTTTTCCAGGTAAAAAAAACTTGCTAATTCAAACTTGCCAAAGTGATAATAAAATCAATTTGCTTAATTGATTTATTTTTTTTTGCTAAATTAACTTTGCTGAAAATAGCCTTTAAACATTTGCTGAATTAAAACTTGCCAAACTGATTGGTTCACTCGTCTATCTGGTATTTTTTACCAGTTAACTTTTTAAGTTAAAATTAATTCAGTAATGAGTTATTTCAAAAATTTTAAACATTTTTTATTATTTTCCTCATTTTTAAATATCAAAATTAATATTTTTAAGCTTTGAGTAATATAACTCTAAAGTTGATTATTTTTATTATTTGATCTAGTTTAATTGAAGAAAACCTAACAATATTTTTATTTAATTTTAAGTCAAATCTCTAGAATTTATTCGGTAGAAATAATAAGTTAAATAAAATTCCAATTTTGTAAGACAATTTTTTAAGTATTTATTCAAGGATTTTTGTTTATTTATCTTTTCTTTAAGGTTATAGTTCAAAAATAGCAAAGAATTATTACTTATCTATCATTAAACTCTTAAGTTTAAAATTTGAATCAAATGATTTTAATGAAATAAACAATTTCAAAATAAATATTATCTTTATTTGTTTTAACATATAACTTTTGTTAAACCTCATTGGGTTGAAGATGAAATAATTTGAATAAAATTTTGTGAAATCAATTATGGCGCTTACAGAAAAACTTAAAATAATCGACCACTTTAGAGTTTTTGTTTATTCACATTTATTTACACACCAGGGAGCTAATCAAGCTAGAAAAACTTATTAAAGAATTAACTCAAAATTTTTTTTAAAATAATTTTTAGAAAATTCAGTTTAACTTTTTTCTTTCTCTTTTTTTTAAACTTAAATTTTTTTATTTCAATAATTTGTGCCTAGGGGACTCGAATAAATGAATTTTTTTTTCAAAAAATTCAACATTTAATATTTTTAAAAACTACATCTAATGCCAAAAAATATTTCTAATTTCAAAAAATTTAATTAGCTAAGTACTCAAAGAAATCAAATCAAAAATCAAATTAAACAATATATGGCAAGCTATAACTGAATTTAGAAAAACATAAAAAATTGATTATTACTCTTCGCATTTTTTTAGTAATTATATACTTAATTATTTTTGAAAAATTGAAATTTTTATTTTATTTTTCAATAAATTATTAATGTTTTTTTTTCTAATTCATAAATTGTGAGTTCGGAAGCTTAACTCCATAGCTTTAGAAAAGTTTATTGTTGATTGTTTCCTTATGAAAATATAGACTATGTAAAAAATGAACTACTGAGAAAAACAGAGCTCCCAAAACAGCATCATAAAGCTTCAAGCTCATGAATTATACATGTCCCTGAATGTTTGGAGTCTTAAAAACACATACTCAAACAATGCTTTATAAATTTAAAAATCGACTAAAATAACTCTAAGGATAAATTAATCACTTACAAAGCTAGATTTTAAAAATTAAAAAATAGTTTCTAGCTATTTACATTAACACCTGTAACTAAGGTATGACGGCTTTTTCAGGAAAATTTCAAAATAAAATTCAAAATGAATTGTTAACATTTTTTTTTTATTTTCTTTTTTAAATTTAAAAGAAATGGAATCCAAAAGCAATGAAAAGGACAAACGCTTGGTTATTTATCCCAAAGTATTTAGGATTAGCCTCACTTTGATTAAGATCCAAAATGATGAAATTTCTGTCTGCCGAAATGTAATTATTTGCTCATGTTATCTTTAATTTATAATTTATTTTAAAAAAGTATCCTATTGATTTGACTGAAGAGACTGCTAATGTTGTCAGCATTAAAAAAAGTCTTATGTCCCAACATGAATTTGCCAATGTTACTCTTCTTGACTGCAGCTTCGAAGAAATTCGGGATAACTGCTATACCAGAGGTACATAGTTCTTTTTTTTATTCAGAAAATTAAAAGTAAACCAAGGTGAATTATACTGGAACAGACGCTTCAAGTTCTATTTCGTCAATCGAGCTGAATGGAATGATTTTATTGCCAGAGTAAATGCAGATGTAAAACATAAAAAAGTTAATCATCCGATTCAAGCAGACACTAGTGTACGACCCAAGAGCACCTATTATCCAGTAACTATGCCAAGAACTTTTCGCCGAAGTTTTACTCTTCTGAAAATAAAAAATGACCAGATTTGGACCTATAAAAATGTAAAAATTCAAAAAAATTTGAAAAAAATAATAAGAAACTGTTTTTAGCTTCCATTTAATTTAACAGAATACACTGCTAATTTGGACCACATCAAAAAAATAATGAGTAGCGAATATGGCATCGAAAATCCGATGGTTTTGGACAGAAAATATAAAGAGGTACGCGATCATTCGACTACAAGAGGCGAAATTTTCTGGAACACAAATCATGTTTTCTATTTTATTAGTAGAAATGATTGGGAAAATTTCTACATTGAGCCTGAGTGTAAATTTCATCAAGTTAAATACAAAAAAGTTAACCATACAACTTATTTTGATAAAATGAGACCGACTTATTTCAAGAGTAAAGAGAGTCATATTTAAGTTTTTAAATGCAAGATTTACCATGTAAGATTAATTGACAAAATTTTTGTGATTCACATTTTTAACAAGGTAGACAATAAAAAAAAAATTTAATCCACCAAAATTGAATTAAAAATTTATTTTTGACAAGTGTTTTTGTTAAATTAATAAAAATTAAACTAAAATAATTTTTAAATTTATTTGTTTTACCAAGTAAATTTGTTATTTCACAGTCTAAATGAAATTTTGGAATCTAATATAGAAAAATATGTTTGTTCAATTTTTTTAAAATCAATAATTAGGTTAAAGATTAGTTTTAAAAAAATAAAAAATAAAATAATTAAAAAAAGTTAATTTTTTTATTAAAAAAAATTCGATCCTAAATTAAAGTGCAGGGTTAAAATTAGAAATTTAGAGATAAGTTCACGATTTAAATATTTTTTGAAGTAAGCTTTTAAATCTGATTAAAATTAGATAAAAAAAACACTAATTTAATGGCGTGGCACTATTAAATAAAATTAAAAGAGAGTTTCTAATTCTAAATCTTTATTTAAAACCAAAACTGAAACTTAAACTAAAATACAACACATATATATATGTATAGAGAGAGAGAGAGAAGGCCTGGGGTACAGGGATCTCACATTTGTTCCTCACCCGCAGAAGACATATCCTATGTATGACAGGTAATGGATGTATTAAGATATCAGTTTATCTGATGGCTTTCAGATACTTTCTAGTTTAGGACATCTATTTTCCATAGCCGTTTTCCTTCTAATATTGCACAGTTTGTTGTTTTAAGCAAAGAAGCTTTCAAATAAAGGCATGACTTGAGCTGTCTGAACTTCTTAGAAAATTATTAACAAACTGACTCTTGTCTGTCTTTCTTGGCAATCAATCATTTTATGAGTCTTAGAGAGTCCATTTACTCTCTTTCATCTTCTTTCCTTTCATAGAAAAAGATTTCTTCATCTTCTTAATCCTCTGTAAGGAACTATCATGAAAGTGAGATTGCAACCTCAGGACAAATTTTGTCAATAGCCGGAACAGGCTTTGGTATTTGATTGATTATAGGCAGAAGCGGACCTTGGTTATATTTTTCAATGTGACATAATGGGGGGCTGATTTGTTTTGCTTTTTGGAATTTGTTGAAGTGGGGCTTAGTAAGTTTGTCAAGGAGCTTCTAGGCTGATTTTTTGTAACTTTTTTAATGGATGCAACGATGTTGATGTTGGTATTGACCAAGTATCCTGAGGGTAAACTTGATAAAATTTCTATTCGACGGTTGAACAAAACTCATCCACGTTATGATTATCACGGTTTCTATTGTGATGTATTAGGTTTTAAGTTTTTAAAAAAAAAAAGGGAAAAATTTGAAAAAACTCATCGCTGTCAGTTTGTAAAACTACAGTGTTTAAGATTGAAATATAGAAAAGAATAATGGATCCTTGAAATATCTAGTGAATTATTTTCTTCAGTTTATGTTTAGCATGTTTTGGCTTATTGTTTTTGCTTGGTATAAAAGAGGGTTTTATAACTTTATTTAGGCGGGTTTTTGTTTTTTTGAATAAAGAAATTGAAAAAAGAGAATTTGACTTTTTCTTTAGTGAAGAATATTATATCTATTAATGACTTTTACAAAAACAGATCTCGATTTTTGGTGCCTGGATCCATAATCTCGACTCGTTGTTTTTGTCCGATTTGGGCCTCTAAATACATCTAAACTTGTAGGCTCTAGGCCAAGATCAAAACTAAATCAGATTTGATCCGTTCTTCGTAATTTTTGGATAGGCTCATGGCACACTGATTATGATCTCGATTTTGAGTCCCTAGATTCTTCCTCTCGAATCACCTTTATTTTATTTTTTGATACTGAAAACTCTTTTAAGCGAGTTGACCTTTTCAGAGCATATCTAAATCCGTTTTGGTCAACTTTCAATTCAAAATTTAAGAACCGCTTTTTCGCCCTTAAATTCACATCGCATGCAACAGGTCTATCAGCACTTTCTGTTCTCCCTGTTCTTGATTGTGCAATTAAATTTATTTTCGATCACCTGACTCGTTCTTCCATTGAGATTTTAAATTCTGCCTCGCATTTTTTTTAGTTCCAAACGCAATCCGATAGAACAATAAAAATAAGGCAACACATGGCTGATTCCAATATGCAATGTCATGGGCCAGTAAACTGAAATTATTGTTCTTAGGAACATTAACAGTTTAGGAGTAAAAACCTCCATTGTAACTCTAAAAAGAACGTCGTTTTTTAAAAATTTTGATATACATAATGAAATACTTCTATCTGCTATTGATACTTAGACCATTTATCAGCATAACATCCTTTGATTTACTTAATCCAACATTTTTAGATGAAAGTTCGATGATCCCAGTTTCTCAGTGCACAGTACAAGGCGGTTTTTTAGATATTTTTAAAAAATGAAAGTAGAAACTTCAAAAATTAAGTAACATTGAATTTTAAATCTTTTTTCAATGTTATTATATAAAATTTGTTTCATTGTTTATCAATATTTTGCTTAAAATGAGATACAGAAAAAAGAGTATTCAAGATACCAAAAAAACATGAGATGAAAAACTAATATTATAAAAAAAGATTGGGTTGTACTAGGAACATTTTAAAAATTGTATTTGTTTCTAGCAGAAATAATGCACTAGATGCCACTAATAGAGTTATTAAGGATCAAAGTACTTTTCGAAATAGGTAACCTTAATGCCAGTTCCTACAAATAGCAATTTTTATTGTTAATAGATGATCGTTTGATCGCATCTAATTTTTATTTATTTTTATTTATTGTTAAATTAACCTCCATTGAAGGAGAAAGAGTAAAAAAAATAAAGAAAAAAAATGTTAAATATATAATATTAGTTAAATTAATAAGTAGCGTAAAGTACTTGTTGTCGTTAATATTTTTTAGGCAAAGTTTAATATAAATCTAATATAAATTGTAAAATATTTAGTTTAGAACTAACTATTTCTCTTAAATTGTGGACAATTTCATATCAATAGGCTAAGTAATCAAAGGAAATAAAAATCATAGATGAAAAGTTTTTATTCCGTCAGATGATTCTAATAAGATTTTTTGTACCCAGATTAAGGGTTACTGATCTGGGTGATATACGGCTTTTGATATTTTTGCAATTTTATTTAATATATGGTGCCTTGATGGAGAGAAATATCAAGATTGGCAAAAGGCTAAATGTAATTGTCGTTGTTTTCTAAAAGACTATATATGCAAGCATGAAGTTGGTATGGATATTAGATTAAAAGAAGTCAAATCTCCATTAATAGCTTAATATTTTCCGATCGGGCAAAAATAAACAGAGGAAGCCAGACATTAGCAAATAAAGTAATTGAAGAATAATTTTTTCTCCTTTTTTTGTATTTAATTGCAGAAGTTTTTGATTTTTCAAATACTTTCTTTGTATCTTTATAAGAAATTAATATCTTTTATTGGTACAGATTACTAAATGGTCTTCTAAGAGTAGACATTGTTCGTGTATAATCTTTTAAATTTATTCAATTGTGATATTTTAAAATCTTATTATACGTTACTAATTTTTTATTTTTATTTATTTTCTTTTTTATCAAATTTAAATCTTGTGAATGTGACTTTGAATCAATAAACAATAATAATAATATTCAATTATAATTTTTAAGTACTCATTTTTGATTTCTTTTTAAAATAATTTTGACAAAAAATAAATATCCAAATAATCAATTTAAATACCCAATTAATAGAAATCTATTTATTTTTGCTTCCGTTTTGGGTACTACATTATTCTTTTGAAAATTTTCTTTGCTCCTAAAATATTCAGTTTTTTTCTAATTTCTTGGATTAAATTATTTTATTTATAACCAAATTTTTAATCTTTGTTTAAAATATTTTAAGCAGATTTTTTTTCTAAATTTTTAAAATACACAAGCCGTGACAATGTTCTATATGAATCGGAATGATCCTTGTCCAAAAGTAGCTCAAATTTTGAATTTGTTGGTTATAATGAGAATGATTATGATGATGAATTTTTGAACGTTTACAATAGAGGAATCAAATTTAAGATAATTTTTTTTTTAAATTTAGACTTTTGTTAAACAAAATAAAAAATTTGCAATTTTTTTTATCATGGACATAAAATTAATAAAATAGAAATAAACTAAATAAAAATAAAAAAAAAAGATAGACAGAAATCAAATATTATAAACATACAGGTAATATTTTCTTGCTAAAGAATCGATTTCCTTATAATAAAGTATTCATCTTTAATACAAAATTATTGAGAAATGTATTGTTTTTCCATGAATTTAAGTTAAACTATGAAAAGATAATACTTGTTAAATTTTTATAGAAATCGATAAGTATTTTTTATTATTAGTTCAAATAAAAACTATTCTCTCCGATAAAATTTTAAAAAATACTGTAATCTCAAAGATATTTATCTATGTTACTAAATATGAATAAAAGAATCTTATCTCAAGCCAAGAATTGATCGATCATTAGTTAATAGTCGATCAGAGAAAAAAGCTTATCAATATAACTAGCTCACGTTTAAAAAAATAACCTACAAGACTTATTCTAAAAGCAGTATTTATTTAGAGCTAAATTTCCTCGAATGACTCGACGATTTTAGCTAATTCATAGATGATAATTGAAGTATTATTAATCCTTTATCTATTTTTATTTTGATAGGCTTTGATTTTCTTGATGTTTGTTGTCCATGATAAGAAATTTGTTGCCATAAGCTTTTATAATCTTTAATAATACAGTATAATGTGCTTTAATCTGATTTTATATTCAAAATTTGATTAAGATTATTAACAACTTTTACATTCAATGAATTTAAAATAAATTAACTTTATTTTTTTTATTAACTTCTGGTCTATGACGTCACTTATAAAAATCAAATTTTTAAAAAGACAATTAACAACTATAAATTTTTCAAAATTTTAAAAATTCAAAATAATTTTCGACAAATTTAAAAAAAAATTTTTTAATAAATTGAGCATTGTTTACAAAGAATTTTATTAAGAGAGTTCACTACTTTGCGATTCTTAAATATCAAAATATTTTAAGAATTTTAAAATGATTTTCAAAAAAAATTTTCTTTTTTAATTGTAACTTTTTTGGAACTTAACATTTAGTTTTTTTTAAAATCAATTAAGCTTTTATTTAGTGTGTCAAATAAATCATATAAAATCTTCCGAGTTTAAATTTAAGGTTAGATATGTACGAAGCCTTAGAATGCGATCAATTAGTTTTAAAATGATAATAAATGATTTTTTAAATGTGGAATAGTCTAATTATAGAATAAAAAAATTAGTAAATTATTTTTAATCATATGATAAAGTAATGATTAATCTCGACTAAGACAACTCAAAAAAATATGATAACAAGAATTAAATGAATGATCAAAATCTTGATCACATTTTTTTCGAAAATTTTCTTAAAAAAGTGCGACTTTAAGAAAATTAAATTTTTTCTCGAATTAAAATGGATTAGAGGAACAGATAAGATTTTGTCTTAACTAATTTGAGCGGAATATCAGCACCTGTGATTTTATATAATTTTAATTTTATCTTTAATTTAGGTTTATATTATCACTGTTTAATTAGACGAATATTTCAGTGAAGTGTATCGTTCTGATGATAAAGCTTAATTTATCATGATGTTAAGGCCAGTTTTGATTTGATACAAAAATAATTAGTCTGACAATTTGAAGATAAAATATTTCAAGAAATTTTCTAATTAAGAGCTGATAATTAAAACAGATTAAATATTTAAGAAAAATTGAATTTTTGAATTTTATTTAATCGGAAAGAGAATAAGCCAAAATCAGCCAAGCAAGAGAGGCCGCTGGCAATTTCTTCAAATTGCTCGGAGAAAAGTCTTTAGACTTTGAGATAAACTAATTTTTTTATCATTTAAATTTAACTTATCCAAGCTCGTTTTTTTAACTTATAGATAATTGTCAATGATAATCGCAATTTTTCCAAGTTTTCTTAAGCATTTTCTTATTTGTTCAAACGACAAATATCTTATCTAGTTAAATTTTGAAAAAAAATTAAAAGCCTAATCTTATCAGCTGGAATTTCTAGTGTGATTCCTAGATACAGAACTTTTTTCAGCTATTTTAACTTATCTCAAGTTTAAGCAATAAATTTTTAAAAGATTTTATATTTTTGACTAAAATTGTAATTAAATTTTTTTCTTCAAAGTTGATTCATATCTTTGTTGCACAATATTTCTTTAAATTTAAATATTTTAGATAATTTTAAATTTTCATCATTTTTCTATCAGTTTGTGAATCAGGATTAAAAATAATAAAACTAATTTTTTCGGTCAAATAAGGAACCATTTAGAAGATTTTATATTTTGAATAAAATTTTTATTAGATTTTTTCCTAAAAAGTTGATTCATATCTTTTGTTGCACAATATTTAAGTTAATTTTAATAAACTCTATATTTTCATCTTTTTCCTTTTTTGAAAACTAGAATCAAAAAAGAATAGGACAAAATTTTTTGGTCAAATACCGAACTATTTAGAAGATTTTAAATTTTGAAAAAATTTTGATTTAAGTAAATTTCGAAAATTTTTTAATTAGAAGAGATTAAATTTTATTTATTTTTATTAGTTTGAAAAATAGGTCTAAAATAAAATTTAAAAAAAATTTAGTCAAATAAGGAACAATTTAAAAAAAAAATTATTTTGTGTTAAATTTAAATTTAAATTTTTTCCTTGTCATTTTTTGTTGTCAATTGAGCTAAATTTAAAACAATTTTTGATTTGTAGAGATTAAATTTTTAATTTTTATCTATCAGTTTGAAGATTATGGCTGGAAAAAAAATTTTTTTTTAATGGTCAAATAAGGAAATATTTAAAAGATTTTGAAAAAAAAATGTTTTGGTCGAGTAAAATTCAAAATTAACAAGTGATAATGGTGAGATTTCTTATCTGTTAGATCTTGCAATCAAATGGAATTATTTTAGCGTTCTAATGATAACATGAGAGAGCTAAATATTAAATTAATTGCCATAGCAATCAGAAGATTAGGCTTTAAGGAGAAAAAAATAGAGAGAGAGAGAGAGAGAGAGAGATAATAAAATTTAACTCTAAATACGAAAAATTTAGATATTGATTGAAAAGATAAGGGGAAAATAGCTATAGAAATTTTTTTGATAACTTGAATTTATGTTCGATAAGCTTTTAACTTTTTTTTTCCCACAGAAGAATAAAAATCAGAATTTAGTTATGTCAAGAAGAAAACAAGCAAATCCAAGATCGCTCCGAGTATCCATAGATTCGATGCAAGCGATTTTTGGCGAGGATGCCAATCTAAAAGAAAACGAGCACAACGAAAGTGTCCAGAGCACACAGGAACAATTGGCATCGATTTTCTTCAAAAACATGACCAATCAATCGGACTTGAATGAAAATCGAAAATTGTACCACATTGCCAAAATGACATTTGACTATCTGGCAAACGCCAACAAGGAAGCCAAAAAAGAGCCCGAGAGCCAAGTGGCCGCTCAGCGCTCTCGGTCGGCCTCCGAATCATCCGATTTCATTGACGTAACAACTGTCACCGAGGAAAAAAAGCCCACTACCGATTCAAAAAAATCACTACGAAGGCGTTTTAATGCAAATTTTCAAACTGAAGCCCAAAGCTCAATTGTAGTCAATGGCAAAAGATATTATCGTAATATTTTTTTTTTTTAATTTTAATAAAATTTTAACAAAATTTTAATTTTTAATAATTAAAAGCTCTAAAATTTAGTTGTGAAAATTGTGGTCTTCGCTACAGTGACCAGAGTACACTGGACACCCACAAGCTTAATTATTGCACCAAACGAAATGCTAGCAAAGAGTCATCAAGTGAGTCCTCGTCTTCCGAGGCGTCTCCGGCGAGCTCGCGTTCATCGACCCCCACTAACAAAAGCCTGGAGGACACTGCAAATGTTCAGCTGCTGAAAAGCGTCATGTATCAATGCAGCATGTGCACCTTTCAATCAGACAAAATTTCGGCCATGCACCGTCACTCTCGAATCCATTTGCCACAAAAGCGCAAGCAAATGGAAGAGTCTTTGCCAGCAAAAATTGACATAGGCGATGAGCCGGGCGACAATCAAAAATCATACTGCAAAGAATGTGACATTCATTTTTCCTCTTTGAAAACCTATCTGCATCACCGGAACAACTATTGCCAAAAGTACAAGACAATTGAGTCCGTGGTTCCGGTTCAGATTGGGCCCAGCACTTCTGCAGCTCCTGAGCCAGTCAGGCCTCAAGTAATGACCCCACAGCCGATCAGAATGGGAGACCTAGTCTATGTGCCTTTCTACAAACTAAACGAAAACAAAGAAAGTGTGCCTGTTCAGTCCGTGGCACTCAAAACTAAGGAAGAAATTGAAGAAGCTCCTCTGGACCTGAGTATCAAAAAAAATTCGGCCAACGAACCCAAAGGCTTTCAGCCCGTTGTCAAAAATTCTGCTCTTAATTTTCCATTTAATTTGTATCCAAATCTAATCGGCTTGTCAACAATGGTTCCGGGCCCGATCAGAAAAAAGCATGTTTCAATAGAAGCCAATGAATGTGAAAAAAATTTGCCAACAGATTCAAAAAAACCAAGTCCCATTTCAGCCAAGATTGCCAATGATCTAATTCGACATTCGTTGGTCAAAAAGACTCTGAGTGAACTTTACGGAGCTGATTTTGAATTGTTCAACATGAATGAGGAGACAGAGGAGGCGTTTGGATCGAACTCAAAATTAAATGGATTGAACAGGAATTTTTTTATGTGTACAGCATGTGGTTACCGCGGCAATACGTCCAGAGGAGTTAAACAACACGGAAAATTGCATTTGAGCAGTGATGAACATTTTGCCATCATTAATGTCACCGATTCCAAGCCATATTTGGTTTATTCTAGTCTGAATGACAGTGATTTGACCAGGATGATAGCGAAACGAAGCAGTCCAGAGGGTTCCGAAGAGGAAGCAAAACATTTGGGCAGTGCGAAAAAAGCGCGCCTTTTAGAATACAGCAAACAAATGGAAGAGGCAAATGAACCAAGCAAATCTCAGAACTATTGTTCAAAATGTGACATTAAATTTGGTCATTTAAAAAATTTTCTGGTTCATAAAAAGTCCTATTGTAAAGATTAGATAAGGAAATTTTATTTATTGTAAGCATAAGTTGCCTTTTGTTTAATGTTTTTAGTTCTAGAAATTTCGTCCATCTTTTTTTGCGTTCTTTGAATTGTTTTTTTTTTTTATTTTTACCCATATTTACCATTATTATTTAATAAAAAATATTTATCATATTTTTCTTTTAAATTTAATTGTAAAATTAGATTATAAATCAAAATTTTCGATTCGCTTAGATAAATTTATTTTTTTGATTAAAAGAGCAGTTTTAAAAAAATAAAAAGTGTCAATAAAATTTTTATGATCTATTATCATCATATAGGAATTTTTTTCCTAGTCTAAAGTTTACAAAAAAAACTAATTAAAAAATTTTGGCTTTATTAATTTTTCATATTTTTTTTTAAATCAAAATAGGAATGAAATTAATTAAAATCTATTTTATAAATACTATTTTTTAGATTTTAAATATTTTCTTGAATTTTTACGTTAACTCAAAATACTGAATGAGAAATATGGCTTTGATGCAACTCTGAAAATTAATAATAATTAAGATTTCTTTTTCTGAATTTTCAAATTTTTGATAAGTAATTTTTTGTCTGAAAAAAAATATTTTTTTATAAATATCTAATGAGTTTTAATAATAAATTATAGTAATTTATTTTAAATTGAAAAAGTGTTTAAAAAAATATAATTTTTGTTCAAGTTTCTAAACAGCTTTTAAATATTTTGTAATAAAGAATTGATAAAAATGGAAACAAGTAAATATTAAATAATATTTAACAAAAAACCTCACAAAAAAAACAGATTTATATGGTGAAACTAAACAGTTAAAGGTTAGAGTTATAAATTGACAAATTAGGGTGAAACCTAATTAAGTTTATTTTTTTAATTAAAATTTCGGACCAGCATTGGATACCTTTGTTTTTTAAAAGTTTTTTTTTAACCTTTAAAATTGCCGATTAAAATGCATAATTTTTGCATTAATAATAAATTTTTATTATTTTTTAAAGTAATCTTAGGAAAAAAATTATTAACAATCTAAAATTAATCTAAAGTAATTTAATTAAACACACAACTAATTAAAAGAGACCATTAAACCTTTATTTTTGCATTTCATAAAAAAGAATCATATATAAAAATAAATGAATTATTCATATTACTTGGATTGTTCCTTGTAATTTTCCATTTTTTTAAATTTTATTAAAAGCCTAATAGAAAAAAATATAGTTTACATAAACTTTTCTCTAAAAAAATAATTTTTCCTATTTTTTACCAGATTTAATATTAATTTTGTAATTTGTGGTAAATTTCTGTCAGAAAATGTAAAAAAAATTGAAGAAAAATAAAAATATGGATTTTTAAGTTAGCGTTTGATTCAACAAACTCAATAGCTTTGATAAATGTAGTTTGACTATAAATTTTGTCCTGGCTTTATAATCTAGGTGAGGATCATGTAATTCACCCATTCTCATTCCTTCTTTTCAAATCTTCAGGTCCAGCAAATTGACTGAGTCTTTATTCTGCTTTTCTTTTTATGATTAGAAATTCAGGTTACACAAATTTCAACTAAAGTTTTTTTAGTAAATTCAGATCTATTAATTATTAAAATTTGATTATGATCTTTTATAATTTTTATCTTAATTATCTACATTAGCTTAAATTTTAATTTAATAAAATACTATAAAGTGAAATGATGTTATATTAAATTTTAAATTTAACATTTAGGTGTATTTTCATTTTTAAATTTTAAATGATAATATTAACAATATACATACTCAGTTTTAATTTAATGTAATTAGCTATTTTAGTTCTACTAGATGCAACCTCAATCAAATCAATGGAAATTTTTTTTAGCAACATTTTTTTAAGATAAAGCTGCTTGCTACAAATGAATTAAAATGATTTGAGTAATTTATTTTAATCTTTTTTATTTTATTTTCAATTAAAGATTTTTTCTTTTAAGTTAAAGAAAATTAATCGAAAATAATGTTATTTCTAGGTAGAGTAATCATTTATTATTACGTTTGTCTAACATTTCTCAAATAAAAATAAACTCAAAATTTTATTTTAATTTATGGTAATCTTAAATTTATTACCATAATAATTTGCTATATGCATTTTCATTCATGTTTCTCTTTTATAATTAAATATCAATCTGATATCATTTAGGTATCTTTTAGCAATTTATTGATGATCCAGTAAAGATAATCAGCATCTCAAATTCAGAAAAGTTTTATGACGAGCTAAATTTTTTAATTGAAAAAATTCAAAAAAAATGACATGAAAATATAATTTGTCTTTATACAAGAATTGAGAGCTTAAATCTAAGAGATAAATTTTGTTTTTTTTGTTAGTTTTCTTCATTAAAATGAATCAAAAATCATTTTCTACGATTCAAATATTATTGTTTGTTTTTGAAAATAAAAATATGAAAATTCTATTCCACCTTTAAATTAGATTTTAATTAAAATTTAATTGTAGACAGTCTTATGGAGATTTTAACAAAAGTTTTTCAAATGGAGAAAAAATATGCCTAATGACTAAAAACATTTATTTTAATTGTTCATCTATAATTTGTTTTGTTGGAAATTAATTTAAATCATTTTTACACTGCATTTGTGAATTTATTGTTCTTATACATTGATAGTGTTTTTCTTGATTATACTTAAAATTAAAATTTCTAAGAATACTGGGGCAACAACTACACATTTTCTCTTGAAAAATTCATCAAAATAACAAAAACAATTATTTTTTAAAAAATTACAAGTAAGTAAAAACAGGTAAATTTTGAGTTGAATATAAATTTTTCACACTGGGATGAGCTAAAATGAAAACTGCTAAGATAAAAATATTTTTTTAAACTTTAGTTAAATTTTTATTTATTGCTAATCAAAATAATATTTTATTAACTTGATTTTATGGTATTCGATGTTTTATTTATTTTACTTCGACTTATTCAGCATTATAAAATACCGTTTATATTTTAACTTTTATTTTTTTAATAATTCTAAGCTAATGACTTTTCGATTTTGAATTCACAATTTCTATGCAAAAAAAATCAATTTTCGATTCAATTCCTGATGATAATTTTGAAAATTTACCTAAATTTAAAACCGAGACCAAATTAACTGTAACGAAATTTGATCTTTTTAATTTCAGAAAATTGGGCTGAAAAAAAAAAAACTACTAAAAATATATAATATTATAAAAACAGGTTTTTATGCATAAATGGCTGAATAAGTTACACAGACTTGACATTATTCTTCTTATTAATTAGTTTATTTTTGCTGAGCTTAAGCTGGTTCAGATTAATCATCAAAAAAATTTAGATTTATATTTTAAAATAAAATAAAAGTAATATTAATAATATTAATATTGTGAATGAGTTTTTATTATGTTAATTTCAAATTAAACATCAGTTAACAGAAGAAAGAGTTGGTTTTTTATACTATTTTTGATACTTGGTAAATTATTTTTTTAAACAATGTAATTAAATTTTAAAATTTATTTTATTTTATTTAAATAATTTAACGCCAATTCTGACGATGGAAAGAATTTAATAAAAAAAAGTTTCAAACAATAAAAATTTCGAAATCAAATTTTACAATTTAAATTTGAAAAATCCAAAAGAAAAAAAAACTTTTTATTTCCCTTTTATTTTAATCAAAATCTTTAATTTAAACAAGGGTATTCTATTTTTTTGCTCGAATTAGCGGTTAATTAAAGTTAAATTGTTAAAAAATTATTTTTTAAATATTTTAAAAATAGCATGTTTTAAATATGCCAATCAAAATCACCGGAATGTATGGCATTGAAAACATAAATTAAATTTGCTTCTTAACGTAATATAAAAAATATACAATTTGAAATCGATTTTAAGTTTAGAAAAAAATTTTGACAATACTTGATTTTGTTTAAATGCTCATGAATTCTGATTTAAATAATCTAGTTTTAATTTTTCTTCAATCGATTATGAGCTTGCTAAAAATGAGATAATTTACCAAAAATATTCCAGCTATACAAAGGCCTGAAAAATTGCTCAAATTTTTCCGAATATTTTTGGCATCAATCATCAAAAACCATAAATCATCCTTATGAACACTATTAACAATACATGAAAAATATGCTACAATTAGAGATGTTTGCATCAAATAAACAAGTCTTACTCTCAACAATGATTAATGAGAAAATTTCAGCTTCTAAAATATTCTCAATACCTTCACAAATTTTCATTTTAAAATTACCTTTTTTTTCTTATATAAACACAAACAATTAAAGTATGCTTGAATAAATCTGAATTAAAAAACTCTTAAAAAAAAAAAAAACACTAAAAAATTTCCATTTTTCTGCCATCAAGATAAAGATGTCTTTAGTGCACACCGGGGATCAGTTCTTCAAAAATAGCAGACAAAAACTAGACGAATGGTACTCCACCTACACCGATATATCTGACGCAGCCTATTCAATCGAATTGGCCCAAAAATTAAGCAACCTTTCCAAGTTCCATCGTCAGCTAAAAGAGTACAAAACCGAGCTGAAACTAGCTCAAAAAAGCCTTGAAGTGTATCTGAGCGTCCTCGAGGGCGACCAACTGCCCATTGCCGAAGCCTTGAACAACCTCGGCATCGCATACTCCAACAATTTTGAGCCCAAGCTCGAGCTAAGATACAAACTTGAATCGCTAAGAATGATGAAACGCCTCAGCGACCAGGACTCTGAGCTCATGGCTGATATTCTGCTGCAAGTAGGTCTGGCCTACCGGAGCATCGGTGACCATCACAATGAGGCAAAATTTATCAACCACTGTTTAGATATGAGAAAAAGAATGCACTCAGGTGGCGATCAGCAAACAGCAGAGGCTTTGGATCAGCTAGGCACCGCTTTTTCCAATCTGGGAGACTATAACCACGAGCTCAAACTCAAATTGGAAGCTCTAATTATGAAAACAAACATTTACACTGGTGACCATAAAGAAGTAGCCTCGTCACTTAACTCAACAGGCAGTGCTTTTTCTAACATAAGCGATCTGAATAACATGTTCAAGTATAAAAGAGCTGCTTTGGAAATGCGGCAAAGATTGTATGGCAATGGTGACCATGAGGAAATAGCCGAGTCATTGTACCACTTAGGCCTGTCTTACCGAAAGTATTCAGATCATGCCAATGAATTGCTCAGCATTGATGAAGCGGTGACAATGAAAAAGAAAATTTTGATGCAAGATGATCCTGTTTTGGCCGAATGGATAAACAATCTGGGTGTCTCTTTTGGCAACAATGGCGATTTTAGAAAGGAGCTCGAGCTAAAAAATGAGGCCTACGAGATGCGGCGAAGAATTTTTAGCGGAGATCAGACAGATATTGCTTCCTCATTGAACAATATCGGTCTGGCCTACCGCAAAATTGGCGACAACAAAAACGAGCTGAAGTTTTTGCTCAAATCGTTTGAGATGTATGACAGACTGTTCGAGGGGGATCATAGACACAAAGCCGTTCTGCTCAACAATATTGGCATTGCCTATGCCAATAATAAGGAGAATAAGTACTATTTGAAGTATTTGGTCAGATCGATAGAGATGTATAGAAGGTTGTATGATGGCGATTGCCATGAGATGAATTTGTTGATGGATAATTTGAGTGGGGCCTATTCGAAAAATGGTGACATGAAAAATGGAAAAAAGTACAGGACCCAAGCGGAAAAATTGAAAAATAAATTAAATCATCGAGAACATTTTTACTATTTTTAAAGTAAATCAAAAAATTTTGTTTTTTTAGTCAAAAAATTTAAATTTTTGTTTTATACTTAATTTGAAGTATAAGGCAGCTAGATAAAAATTATTGTATTGACTATAATAGACTATACTATTTTGGAGCTTTTATTTTTGTTATCAAGTATGTTTATGAATAAAATTTTATTTTTTAAAAACAAAATTTTCATAGAAAAAAATTGAAGTTGCTGTTAATTTTAAAATTCATCAAATAATTCAAATATTAATTTGAAAAATTTTTACAAAATTAAGTATTTTAGTAATATAATTTTTTTATAAAAATTTTTTGGGGTTCCCTGAATTGAACTGATTCAATATAAAAAACTTAACAGTCTCGATTTTTCCTAAATGAGTCTTGATTCGGAACCTAGTATAATTAAATTTTTAGAAGAGTTACATTAATTTTACGGCTACGGCCACATGAATTTATGGCAAATTAAAAAATATATAGTAAAAATATAAGATTTGACTATAAAACCAGCAGCATAGCCAGAGAAGGGTGAAAGTTGCTCAAGTCCCCTCTATCCAAAAATCAAAAGGAGCTCAGCCCCCTTCTAAAAAGTTCTTTTTGTCAAAAATAGTCAGAATTTTTTAGTTAAATTAAAAAAAATAGAAAAATAAGATTTTTTAAATTTATTTGTTTTTTTTATTTTATAACTCCTAAATTTCATATTTTTTTTTTATAAAATTTAATTTTCTTAAATTTTTTTTTCCACTTCGAGTCCCTTTTTTTGAAAATATCTGACTACGTTTCTGTATAAAATAATTCTGCATAAATCTTCGTTCATAATTTTAATATTCAGATCCTGATTCAAATTGTATGCAGAATATGTTTAAGTTTGTTCAAAGGAGGTGGTGAAGTTTGGAGTAAAAAAATTTAAAGCAAATCAAAATTTTTTTAAAAATTAAAAAATAAAATGACAATTTTGAATATTTTATTCACAAGAATTCAAAAAAACTTAAAACTTATACTTTTCTAACAATATTAGATCTATCTTAGATCTTAGATACTTGAAGAATAAATGAGCAGCAGTTGTCAGTCAAATGACCTCTCGGCAACGTGAAATTTTAGTACAAATATTACAGTCCTGTAATACCCGACGGAGCAAACCGACCACTCTTATATTTTGTATATTCACATACTAATTATTCTCCTAAAAATTTTAGAATGTGGCTATAATTTACAATTTAGAAAAATATTTTAACTCAAAGGTTAAGTTAAGGTGAATTGATTTGGCTAATTTCAAAGGTTCAGCGTCATTTATCGAGTCTTCCATTATAAAAAATTCTTTTTTTCTAAACTTTTTTCTAAAATTAAAAATAAAAATTGGCTATTTTTTGTATTAGAAATTAGAAATTTTAAATTAAAGTATTTAAAAGATCAAAAATTTTAGAAATTTTTTAACTTTGTCAAAAAAAAATAGTAATTAAAAAATTTCAATTTTAAAAATCAAAAATCAAAATTTTTGTGTAAAAAATTTTTATATTTGTCGAGAGCAGTTTTTATAATATTCAATAAACTTCTTTGCTTAAATTTTTTTTCATTGTGATGAACAGAAATTTGGCCAGATTTTTTTCTATTTAAATAGCACTCAATTTTTAACAGAATAAGAAAGAATATTCTTTAATTTTATTTTTTTTTTGAAAATAAAACAAGTTTTTCTCCAAATTTTTTTTTTGTGAAAATTGAAATTTTTTGTATTTTTAAAAAACCTGACCCCCTAATGACCCCCCAATTTTTTCTACTGACCTCCCAACTGGTCCCCATTTACCTTGAAGAGAATTTAACGAGCTTTCTATTTTTTCTCTAGGAAGTATAGTTTTCAAATGATTTCATAATAATTGGTAAATAAATTTATAATTGTAATATTTGATATATTTTGTTTTATTTATTTTAAAAAAATTTGTCTTTGTCTTAGAAAAAGACTCTATTTTCAAGGTAAATGGGGGCCAGTTGGGGATCAGGTTTTTAAAAATATAAAATTTTCAATTTTCACAGAAAATAAAAAATTTGGAGAAAAGCTAGTTTAATTTTCAAAAAAAAGAGAAAAATTCAAACTAAAAAATTTTAAAAATATTTTTGCTTTCCAAAAAAATTGGGGGTCATTGTTTTAGTAGGACCCTTACAGATAAACAAATAAATAAATTATAAATACTTTTTTTCAAATAAAAAGCCAAATTTCTTATAAAAGAATGCAAAACCTCTTTAAAAAAAATTGAGACAAATTCTATACATTGCCAAATTAAAATTAAGATAAAGCTTATCGATTTATACATTTTTCTAATCTTAACTTTGGTAACCATGGTCACTACATTAAAAGAATCTCGAATGCTATTCTTTGATTATCATTAAAATTAAAAATCCCAATTTTACTTTATTTAAAAAAATGCTTTTGCTGGACATTACCACAAATGATAAGGGCCAACTTTACACCCACAAATTACCCCTTTCGAACGGGTAAATGACTCCTGAATTTTTTTAAAAAATTTTAAACGTTTTTTTTTTTATTTTAGTCTCTTTCTTAACATAAAACATACAATATGCAACAAACTGTCGATGGTCACCAAACAAATAAACTTTACACATTTAAGTTTTAACCGGTTGGGCGACCGCTTCCTAGCCTGCGATCTGCACGGCACAATTTACATGTTTGACTTGAACTATAACCGGTACATGAGACTCAACCGTCTAGGCATAACCTGTACCGCTTTGGCATTTAACCTCAAATGCAAGACAGAATATTTGGTGGCGTTCATAGACGGCTCAATTAAGTGCTTTAATACAGAGACCCGTAATTTGGTCGGATGGATGAAGGGACATGAAAAAGCAATTGTGAGTTTGAGTGTTCATCCAACACAAGGTGATATGGTCATATCATTTTCGGCCGATTCGGCTCAACTTTGGGATCTCAAAACGTTTGAATGCAAGCAAAAGTTGAGTATAGATTCAAAAAAAAATTTTGAAATTATGAAAATTTGCTTCGCACCGACTACATGTGACATTGTTTCTGTGTTCAAGGATGATTCTATTTATGTTTGGACCAGTGAGAGCATAAATCTAAGGTGCTCTTTTAACACAGAAATCAGTGAGGATGAATCAAAGTTTTACAAGTGTTTCTCATTATCCAAGTAAGTGGAAATATTTTTAAAATTTTAAATAAATTTAAATATTTAATTTGTTGTTGTTATTTGAACAAAAAAAAAAACTAATTGCAGGTAGGGATTTCAAAATTAGTTTACTTCCGTTCCGAGAAAATAACGATGTAATAAATTAAACAGGTACTTTTGATACTTTAATTATAATTCATTAAATTAATAGACAAGAGCATTAAAGTATCTAAAATTGATAAAACAATTGATATTCTGAAAAATTATCGAAGTATTGATTTCAATACTTTCTTAAAATAAAACATTTTAGAATAAAAAAAAGTGTTGTTAGTCGACTTTTTTTTCAAATAATCGACTCCAATTTTCAGAAAATCGACTTGTAGTCGACTAAGTCGAACATTTTTCTCATTAAATTTTATTCTTTTATTCAACAATTTAAAATATATTAATGGCTTAAATATATAAATGACTTTGAAATTTTAAAATATATTTTACAGATTCTTGATTTAACAATTGAGGTTTTTTGACATGGCATTGAGATGTTACCATTTTTACGTAAATTCTCGTATTTTTGCGTAAAATTAAGTAAATTTACCATGGATACTATTATCAAATCGCTACTCTATAAAGTTGTGAATCCTTCTTTATTTGTGATCAAAGTTGAAATTAATATCAAATTTTTGTTCGTTAATTATTTATTTTTATTCAAAACAAAATATCCTCTTGTGAGTGGATTTTTCCCATCTTATTAAAATTCTTTCTTTAGTTAAGCTTACCAAATAAATTAATAATACTTATAAATTAATGGTTCATAGAATATGGACATTTATTTGATAGGAGAACTTTAAAGGGTACCATTTGGAATATGCAAGTTTTTTGCATCTTTCTTGAAAAGTATCTAGAATATATTTGATTAGCAATTGACTATTTGAGAGGTGGAAAAAATTATTGAGTTTGTTCTAAGAGCGTTTCTTTTATATTCAACGTAAAACTTTATTTATTAATTTCAGGTTGATCAATAATCATAATATCAATTTAATTTATATTAGCCTTAATATTGTGCGCTATTTAATAAAAATTTTTCAAAAATTAATCAAATTAAGAAACTCCTCCCAACCTCATATACAAATCTTATAACATGGCGAAGATTTTTACTCCAATACAACCATTAAAAAACAGAAAAGTATTTTTTAAATAAAGTTGTAAAAGATTTATTAATTCAAATTTGTTTTAATTTTGTATAAATTTGAAAAAAATAAATTTTAAATTTTAATAGTTCATAAAAAGTTCGTATAAAACGGTCAAATATTTAACTAATAATTAATATTTAACTAACAGCCTAGTGTTACCATTTTTCCTTAATTTGGCGCTTCACATTTTATTACCTTCTATGACGTCACAAACATAATTGTCTGTATCGATCTTAAAATATTTCCAAATCAGGTGCCTTTTTTGGCTCTGAAGACATTTTAATTTTTTTCAGTTATTTTAAATAAACATAAGTAACAAAAGTGCAAATATTAAAGAAAATGAAACTAAGAACTTAAGATATATCAAAGTTTTTGAAAGATTCCAAATTTTAAGTCCAAGTCATAAAAAAAAAGTACAAATCTGTGTTTTTTTTTAAAAAAAAATTTAAAAAAGTCTAAAAAAGTCCGAGACAAAAATCTTCAACTTTTTTTTTCAAGTCCCACCACATGAATTTTCTACCGTTCCTGGTAGTTATTGTGGCGGCCTATTTAAAGCCAAAGTCACTAAAATTAAAGTTCAAGTCCAGACTTTAATTCCACATGATTGAGTCTACTTTTCAAGTTTAAAGTCGAATCACAACACTAATAAAAAATTGACTGACTAGCTCTATGTGCTCCTTTTAGGTTTTACCAATTTTTACGTAATGTGGCAGCACTGTAATATTTTTATTTTTATTTTATTTTAATTTCATTTAAATCAGGTATCAAATTAGATACCTTGATACTTTTACTCAATCTAAAAAGTCTTAATATTCAGCTAGTCAATCACTTTTTAATCTAAAATTTTTTATTTTAAGAAAAGTATTAAAAGGATTGAAATAAATTCTTCTTTACTTTTACTATTATCAGCATGCTAATAATTTTTTTCCAAATGAAAAAATCTATTTTAAATAGTTTTTGTACTTTTTTAAAAGTATCGGTTTCGATATCTGATACCCTCAAGTAAAGTAATTTTGACATTCCTAATTGCTGAGATCTGTTTTGAGGGTTCAAAAATTATTGACGCTCAGGCAAAAAATCGCCAAGGTTTAAGGTTTATATTCAAGCGTTAAAAAGTTATCAATTACTTTTATATACAGTGGTGATTTGATAACAGTATTTTACGTAATTTTTCGTAAAATATTGTTATCAAATCACCACTGTAAGATTGAAGAAAAAATTGTTTATTTAAAAACATTAACAAAAAACTGTTACCCACAAATAAGAAACTTTTGAACACAAATGACTTTCGAGCACAAAAATTTTGTGTTGTTTAAAAAAAATTATTAAATTAATAAAATATTTTACAAAATCTTCTTTTTCATTATAAAATTGTGATTTTGGCGATGGAAATATTACTATACAGATCAAATCAACTATTTTTGCATTTGTAACATCTTGTTCTTGAGGTTTATCAATTGGCTCGGTATCATTAAGCGAATTATCATGATTAATTGCTTTCTTAAATTTTCGTTTACCTTTATCTTTAACCAAATATTCAGAAGAAAGCTTTTTGCTTCTTAAAAGCATTCTAAATCTTTTAAAACTTTTAACAAGAATAAAATTTTGTTTTTTGAATGATTCAAAAATTTCAAAAAAAAATGGTGATGTAATTCAAAATGAATATTTCAAAAAAATTTGTTTTAAAAAGTTTTGCATTTTGTGTTTAAAAGTTTTTTAAAAATTTTTAATTTTTTGTTTTGAAAAGTTTTTGCGTGTGGGTTACAGTTTTTTTATTGTGGGTACTAGATTTTTATTTGTGGATACTAGGTAGACCCTTTTAAAATTAATCTTTTTGAATTGATTTAATTAAGTGTATTTAATATTTTTGTATAATTAGAACTTTTTTCTAATTTTTTTAACTTAATATTTTTTTGTTTTTCCTCTGTAAATGGGACTAAAAATTTAATAAATAATAAATAATAATTATAATAATGCCATGATAATTAATACTAATTGGAAAAATTAAGATTGATCTTATGATATTATCATTTGCTATTGAATAAAAAAAAACTCATGAATCTGTACAATTTTTTACCATTTTGAAAATAAAATTACGTGAAAGAAATTAATTTTTTTTTAAATTAAATAAAAAATTTATTTTTTAATTAATTGAAATTACCTAATTTTATGTTATATCCGGTATATTACAGTAAATTTACTATTTCTTTGGGAATTTTACTTAAATTTTGGTAAAATTTCAATTTTTTTTTCAATTTCAAGGTTAATCAACATTTTTCTTTAAGACTGGTTAAAACATCAATTTATATTTTATTTAAAAAAATTCATTTAAAATTTTAAATTATTATAAAATGAAAAAAATTTGAATTCAAAATTATTTGAAAAAATTTAGCAAAAAGATATTCAAGTTAAACAATTCAAATATTTGCACATATTTAAAAAATATCAAATTAATGCTATTGAAAATTGACAGCTTAAATATTGAAAACTTTTCAGATTAAATTTTTTGGATTTAAGAATTTTTTTAATATGAATTAAAAAGTGCACCACAACACGGAATCTATTTTTCTCCTAATTTTTTTTACATTTAATTTCTGAAAGATGGTAATAATCTAGGACTGTTCCGAATTCGATTTTAGTTTTGCATTTTTATGTAATTATACCAAAAGTCAAAGTGAAAAATCAAAATGGTAAAAAGTCAATGTCAGACCTGGACTTTGAAATTTAAAAATTTAGATTTCATTATACGAGAATTTTTATTCAATAAAATTTAAAAAAGCTTCTGATGAAGCCAAGTTTGCGGCAAAAAAAACATTGGGCTGGCATCCAGTGGTCTTTAGCATATGTAGTGAATTTATGAAAAATGAAAATGGCTTTAAATTGAACATGTCCAAGAAACATAAATAATTAATATTTTTCTTGTTTTTTTTTATAAAAAGGGACCTTTTTTTTAAACTAAATTAAAATTATAAATTTTTCTGATCACAAAAAAAATTTACTTTAATTCATCGGTTAATTAACGATCACATTTTTTGTGAACACTTGATTGTTACATCGACATGACAAAAAATCTTTTTTTTTTAAAAATGCTAAAATAAAATAAAATAATTAATTAAAACATTTTTTCTATTAAGTGACGGCAAAATGTTGGCTGTTGGCTCAAGGCAAAATTTCGTCGATTTATTCAGTATCGAAACAAAAAATTTTATTAAAAAAATTGAGCTAAAAAAAACAGACTCTGCCTTAAAAGAATGCATAATTCTTCCTGGTCTATGCTATGACAATAAGATACTAATTGTTCTCTATTCAGATGGTGTCTTAGACGTTTACAATATTGAAACTAGCCAGTTCTTGTCCAATCTCAACAGCTATAACATCATTCATAACCAAAGCCAGATCATAAATGACCAAAAAATAGTCCAAATATACTCCACTTCGAATTCAAGATACTTTTGCGGCATCACTCAGTGTGGATATATCCAAGTTTATGATTTAGATTGCTCGTTTATAAAAAATTTAAAAGCAACCAGCTCTCTAATGAAGTCATCCATTAACTCGACCCAATCTAGGTCTATGGATAAGCCAGAAGAAAAAAAATCATTCAGCATGTGTAAAGCGAAGCCTCAAAATGTGTCCAAAAGAGTTCAAAATTTGCTTGAAAATTCTCAGATACAGTCCAAGCTTGTCAAAATTTTAAAGTGCTATAACGAGTATCCGTCAAGGTATAGAATGTTTATTTGGAAAGTTTTGCTCAAGTTACCAGAGAATTATGAGTCTTATGCGTCTTTTGTGGAACGTGGTGTTCATCCTTCCTATGCAAACTTTTCCAAAACATATCCGATAAAGAGCCAAAAATGTGTTAGGTTAATGGAAAAAACGTTGTCTGCTTTGGCTTACTGGTCACCAGTATTTGCTGAATGCGACTTTCTACCATTGTTAATTTTTCCATTTGTTAAATTGTTTTTAAACAATCAAGTTGTTTGCTTTGAAATATGCGCCACTTTTATAAGTAAAAATTAGAAAATTAAAAAAAATCAATTTTTTTTTTTAAAAATTAAAATTTTTTTAGATAATTGGTGTCAACACTGGTTTGAATTTTTTCCAAATCCACCGATGAATATTTTAAACATGATCGAAAATTTGCTCTGCCATCATGACCGCATTCTATTAGACCATTTTGTCAGATACCGAATAAATTGCCAGGTAAATTTTACAGCAATTAATTATAAATTATAAATTAATTTTTTCTACATATTTTTCTCATAATCAAATGATTTTAATTTCGACGATTTTTTTAAATAGAAGCTGGTAAATTTCTTTTGTACAATTCTTTGGAAACATTCTGTCAATAAATTTTTGTTAAAACTAGTTTTACATTTCGAAAAAATTGAAAATAAATATGCTATACTAAGGTTTATGATTTAGGATACGATTCGTGAAAATAAAGTGTACAGGTAGATAAAATATTTTAAAAAATTAAGCTGGAGAAAATCATATACATTAATTATATAAAAAAAATTGTAATAAAAAAATAAAGAAAGAAATAGAAATCAAATTAAATTTAACAGCTTTTACAATTTTTTACATGACCAATCTTTTTGATACATTAAGAAAAAATAAATATTAGAGAAATATGGTAGATTCTTGAAATTTTGTGGATGTTTTAATCAATATGTCTTGTAAACATAGTTTGTTAAATTTTTGAATTCTTTCTATAACTAAGACAGCTTTTAATGCACACCTTCCTATTTAATAAGTTTGACCTCATGTGAAAAATAAAGTAATTTTCTAATCATACCAGCTTATTCAAAATCATTTTCTCTTTCGAATGATACATTTAAAGTATTTTTGACTTAAACTGATCAAAATTTATCCGAAAAAAATTTTAAAGACACAATTTCAAAATTATTGAAGATTAGCTAATAATAGCTATTTAATCTTTTACTTTTGATAAAAATTAGGAAGTCTCATTCAAATTTTCTCGAATAAAGATAATTTTGAAAAATTTTTTAATCTATCTCTTATTTTGGTTTGAAAGAAATTTGTTTACAATGTTAATTTGTTTGTTCGAAAATGTACATTTATATCAAATTGAAATTTTTTAAATAATAAACAAATTTAACTTCGAAAAAAAATAAGAATTTTTTTAAATGATTTTTTAACAATGATTCATTTAAAAAATAGAAGTATCGAAGTTTATGATCAGTTTTTTCTTATTTTTCTTTTTTATCCATTTGTCACCACCTTAAAATTTTCTCCTTTCTTGTAAAGGTAAATTTTTCTTAAATAGAAGTTTGAATCAATTTTTTGACCTTTAATTAAAGGAAAAACAAAAAAAAAATTTTAAAATTTTGAGAGTAAAATTGATTCTCCATCAACTAAGAGAAATTTTTTCATTACTAAATATTAAGAGTAATTACCAAAAAAGCTTTTTTTTTTTAATCCAAAAAAAACCGACAACCAACTTAGATGGCTCTTTTTAAAAAAAAAAATCATTGTTTTTAAGTATTTTTTTTTCAACCTGCTTAGAAAATTTAAACGATAAATGACTAGCTGGTAATTTAGCGTGAAATTACTCATTTAAATTTATTCTTGATGAATTATAAATTAAGAATTAAGTGCAGAGAAATTTTTTTAAAAATATTTTCAATTAAATATTTAAAAAAAATTTCTGCATTTTAGAAAATAAATGAATGAAAAATATGAACATTTTTTCTTTAGTTTTAATAAAGATCTTAATAGAGTCTTCAAATAATCTTAAGGTGACTCAACAGGCTAGTGTCCATGCCTTACCGATTAAAACTTCATTTATTTAAATTCATTATAAAATAGTAAAAATATAAAAAAATTTAGTCAAGAAGTTATTCAAGTTTTTCTGAATTGAAATGATCGAATTGAAACGAACTTCACAACCTCTAAGGTATTCAAGTTAAATGATTGAAATTTTACCAAAAAGAGTTAAAAAATTAAATTAATTCTATTGAACATTGAAAGCAATTAAATATCAAAAACTTCAACTTTTGATCCCAAAGCAATTTATTAATTTTGATTAAATTAAAAAAAATCTCAAGGTTTTTTGTAATTTCAAAGAAGAAATGTAGTGCTTGATACCGATAACTTCGAACAATAAAAATAATATTTCGATATCGTCCAGAGGTATCGATATTTTATTTATGTCGTCTAAAGGTATCGATACTAATTAATTAACTAACTATTCCTGATAATTTTTTTAAATTAAGGATTTTTTAAAAATAATATTTGAACATAAACTAATTTTTTTAATTTTTTGTAAAAAACATTGTCTTCTCTATAAAAATTATTGAATTATTAGAAAAAAGCACAAGCTACACCATCTGAGACTATTTTCCTTTACAGGCTACAGTCTTTAAAATGTCGTAATTCACTAAATCCAAACAAAGTTGAAAAAATAATGATTCTTTACCAAAAAGAAAAAAATAAAGTAAAACTGAATACAGATTTCTGCATAAAAAAAATATAAAATGAATAAAAAAAAAATTTTTTTTTTATTTAAGTAAATCATAAATCCTAAATAATGAAAAATTAATTCAAGAAAATTTTATTAGAATGAGGAAGCTTTTTAATTAAAATTATTAATTTAATTATTTATTTTCATTTTTATATTCAATTTTATATATAAATTTTTATTTTAAGTATAATTTATTCAAATTGAATTTAAAAATCAAATAATTTATCAGAATACTTGGCAAATATCGATACCATTGGATGATATCGATAATATATCGATACTTTTAGACGATATCGATTTTGAAAATATCGATATCTTCTATCGATATTCATTATCGATATCAAGCACCAGAGAAATGTAATAAAACCGTATTTTTATAAAAAATTTTATATTTTATTAATGCTATTTGATTCAAATTTAAAATTAAATGATAAAAAAGTAAAAACTCTATGCTAATTTTAAAATTTTAAAATTGCTTCTTCTGAAAAATAACATTAAAGGGTAGAATAATAATCAGAACACGGAGGAATAAAAGTTTTAATTATTTTTTTCAAAAAAAAATTTCTTATTTATTAGGCATAAAATTTTCATTTTCAATAAAATAAGCTGTCAATATTTATTTCTTTTAGATCTATGGTTGGTGTCTCCTAGAGACAATATTTTCTGAAGTTTTTAGCAAAAACGAATGGCAAATTTTAATGGACAATTTGTTGAGTCAGCATCCAGGCTTTTTGTTGTACCTAGTCGCAGCTTATTCAATATGTAACCGGACTGCTCTCATTCAAGTAAAAGATTTAGATGATGCCAAGTATTTCTATCGACACCGTAATCCATTGAGCGTTCATCATTTAATATCCGAGGCCCATAAAATGGCCAAAACCACTCCAAGCGACATAGATCCGTGCAAAATTCTTCAAAATTTTCAACCTCTTGGCAAAGGCACTTATCCAGTTTTTAATAAACAACCAAAATTTATAACTGATTACCAATTGATCGAAAAAACTCGCATCCTTCAAGATGAAATTCAGTATTTAAAAGAGCGCGATGCCCACCTGGAATCTCACAAATTGTCCGAGGGAAAAAAACTAGAGAACGAATACATGCTCAAACAAATGCTTTGGGACAAGGCTGTTAATGCAAAGCAAAATAATTATTACAAACAAAATGTAATGGAATATGAAAGACAAAAGATGCTCGGAGGAAAACAGTTGTTATGTGATCAACAGGCTAGTTTTGAAAGATCTAATTTAAATGGCACTAAATTGAACAAAATTACAGTCGGTGGTGAACCAACTGTGACAAGAGATCGAGATGGACATACTTTGCTTAATAAAATGAAAAAAATTGATGAAAATTTTGACGAAATTCAAAATACTATCAATCAAAAGTGTGGCAGAAGCCAAGATTTGCACGAAAGCCAGGAATTGGAAGAAGTGCTAGACATTTCAAATGATGAAGATTTCAAAAAAATTGAATCAGAACTCAAAGCTAATCGAGCTAGTGCTATTTTGGAAATTTGTGATCCAAAGACGGAAACTTCAGCCGATTATTCAAGCTCATCAATTTGTATTTTAAATTTTTATATTTTAGTAAAAAAAAAATTATTTTTTTTTTAAATTTAGTTAGTTTAGACAGAGGGCGAAAAGTTATTGAGAACCAAGAGAGAGAAACTTTGAAAAGAATTTACGAAATCAGGCAAACATTGGCACTTCAAGGACGTTCAAGCGTCAAATCTAAAGTAGTTCATTGAATTTTCAGATTTTTTTTATGATACCAAAATAACCTCAATAAAAACTTAAATTTAACATTTTTTTTATCTAGTTTTCTATCTAAAATCTGCACTAATTCTAAAAACTCTTTTTTGTAGTTATTGTGGCGGCCCACTAAATAAGAACCCAAAAAGTGCCCTTTAAAGGAAAAAAATCTTTGACACAGACTTTGTTAAAAAAAATTTAAGTCAAAGTTCTGACTTGATTTCAAAAAAATAATTTTTAAAGTCAAAGTCCAGACTTGACTTTGACCAACTCTGTTACCAAGATTAATGGAAAATGTAATATGAATTTAATTTTGGTTAAAAGTAATTTTTTTTTGGAGAATTTGTTCAAAATTAACTTCCAATTTAGGATTTAATTTTATTTTAAATTTAAATTAACTCTGATTTAAAAAGAAATAAAAAAATTATTTTTAAATCTAAAAATCTCAAAAACCGATCAAACCGGCTATAAAACAAAGCTGAAATTTAGATTCTATGGGTTACATTTACCCAAATAACATGTCGTTTAAAATTCAAATAAAAAGTCCATGCAGGTTGTTTAGGGGTCCAAACATTTTGACCATATTTTTTGATTTTTCGCTCCGAAAGCAATCAAGAAGAAATAAGTTACTTGGTCGAATCTTAATATTTTTTGATGGTATATAAAAATTTTAAATAATGTGGTAGGGGTGCAAGTTAATTTTTAAAAATACGACCTGTCGTGTAACTTTAAAAACTGTTTTTTTGGGAATTTTCGGGTTTAATAAAATAAATAAAGCAAAAGCAACCCCTCATTTAAAAGAGCATAAAGAGTAGTGTTGGGAATCGACTAGGTCGACTAGAGTCGACTAAATTTTTTTTTAGTCGACTCGACTTCAAAAAGATATTTTCTTTTAAATTTAATTTTTTTTACCTAAAAAATTTTTTTGTTTTCTGCTTTTTTCTAATTATTTTATCTAATCAACTATCGAATTATAATATTAATTATTTAACTTAATTGTTTTTTAAAATTTACATTGATCTTTTTCCATTGAGGATCGATCCAGGACCCTATTACCGAGAAAAATTAAACAACGACTTAGCTAAATCGACTATGCAGTTTCTTTGCTATTTATGTAGAAAAATACAACTTAAAACTTTTCTTTTCAATTTAATTTTTGAAAAAATATTTTCGAGTCGAGTTGACTAAAAAAGAAGCTTAGTCGAGTCGACTCGGGACAAAATATGCCCAACACTAATAAAGAGACTAATTTTTTGGGATATAATTGGACTTAGCTAAGATTTAATTTTTCGAAATACGGCCGGGTGTGCTTTTTAATCAAAAATTTGGGGTGTGCATTTTTCAGGTATCCCTTAATTTATAATATAAAAATAAATTAAAATAATAAAAAATTATAAATGATATGGAGTTATATGAAAAAAATTAAAATTTTTTTAATTCTTGGATTTTTTCTTAGAGATCCTGACGAGCTGAATCCAAAAATATCAAAAAATTGAAAATCAGATCTTTGAATATTTATGTCAGCTCAAATTCTTAATAGATATATTAAACTTAGAATGATCATATCTTAGTTATTTTAATTTTATTTTAAAACAATCGAAAAATAGAAGGCAATTAAAAAAATAATAATTTGATCATTTAATAAAAAATCAATTTTATAGCAATTAAAAACAAATAATTTTTAAGGGCTTTAAAATTGGTTTTTTACCAGAGGTTGTCGCTGTCTGAGACGTACCAGTACCATCATGTCATTGAAACCTCGACTAGAAAAAAAAATTTTCTATCTCATTTAAGTATCTGTAAAATGCTTAAATTTTAAACGCCGCCTAATTTCGTTTCTTAAGATATTTTTACTTAAATTTAAAAAACTTTTTCTTATTAGCTATAGGCTTTTAATTTTACTATTTAATTCAGGAAAATTAAAAAACTCTGAAAATAAAAATTATTTTAAAAGACTTAAGAAAAATAAATAAAAAAAAATCTCAAGAAATGACCAATATATGACCATTTTAAGTATATTATATCTATTAAGAGCTGACATAAATATTGAAAAAAAAGATCTGATTTTCAATTTTTTGATATTTTTGGATTCAAGATCTCAAAGAAATTTTAAAATTCTAAAATTTATAATTTTTTTCATATCATTACAAAACAAACGTTTTTAGTTCCATTTGTTTGATTCTTTCTTCTTCTTTATAACGGTGATATTAAACAAGACTATATCTGATTTTTTAAATTAAACAAATATTTTTAAAGCTAATCATTTATTTTTAAGTCAAAAATTAGTTATTAATTACACAACTTTGATAAAGATTCAAAAGGAAATTCCTCTCTTTTTTCCTTCAAAATTATTTTCATTTATGGTGGGTTAATGTTTAATTTTTATTTATGATTCTTTTAAAAACCTTTAATTTTTAAGAGTCTTGCATTTTCAAAGGAAAAAATAAACGCGTTAAACCTACGTGTTTAAACACATCTGAAAATAAGTTAAAACGCGTTAGTCTATGGGTTTTTGACAAATTTTTCCTATTTAAAAACGTTACGCTCTTTTTGCGTTTAAATACAATTAAATAAAATAGAAAAATCGCATTTAGACGGGGAAAATTTTCATTTTATACGCTTCAAAAGGTTTCTTTACTCTTGGAATTTATGAATATTATTAACTAGAATTAATAATTAATTAAGAAAAAAATATTTTATTTTTAATTTTTTCAAGTATTTATAAAATTTCAATATAATAAAAATTTAATCTAAGAAAATTATTCAATGCATTGAGTGTTGAAATTTTATTATCTGGAGAACTCTTCTAGTTTTTCATGTTAAAGATCATTGATCTATATGGTTAACTGCTAAATTAATAAATATGCTTAATTAATGCTCTTTGTATTTACCATGTTAAAGTAATCTTTTTATACAAAACTATAAAAATAATTAGAAAATTTTGTTTATATTTTTTGATTTTAATAAAATAGTTTTAGAAGCCAATTTTTAATAACTTGTTAAGAAAATTTAAGCATTGTGAATTTTGGAACAAAGAACAAAAACAAAAATTTTAAAATAAAATATCTTTTTTACTCTGAGTCCAAAAATTGTTCTGCAAAATGAGTCAGCTGATACAAAGTTTGTACCACCCAAATTAAGTCTCTGCAATAACTCTGCAATTTAATTTTAATGATTTTCTGATACATTTAGCGCTTTGCAGACTTGCAGAATTTTTGCAGAGACTTAATTTGAGTGGTGCAAACTTTGTATCAGCTGACACATTTGGCAGAACAATTTTTGGACTCAGAGTAAAAAAGATATTTTATTTTAAAATTTTTGTTTTTGTTCTTTGTTCCAAAATTCACAATGCCCAAAATTTATTGTTGTCTATTTATAAACAGACGATTTTTTTTTAAATAATTTAAAGATTTTTTTTATTGCTTACAATTTTTATAGTATTGTTTAAGATTTAAGCGAGACTGTAGGCGTCGGAATCGGAATTTTGTTGCAGAAGCTTCATTTTCCAAGCATGCCCTGTTTTAAAGAAATTCCAAAGAAAATAAATTTTATTGTTCGCCATTCAATCTAAACAGAATTTTAATATTTTTTTATTTAAATTAAGTTGTTCCAGAATTCCATAAGATTGAACTAGAAATTTTATCGTGTAAAGAAAATTCATTTTATTTTTATTTAAAACAAAAAGTCACAAATCTTGAAATAAAATCAAGTAAATAGAAATTTAAGAATCACAAAAATATGCTTTTCTTTAGAAAAAAAAATCAATCGAGCGTTTCATTGATTCTATTCGCCTTTATAAATAAACAGGGATTTTTCAAAAATTTAAAACAAAAATTCGAAAATTAAATTTTTCGCGGACTGTGCTGGATCAGAGGATGGTTGTGAAGAGACAAATGGCAAATGCAGAACAGAAGACACATTAGACAACCATCAAATACCAATGGCTTAACTGGAATTCAGCAATGAAAGTTATGGTCACACTTTTTTTTCAACTATTTTTTTTTCTAATTAGAGATTAATACTTTTAATTTAATAAACTTTATTGGCCCATGTTTATTAAGACAAGTCTTTATTATTAGAAAAACCCTATGCAGTAATATCAATAGAGTAAAATCTTCCAAATCAACATTTATTTAGAAAATAATTCCATAAGCATCAATCTATTTTTAGTAGCGTCAGGCCCCCAAGAATAAAATATTCGCTTTCAAATTTTGCTTCCATAATAACACTCAGCAAAAAAACAAAAAATAATTTTTTCTTATAATAAATTAGAATAAACTTAAATATTTTGTGTATTAATTTTAAAGCGTTCTTTTTTTATTTTATTTTAGCTTATAATTCAAAGAAAGTTAAATTTTTGAAATGAGTGAATTGAAACGCGCCCATTTGACTCAAGAGCCGGCTTTTGACAACCTCAAGTCGCTTTTTGCCAAATATGGCTCAACCATCAACATGAGAAAAATGTTCACCGAGGATCCGAAGCGCTTTGAAGCTTTTTCGCGCCGTTTGCAGACCCCGGATGGCGAAATTTTGTTCGATTTCTCCAAAAATTTGATAAACCAGGAAATACTAGATGGTCTTGTCCACCTGGTAATTTATTTAGAGCTAAATTTGGGGCTTTTTTTTTTTAATAATTAATCTTTAGGCCCGTGAGCGCAAAGTCGAGGAACATAGGGACAGAATGTTCAAGGGTGACAAAATAAATTTTACTGAGATACGCAGTGTGCTGCACACGGCGCTGAGAAACCGGGCCAATCGACCAATTATTCTAAATGGCGTGAACATTACCAACGATGTGAATGAGGTGCTGGCCAGAATGAAGGCTTTTTGTGAACAAGTGCGCAGTGGCAAATGGCTGGGCTACACTGGCAAAGCAGTTAGCGATGTGGTGAACATAGGAATTGGCGGATCTGATTTGGGACCGTTGATGGTAACGGAAGCTTTGAAGCCTTATGGAAATAGTGGTCCTTTAAAGGTGCATTTTGTGTCCAATGTGGACGGAACCCACTTGGCTGAGGTGCTCAGAAAAGTCAACCCGGAGACAACACTTTTTATCATTGCGTCCAAAACATTCACCACCCAGGAAACTTTGATGAACGCTCTTTCGGCCAAACAATGGTTTGTTGAACATGCCCAAAATCCTGACCATGTAGCCAAGCATTTTGTCGCTTTGTCAACTAATGAGGAAAAAGTGACCGAGTTTGGAATTGACAAGAAAAACATGTTCGGCTTTTGGGACTGGGTCGGAGGCAGGTACTCCCTTTGGTCAGCCATTGGTCTGTCAATAGCTCTTTATGTTGGTTTCGAAAATTTTGAAAGGCTTCTTGACGGTGCTTTTTTTGCCGATGAACACTTTAGGAATGCACCACTTGAGCAGAATGTGCCAGTCCTAATGGCTTTGCTAGGAATCTGGTACACGAACTTTCATGGATCTGAAACGCATGCAATTTTGCCCTATGACCAGTACTTGCATCGCTTTGCTGCTTATTTCCAACAAGGTGACATGGAATCGAATGGTAAATTTGTGACCAGCAACAATCAGCAAGTTGATTACAGCACAGGTCCGATAGTTTGGGGCGAGCCAGGCACCAATGGACAGCATGCTTTCTACCAGTTGATTCATCAAGGAACAAGACTGATACCATGCGACTTTATCGCGCCGGTACATACCCACAATCCGGTGAGAGGTGGCCTGCATCACCAAGTTTTGCTGGCCAACTTCCTCGCTCAGACTGAAGCTTTGATGAAAGGAAAAACCAGGGAAGAAGTGGTCGAGGAAATGAAAAAAACTAATTTGACCGCGGAACAAATTGAGCGCATTAGTCCTCACAAGGTGTTCAAAGGCAACCGGCCAAGTAACAGTATTTTGTTGCCTAAAGTCACACCATTTACTCTAGGAACCCTAATTTCTTTGTATGAGCACAAGATTTTTGTCCAAGGATCTATTTGGGACATCAATTCGTTTGATCAGTGGGGAGTAGAGCTGGGAAAACAATTGGCCAAGACTATCGAAGCCGAATTGAGGGATCACAGCAAACCTGCCACTGGTCATGACTCATCGACCAACAATTTGATCAATTATATCAAAGAAAAACATAAATAGATTTATTTTTTAAATTATTTTTGGTTGCTTTGCTCAATTGATAGATGTTACTTAGCACAGACTTAATTTATTTTATGACAAAAAATTTGCGTAGTCATTATTTATTATTTAAATAAAATTATTAGACCTTAGTTTCGAATTTTTTTTCGATATTTTAAAAATTTGAACTTTTTTAAGGCATTTGATTTTGTACAAATTAAAAAAAAATAGTCACATTAAAGTCGAGAGTATTTACAGAGGCCGATTAAATTAATGTTTCCGCTTATAATATTTTAAAAACTGATTTTAAGCTTGAGAAAAAAAAATAATTAACCTTTATCATTTCTATATTTCAATTTTTTTTTAAATTCATAGCAAAAAATGCATTACTGATTTAAGGGAATAGGATTCATTGATGGATAAGAGAAAATCTATATAACAAAAAAAATTTAATTTAAAATCTATACATTTGGAATTATCAAATTTTCTATAGCTTAGATTTATCCGACAAAAGAAAGTATTTTTTTTAGAAAAAAAATTCTATTAATTTACTTTAATTTTCATGTTTTATTTTTATAGTGTCAAATAGTTCCATATATTTATTTTAGTTTCAAAAAAATAAATATAATTTTTGATTTTTTGGCATCTTTTTGATTGAGTGGTGGATTTTTTTTTAATATTTTATTATTTTCAAAATAAAAAGAAATTATTAGAAAACAAAAAAAAGAACGAAAATGAAAACTCTAATTGCTTTTTTTACATAATTTGTGGAGAAAAATTATTTAAGAAAAAGCATAATGGTATTGAAATTTAAAATTTGATTTTTTCTTGTAAATCATAAACAATTATATCTATAATTGAAAAACTAAAAAAACTCTATTGATGAAAAATCGAAAATTCTCGTGACCATGAAAATTTTTTCTTTTAGTTTTATGTTGACTTATTTGGCGACCAATGATGTTCACAAAGCTGACATATTCCTCTTTTACCGCTTAATATATTAGAATGATTTTTTAAAAAATGAGAATTAATTAAAATTAATAATTTGACTTTACAAAAAAAAATTAAAAATAATTTTTATAGTTAATATTTTCTCCTTTTTAAAATTAAAAGATTACAAATTTTTATTTTTCAAATTATTAACTGCTTTTCAAAATGTTGATATCTTTAAATTCTCAATTTTTAAATTTTTGAAAAAAAATTATAATACGAAATGCAGCATTATTGCATTCAAAATTTTACACTTGATTTGTATTTTAATTTTTTGAAAAAAATGAGCATAATTTTGTAAAATTTTTTTACTGAAATTATTTTCCTTCTAATTTCAATCTTAGATATTTAACGAATTTATTTTAAAATTAGATTGATAAATTTTTTCTCAGTATTTTTTTCATCTGTCTTTAGAGTTAAATTTAAGTTGAGAAAAAATTCAACAATGAAAAATGAAAAAATTGTTATATTTATAAATTTTTTTCAATTTTAATAATGAAACGAAATTTTAAAACTTGATAATATTGATAGTGAATTGAAATATTTTTTACTTGATTCAATTAATTAAATAAATAAAATTTTGAGTACTTTTAAGGCTCAATTTATGTCAACACGAATTTCAATCACCAATTATGTGATCAAGACGATCTTGCTAAGTTTATGATCATAGGTTAAACAAATACACGTGATCTATGATTTATTTTTTTAATGATCCAAAATAATTGATCCTTAGATAAAAAATTGAATTGTTAAATAATTTGATGATCACAGGTCACAACACCAGCAAAAAAATTCACAAAAAGGATCTTTTTTGTTTTTTCAAGTTTTTTTGTTTTTAAAAGATAAGAAGAGGCAAAGATTTGAAAACTAATTCTTAAAGTCATGAGATATCGGAAGCAATATTTTTCTAACGCGGAGCAAATTAATAAAAAAATCTTAATAAAATTTATTTTTTCTATTTTATCTATTAAAGCTATTCACAATTTTTTAATTTTTTCGTTAGCTTTTATTTGAATAGAATGAATTTTCAAAATAACTCTCTATTTTATCGTTCCATCATTAAAAAAGAATTCACGAAAATATACTTATGAAAAATAAGCTTGATACACATTTTTGTTGAAAAATTAAACCAAAGGCAGCGCCTTTTTTGCGCAATTTTCGAATATTTGCGAATTCATTTTTATCAATTTTTAAACAAAATTATCACTAATTTATGTTTATTCCAAACAAAAAAAAAATTTAATGCTTCATTTAATAATTAATTAAATTCGAAAAATGGATAAGTTTTTTAGCATTTTCGATGTTTTCAACAATTTCAAATATTCAAATTAATTCAGAAAGAATTCATTGTATTTAGGAAAATAAAGATTTGATTAAAAGATTTGGTATTATAAATTCGACTTTTTAAATATATGGATAAAAAAATATACGAAAAAATTAAGTACATTTAAATCTACTTTATTTTAATACAGTTTTAGTGATGCTAAAACTTTATTTAAGAATTAGAATCGCAAAAAAAAATAATAATTTGACTAAATTAAAAATAGAAATTGTAAATTTACAGTAATAATAATTTAAAAATTTCAAAAATATTTTAAAAGATTCAAGCAAAGAATAAAAAATTAAAAAAAAAATTATAACATTGTATAAGAAAATAAAATATATGGCAAATCCATTAAATAAAGTAAATCTTATTTTTTTAACTGATTTTTAATTAGCCAAAAATGATAATCAATAAATAATATCACCCCATTTGACCAAGCTATCAACCATATCAATTCAATTTAACCATACCTTTTCAATTTTTTTCACCCAATATTTTTCCTTTTACTTTTTTTCGTTCCTTAAATTCAAGATAAATTTATTGAAAATAAATTTTCCCCGCTAAACAAATTATCAAAAAATCAAAATTTATTTTTTTGTAAATTATACCATGTTATTGATTTTGTATTTTTTTGATTTTGACTAGATTATCGAATATATTAAATTTTTTCGAAATTTTTTAGGGCGCTTCTGTTTTAAAATGGAAAAGATAAAATGGTCGAAAAATCTGTCTCTCTTTAAGATCCATATAATTTGAATAAATAAATTTTATTAATTTAATTTTACTCTTATTAATTAAAAAATGTGAAATTGATCATGATAATTTACCATCATGCGAATAAGGCAAAAGTTTTCCAAAATTTTTTGGACCCATTTCATTAAAATTAACAAATCCAACAAAACTATTTTTCAAATCACTAAGCGAAGGCAGAAATGAGATAAAAAAATACAATCTCTAATGATACTTGTGAAATATAAAGTATCCAAGAGTTGTATTTTGATATTCTTTATTATTAATAAATAAATCAGAAGCCATTTTTGAGTTTAGTTTGATATTTTTGTTTTGTGCTAATTTTTTGTCATAACAATGCCTAAATGCTACAGATACACCAAATTCCTGACAAATTTGAACCAACTTAACCATGTAATTAGGCCTAAGCGATCCTCGAACAACAAACAACCAAAAGAAGACAAATCTTCCGAGATTCACCAAGATTATAAAGAGCTTCTTTCCGGTCTTACTGAAACTCTTAACCAAAAGACAGACGAAGAACCGACAACAGTTCCTCAGGTTTACTTTGTTCCCGTAAAAACCAAAGGAATCCTTAAAAAAACCGACAGTTCCACCAGCACTGGCAAAAGTCGCAAAAGTATTGTAATTAACACTGCTAAAAATCAATTAAGATTTTATGAGCCAGAATACCGCAACTTGTATTTTAAAGACAAAAAAAATTATGAGCCTAAGGCTCCCGAATTCTATAACAAAGTGCCATCTGAGCCACCAAAACATCAGCAACCAAAAATAGACAATCGTATTCCAACTCAACAAACTGACCAAGAAAATATACAAAATGACCAAAGTGTACAAGAAAATATACAAAATGACCAAAGTGTACAAGAAAATATACAAAATGACCTAAGTGTACAAGAAAATATTCAAAATGACCAGAATGTACCAAATTATATTCAAAAAAATGATCCTGTATTTGCTGATTCATCACTTGAAACAGAAAGACTTGAATCTGAAGAAAACAAATTGGCATTCCAAAGCGAAACTATTGATAATCCCAATCTAAATGAAGACAATTTCAAGAAATTGCTTGAAATTCTTGCAATGCAGGTTAAAATTCAAACTGAAAGCAGGAAAAAAAAACATCTAATAGTCTTTTCCACTTTTTTTGACGAAATTTTGGCCCTAAATGTGCTCAAACAAGCTGTCATCCAACATCCCATTGAATCAATCAATAATCTGGATACCATTTTCAACTGGATCTGGATCCGCATTCAAGACATAAATCCTTATTATGTTTACAAACTTCTTGACTATCTTTACACATTGTTTAAATTGCTGATCACAAATGAACTCAAAATCACCCACCACCAGGCCAATTTGATAATACCATGTTTGATTGAAAATTTTTCAGACTCAAGACCTTACATTCAGCCAGCAATATCCATTCTCCTAAAGCAAATGTCAATATGCTACGATGACCGCAAGATTTTCAAGCACCTAATGGACTTCATTAAGACCAGCAATGACACAATTCGAATCCAGTGTCTAGAAGAGGTGAGTTTTTTGCTGAACACTTTTTTTATGGAATCATACCAACCAGAAACGTCTATGAATGAAATAGCCTGTCTCATTGATGACAAGAACAGGACAATAGCGTCTAGTGCCATGACCATTATAGCAGTTTGTTTCATCAAATATGGCAATGACGCTTTTGATTATGTCAACAACTATGATTACATTCCGATGATCAAGCGCCATTTGAATGCCAACTATGAGCACATTAATGATTTGGCAAGGCAAAAATTTTCGCTAGACGCCCACATTCCACTAGTCTTCAAGTATGTAATCCACAAGTGCAAGACAATTGATGAAGAGGTGCAATACTTTGGCAAAAGTGAAAATATTAAGCACTATGTTGACAGTGTCAATGGCAGAATTGTGGAAAATTGTGTCAATGCTTTGCTAAATTTGGACCTTTTTTTGCATGAACAGCAATTTAGCCTTCTGGAAGACTATGCAGATGACTTGGTAAAAAATTGCAGCATTGCCATGAATAAGGTGTTGATCGAGTACTCTACCAACAAAGACTCGCTGATTTTAAATGACTTAATTTACATTGTTTTCACGACTGTGTCGCATTTGTTTGCGAAAGGCCTGGGCAGAATGGTTAGCGTTGGCAATTTGAGAATGTTCATGTTCAGTTTGGTGATTGGAAAAAAAATTATGAGCAAGAGGGACGAGAAATGGGAAATGGTTGATCAAATTTTTAAAAAGGTGACTATGTTCGCTGATGAGACTAGTTGTTTGATAGCTTTGTTCCGAGTGCTTGATGAAAGTTTAAAAAAAGAAAATTCTCTGCTCGAATTCAGCAATTATGTGGTAAAGATAATTTTGTTCAGGCTTAAGGGTATTGAATTCGGCCAAATTGATGGAAAGACAGACGAAAAATTGGAAACTTTGAATCTAGAGCTGGTCCAAAAATTAGATGCCGCTTTGGTGCTTGGTGAGATTCATGAATTTTTAGAAAACAACCCGACATTGAATACAGACTTGACTGCAGGTATGACTGTAACAGCAGTCAATGCAATTGTGCAAGATCTAGTTATATTTTATGGATCAGAAATTTACAATTTTTTAGATGAAAAGGTTGTATCGAAGAGAAGTTTAATAATTAAAAAAATTACTCATTATTTGAATCAATAAAAAAGGTTTTGTTCATTTATTTTCTCACTTTCTAAAAAATCATACAAAGTTATTCATAATTAGCCAAAATTTAAAAGATTATTGTACGATTTAATAAAAAAAATAAAAAAAATTTCTACAGCCTTAAAATAAAATCTATGTTGTCTATTCATGTCATTTTATTCAAGCGATTTAAAAGTTTTATGCTTTCTTCAAACATTGGCCTTTGACCTTAAAAATGATATAAAAATTTATTTTTGACGACAAAAAGTGCGTCTCTAGAATCAAAGATCAAATACAGAGATCCTATTAGAAAATTTTTTTTTTCACCAATTGATTTATTTTTTAATATTAAAAAATAAATTCGGGGAAGAAAAAAAAAAGGATCATATCCGACATAGTCCTTAAAGATAAGAAAAAATCTACAAGTAATTTCAAAAAACAAAAGAAAATTATTAAATAGTCTTCAAATTTTAATTTAAAATTTTATAAATTAATGTATTATATTTTGAATAAATCACTAAGAAAAGATTATGTGATAAAATTAAGTAATTATATGTCCTATTGAAAAAGTCGAATTTGTAATAGTCAAAATTTTAAATAAAATATCCACATTATTTAATTTTTCACCCCAAATTTATTAAAAAATACCAGTAATAAATTTAAATCACAAATTAAATAAAAATACTTTTTTTAAACAGATAAGCTTTAAAAAAATAAAATCAAATAATTTTGTAAATGTTCAAAGTACACATCTGACGCTTGTACCCCCGGATTTTGGTTCTTTATGTTTTTATTCTACTGGTATTTAGTGTCTTAAGTTCTTTGGTGGAGCTCATTTTGACGATTAATCTTAATCTTAATAAAATTAGGGATTTTTTTTTAAAATTATTTGAGTTTTAAATATTCAATTTGTGTGTTTTGCTTCAATATTTCGTCATTATTATTATTAATTAAAACCATTTGTAATATATATATAAGAATTTTTTGTGTTGATCGCATGTAACTACTTATGTGAAGTAAAATTTTAACTTTTAAGACAAAATACATTAAATAAATTTATAAGAACAAAAGAATATTTAATAATGCAACATTAATTAAAATTTCAAAGCGCATTGAAATTTTAAAAAAATTTCAAAATCTCATTCAATCCCATGTAATTAGTCGTAATCAATTTTTTTCATTGCCTGTGTATATATATATATATATATATGAGTTAAATTTAGTCTCTAAGAATAAGAATTACACAAGAAATTATTTAAAATTTTTATTTTTTGAATACTAAGATAAGATACAAAAAATATTTTATTTAGACCTAAATTTGTACATTATAAACAAAAATAGAACAAAAAAATGAATCCTGGGTTCAGTTCATTCGGCTCACCATGTAAGTCTACAAATTTTTCTAAAATCTGTCTAAATTCTCCTTTAGCTGGATTCAATGCAGCATCATCATTGTTTTCCTCTTCACAAAACCGAACAGGAGCCCTGTTCGGAAACTCGACGACCACTCAGCCAACAAGCACAACCGGCAGTCTATTCGGTTCTGGCTCAACCACTGCGCCATCAACCACAGGCTTCGGTTTCGGCTCCACCACTACCACCACTCCAGCCACCACTCAGACCGGCACTGGAAATGTCAAATTCTCTGCACTTAGTGGCCAGGACTCAGTCACCAAAAACGGTGTTCAATCAACCATTCAAACAAATCACCAATGCATTACAGCCATGAAAGAGTACGAAGGAAAATCATTGGAAGAGCTGAGATTAGAAGACTACCAAGCAAACCGTAAATTTCCACAGACCACATCCGGCTTTGGAACTTCCACTGGACTTTTTGGATCTTCAGCCCAATCGACTTCGAGCGGTTTTGGCTCAAGTGGTCTGTTTAGCTCGTCTTCCACTGCTGCTAAACCTTTCGGCGGCTTCGGCTCCTCGACTACAACCACTACGCCGAGCACTTCCACAAGCATTTTTGGCTCTCAGACAAAACCAGCTTTTGGCTCTTTTGGAACCACCCAGCCTAGCACCACATCATCTCCGTTTGGCGCATTTGGCACCTCTACACAGCCTTCAACCACCACCACTGCTTTTGGACAAAGCACTCAGCCTTCCACTGGATTATTCGGAACCAGCACAGCGCCTACCACTGGCACAAGTCTTTTTGGCTCAACAACTCCGTCAACTTCGACCACTGGAGGCCTATTCGGCTCATCCACTCAGCAGAACCAGCAGCAAAAGCCCTTATTTGGTGGATTTGGCTCCACGACAACAAACACAGCTAGCACAACACCTGCTTTTTCTTTTGGAACTTCTACCACCCAGCCATCGCAGCCAACTTCATCGATCTTCGGTCAATCTACCACACAATCGCCTTTATCCGCCAACAAGCCTTTTGGCGGCTTTGGCACTACAACTGGAACAACATCAACAGGCTTTGGTTCATCTACCACAACCACTCCTTCCACTGGCCTGTTCGGCTCAACTCAACAAAAGCCTGCCTTTGGCCTAGGCTCATCTACGGCCTCTACTGGTACTAGTGGTTTTGGCACCGGTTTTGGCTCAACATCACAAACTGGAACAGCAGGAACTGCTGGAAGCTTGTTCAGTAGTGGATTTGGCAATCAACCATCAACAACTACACAAAGTCCATTTGGCACTGCGGCAACCACCACCAGTCCGTTCGGTTCTTCCACAACCACTGGCGGACTGTTCGGAAACACTCAACCAGCAGCAACTACAACCGGAACTGGCCTATTTGGCTCAACCACAGCTCCGGGCACTGCCACCAGTGGTTTTGGCAGCAGTGGCTTCGGGACCGGCACCCAGCCCAGCACTCAGCAGTCAATTTTCGGCACTACAACCACGCCATCAACTGGCGGCCTGTTTGGAACATCCACAGCCAGCCAGCCGGCCACTTTTAGCCTTGGTTCCACTGGAACCGGCTCTACAGGTCTTTCTTTCGGCTCACAGCCATCAAACACCTTTGGAAGTGGGCTAGCACAGCCGGCACAAGCTTCCCAGCTGGCACAACCAGCGGCGCCCACAACTCAACCTTTGATTCAGCAGCAATTAATGGCACTGAGCAATTCGCCATACGGAACTGCCAGCTTGCTCAAAAGCCAACTGCAGGACTACTCGAAAAAAGAGGACATATTCAAGCCGGTGAGTCCGGTAGCCCAAAAGCCGTACATCACCGAGGCCACTTCGCCAACCAAAGTGCCATCTTTTCTTAACCAAACACTGCCCGAGTACAAAGGCGGCCTTTCCATGACTCTCAAGCTCACGCCGAAGCCCATTACTCTAACAAAAAGCAAAAAAGCCGACCTATTCGAAGGTCTGGACGAAGAAGAGACGCCAGTTTTTTATCCAAGAAAAAATATCAAAAAGCTTATGTTCAAGCCGCAAGCGGACCAGGCGGCCCGGCTCTCCACGTCCAACAGCTCGATCAACGGAGACTGTCAGTTTGTGCGCAAGGCAAATTATTTTGGCGAACAGGCCCAAATCACCAACGATTTGACCAATGTGTCCGATGACGGCACACAGACCACCGACAACCAAAGCGAGAATGGACTGGCGACTGTGGCGCACCCGGCCGGCATTGTTCTGGAGAGACCGGGCTACTTTACCATTCCGTCCATGGGCGAATTGGGCGCCATGGTCGACCCGAAAAGCGGCGATTGTTTGGTGGAAAATTTTGCCATCGGCCGAGTCGACTACGGCTGCATCACTTTTCCAGGCTTTACCAACTTGACCAATCTCAACTTGGACGACATTGTCCACATACGCCGCAAGGAGGTTCATGTCTACCCAGACGACTCCAAGAAGCCCCCAGTCGGCCAAGGACTTAACAAACCAGCTGAAGTCACCTTGCACAGAATTTGGCCCTCGGACAAACAGACCCGCATGCCCATCACAGACCCCATTAGAATACACACAATGGGATACAGTAAGAAGATAGAAAAAGCCACCATTGACATGGACGCCGAGTTTGTTGACTACGACCCGGTCACAGGCTCGTGGACTTTTAAAGTAAAACACTTTTCCAAATACGGCCTGGACGATTCGGAGGACGAGGAGGTGCAAGTGGGCGAAGCCAATGGGACCAAGGCGGCCCTAGTGGACCCCGCCAAGAAGGAAAAAGAAATGCTGGAGAGACAACTGAAGGTGATTGAGAACAGGCGGTTCGAGTTGATGAAGCAGCCCATTAAAAAGCTGTCCACCATTACCAACCAGCAGTGGGACATGATTAAGGAGTATGCGGCCAAAAATGACAAGAAACTGGTGGACACGTCCAGTGTGGACGTTTCGACAGACGAGACCAGCGATGCGGACATTGAAACTGTGGACTCGGATGGCAACAGGAAGTCTGTGTGCAAACAGTTGGTGTTGGATGCCGAGGAGAGTGTTATTGACGAAAACAAAGAGAATAAGTTGTATCCGAATTTGGCCGAGTTTGCCAAGAGAGAGAACAAAGTTAAAACTTTGTATCCCAATTTGGATAGTTTGGAGAGTGATGCGCAGCCGGTTGAAATGGTCGAGGACAAGCAGGAATTGGTGGGGGGCGAGCAGGCCATGGATGAGGTTGATTTTCAAGAGGAGAAGTTTAAGGATACAAGAAAATTGGCGGATGTGTTTTTTGGTGATGAACGTGAAAGTGATTTTTTTGCCACCTCTTTTTCAGACGATTATCAGTTTAGTAAGTTAATTTTAGTATTCAGTTATAGAGCATGATTTTATTATTTAATAATGTTGGGATTTTATATTTTTTAGGCATTTAAAAAAAATTAGAAAAATTTTTTTTTAATAATTTTTCAAAATAAATTTCTTTTGTTTAGAGTTTTAAATTTTTATTTTGCACACAATAAATAAGGGCTGAATAATTTTTGGAAAATACATTGGTGATTTGATAACAGTATTTTACGAAAAAATTACGTAAATTACCGTAAATTGACCAAATTTAAGAAATTCTTTTTTTATAACAATTTAAAAATAACTATTTTTTTTAACCAATTTATGAAAAAAAAAAACTTTACCAAAATTATCTCAAAATCCTGAAAATTAACGTAATTTTTCGTAAAATACCTCTTTTTCACTTTTCGGATTTTACGTTAATTCACGTAAAATGTGGTAAAATTTGGTTAATTTACGGTATTTTACGTAATTTTTCATAAAACACTGTTATTAAATCACTACTGTAAAGGAATTTTGAAGTTGATAATCAATTCAAAATATCATTTCAATTCAAAACGTTTATCTTTAGATATTAAAATAAATCTTTGATTTAATTTAAATAATTTCTATGTAACATGATTAACGTGTTATGTATATGTAGAAAATAAAAAAAAATATTGTTAAAATCGATTTTTATATTTAAATGTATTAATTTATTTTTTGAAGAGTTCATTAGAATTTTTTTTTCCAAAAGGATTGTATCTAGTATTTAAAATTAAATTTTAAAAAGAAATTCAAATAAAAAATTTTCAAATAAATAATATAATTAAAATAAACTTTACAATAATAAGTTTAATTAATTAAAAATCGATTTTATCAATGGATTGAGAAAATGTTTTTAAAATTTTTATTTTTTAAATCTACTTAATATATTAAACATGTTTATTAAAATTATTTAGATTAATTCAAAGATTAATTTTGATATCTAATCATATACTTTTTGAATTGAAATGATATTTTGAATGGATCAACAACTTCAAGATGCCAAAATATATTTTTATTTCTTTTTTTTTTAAATAAATAATCTTGCAAAAAATGATTTTTTTTCAAAATTTTATAACTTTTGTTGGTCGAGTCCAATTATTAGAGGGAAAAAACATGTTAAAAAATTCTTAACTTACACCGCATGCTCTGACTATAAAGATGTGCTTTAACTCTTTAGTCCGCGGGGCTGTGAAGTTCATTTCAATTCGATCGATTCAATTCAGAAAAATTTGAATAACTTTTTTACAATAAGAAATAATTTAGTTTTGTAAAATGCTTAATGTTTAAGCACTTTTGCTTAATCCAAAAATATATGTCTGCAAAAACTCTGCAATAAACTTGCACAATTGATTAGAATACTTTTTAATGGCGTGCAAAATGCAGAAAATTGCAGAGCATTTTACAGAACTAAATTTTCTCTTTTAGTAAAAAAGTTATTCAAGTTTTTCTGAATTGAAAAGATCGAATTGAAACGAACTTCACAACCCCTTAGTCCGCATTAAAATCAAGTTTTTTAAATTTAAAACGCTATTAAAGCTTGAGATTTTTTCAAAAAATTAAAATTAAAATAATAATTTTTCCAATTTTTTCCTGTTTTCAATTAATAATAGCGCTGCATCAAATTAAAAAAAATTTTTTTTTTTAATTTTTAAGAATGTTTTAGCATGGGCAAAACGCTTTTTATTGCCTGCGCCAAAGTCCTATTTTGAGTTATAAGACTGCAATATCGAATATAAAAAATTCTCAGATTAATTTAGCCTTTTAAAAATGTCTGGGTAAAATTAAAAATAAAAATGTTCTTTATTGTTGAATATGCATTTTATTCAGTAATATTTTTCGATACATTTAGTATTGGAAAAAACTGATCTGATTGAAAAATTCGACATATCAACATTCCGATTAATACTTATCTAGTGAATATTTTGTATCTAAATCATTATTTTCAGTTACAAATTCCTGTTCCAGTGCTAAAAAATAATTTTAGATTTTTAAAATTAAAATTTTTATATCATTTAATTAAATTAAATAAAACGAAATTTCAAATTAGAAAGATTATGGTTCCAATAAATTATACCAAAAATATATTTGATCATCAATGTCTTTAAAAATGACCAATTTTTGTTCAACATGGTATTCATTAATGATTTTGATTGACCACACTTCAAGAAAAACATTTGATTTTTTGTTGCTTTCAAAATTTCAATCTCAATTTTAGTTTTAATATATAATTTAAAAGAGTGGAACTAGGGACAATGGTACAGGGCAATTTTTCAGAAGCATTACAAAATTTCTTATTAAGGTGCTGAAAGTAATTTTCAAATACAAAGTTAGCTTCTGCAAAGGCTATATCTTTTCTAAGTTATTGCAGAAATAGATTTAACAAATTATAAAAAATCTATTATTATAGTTGTCTTTATTTTTAATAATGCTTTCGAAAAATTGCTATATTGGTCCTAATTTCTATCTTACAAATTTTAATTTAATAAAAAAAATTCAAATCAAAGTATGGTCTTCTAACAACATAAAATATATAAAAAAAAAATTTCTAATGATTAAATTTTATGACATTCAATAAAAAATTTATAAAAAATTTTTTGACTGTTTAATTTTTCAAGCAAAATTGGGTAGTTTTTCTCACAAGCCAATAACTACAGGTGGCTTACTGAAACGAGGTCTTGGAGGATTATCTACTATTGATCAAGAAAACAGGATAAAAATTGGCGAGATCAGCTCTAGGCTGTCAACATCACAGATAGGTGACCAATTTCACGGCCAACCCAAAGTCCTGAAAACCAATATTACCGAAGCTCATAAAAAAGTAGTTCCCAAAGTTCTTAAACCACAATTATGGAACAGATTCAAAGCTCATAAGCCTATAAAGTCAGCACAACGTTGTGTACCTATGGACAAAAATGAAGAAAAAGTTCCTAGTTCCGAATCTCAATTGGTACCATCAGAATCAGCTAAAAGTTTAATTGAATTAAAAGATTCATACACTCATGATTTTCTCTGGTGTCTGACAGACTTGGGACTGTTCAACTCAAGACGCTTCAGGGCCAACTGGTCAATGAATCCTTCTTGTTACACTTTCACACAACTTTCATCAATGACCAAAAATTCCACTTTTAGAAATCTTTGTCAAATAAAATCATTGAACACTCTTAGCATGACTGACCAAATACCCTCGTCAAAACTGGATAAAATAAAAGAGAATATGGAAAAATTTTTGACCATTCAACTTGGCTTGACCGATTTTGTCAATCGAAAAAATTTAAGTTTGCTAAAAACCAAGAATGGCAATGAGTTGATCAAGTATTTGGATGAATGTGCTGAAAATATGCGAAATTCCATAGGTAGGCGTTCATTAAGAAATTGTTGTTTTAATGATTAAGTTGAAAAGTTAAGTAGGTGATAATCCGGATGCTGACAATGTTGAAAATTTTCGAATAGTGCTCAATTTGTGCTCCAAACTCTGGGGCGACATACCTGATGAGCTAAAATCGGAGAATTCTAATTTAAATATGAGCCAATATGAGATTGAGCAAATAAGAAAAAGATTGCTGTCAGAATGGCTTACACATGTTAGCTCTCATCGCATTGAGAAAGAATGCAAATCACTAAAATTTAATAAAGTAATTTTGCTCAATTTTTCGGTTCAACTAGATGAAAATTATTTTTTCGTAGAACAAAGAAAATTATTTAAATGCCATCTTTAGCTATTTGAGTGGTAATCGATTACTTGATGCTTGTAATATTGCTGTGGAAAATTCGGACTACAGATTGGCTTTACTTATATCACAGTCTTCCGGTTCCAATGATACCGTGAGAGAAATCATGAAAAAACAACTAAAAGAATGGTTTGAGAGCAATGTAAGCATTTTAATTTTTTATTTCCAGAGATTGGGAAATATCGAAAATTTTTAAAAATTACTTAATGGCATTATTAAATAAAAAATTTATTTTATTTAATATGAAATGGATAAACAGCCAAGTGTTGTATCTGTAAATTACTTCTTTTTTTAATTGATAATTCTTCTAAATTAAAATTAGGGCCTCATAAGCAATTATTAAAAAAAATAAAAAAGACATATGGCAGCTCTTTTTTTTATTTAGATTTTAATTTGGTATTGTTTTTAACTAAAAAGCCTAGAAATAAATCTTTAAATTTAAAAAAACAAACAGGAAAATAAAATTTATTGATCAATTTTTTGAGTACTAAACATAGCTGTCATTTTTACTTTTAAAAGTTTAGTTGCACGAAAGTAAAAAAAAATATCTTAATTTTTAAATGAGTGACTTAAAAATTTTTAAGTCTTTAAGTGAAATAATAAAATAAAAAATAAATCTGGTATATTAGGAAAAAATATATAAACTAAAATAAAATTTTCGTCGATAAATGATTAAAGATTATCAAAATAATTACTCAATATTATTTTTCTTCTGAAAATAAAAATAAAAAAGTAACTTAAAATAAATTAAAAAAGTAAAATGATGGAAACCTCTAGACAGATTTTTTTATTTAGTAAATTTTTTTCTATTTGCAATTATCTTGAATATAATTTTATACGTTGTTTTACCAATTTGCTGTGGCTTTCTGTCTTTTGGCTAATTTCGTCTTCACAATATTACAATTACAGATTTAAATATGTTTTAAGTTGTACTTCTGGTGTAAATTTTTGGAAAGTGAAGTTAGTAGTAATTTTTTTCAAATAAAACACTAATATATTTGTCAAAATGAATATGGATATAAATTTTTTTAATTAACAATAATTAACAAATTTTGTTAAAATTTAAAATATTCTAGAATTTCGTTAAGTTATCATATTTTAATCAAAAATTTAAAATTAATTTTCATATTTCATGATTTTTTTTAGTATGAAATTTTTCAAAGAAAAATATGAAATCTTCAAATTTTTGCTTAATAATTTGAAACAGTAATAAAATTTGAATGATAGATTTTCATCATAATTTTTTTTGGTATCAACTCATAATAATTTTATATATTTTAAAAAAAATTATATTAACTTACCTTATAACAAGCCTAAAAAAATTTTAACTTATTCTGCATGCTCAAAAGATGTGTTTTAAAACCTTTAGTCCACATTAAAAACAATTTTAATTTATTCAAAAAAATTTAAAGTTTTAACATTTTTTGAATAAATCTCAAGCATTAAAGTCGCATTAAATTTAAAATACTTGATTTTAATGCGGATTAAAAGTCTGCATATCTCTTGAGCATGCAGCGTAATTTAAAATTTTTTTAATATAGGTAACATGGCATTTATTGCCTGGGCAAAAATCGAGTTTCGAGTTATGAGGCTGCTATATCGAACGAGGGAAAAGAGCACATTATTTAAATATCTTTAGATACATAATGTGTATGTGATAGATTAATGATGTGAAAATTAATAAAAAAAAATTCTCTGTTGATATTTAATCATTATTTTATTTTCTGAATAGAATATTAAATAGACTGGTAGTCTTAAAAATTCGTAGAATTTAAAAATATTTTTCAATCTTTTTGATTTAATTTAAATAGCAAAAAGAATCAACTATTCCATTAAAATAAATTGTTAGAAATACTACCCATATAAGTTAAAATTAATGTTACTGACTGATTGAAATGAAATTAATCTAATCAGAAATTTATTTTTATAAAAAAATTTATTACATTTTTTAAAATTATTTTTCCAAAACAAATTAATATCTAATTTTACCCTAAATTAACTATTTTATGATTTTTATCTTTAAATAAGCAATTTTTTAGCGCCAAAATAAAAAAAAACTTATTTTATGGTATTTTTGATTCGGTAAAAATATGTAAAAAAATCTTGTTCTAGGATTTGTTCTAGAATTTATTTTTCATTAAAGTGGCCACCAAAATTAGCTTTTAAAATAGTGTTAAATCTCTAGAATTCGTGGAAAGAACAAATTTTGGAACTAGTTGAATTTTTACGTCTTTAATTTTCTTTTAGATTTGAAAAAGTTATTGGAATGAAATTAAAATAGATGTAAAAATGTCAACAAAAATACAAAAATTTAAAAATTCGGTTCATGTCCAGAATGTGATCAAGTGTTCACCAAGAAATGTGATCATAGGTATCATGTCTAGAATGTGATCATTTTGATCACCAAAATATTAAGTGTACTCTTTGTGATCAAAAATTGATCACCAAAATTTTTTTTTGATCACATAAATTGCTTTGGTCTCATCCAGTAGAATCTTCCGATGCAGCTAAATTAGCTGCAAAAAAAGCATTAAGCAAACAGTCAAAACCGGTAGAATGTAGCATTTGTGGTGAATTTATGAAAAATGAAAAGGATGGTAAATTGCACATGCCAAAAAAACAAAAAGAATAATTTAGATTTCTTTTTATTTTTTTTTGAAAATTGGTAATAAAGTTCAATATATTTTAAAAAATTTCCTGACATTTTTATATTTTTACATTTTTGAGAGAAAAAATAAAAATCTGAAAATAAAAAAACTTAAAAAAATTTTCATTCTAGAAAAGTAATAATGAATTCGCAATTAATTAAAAGAGATTTTCAAAAAATTATCCTTGGTTTTTACATTTAAATTTCTCTAAAACTCCTTTTTAAGTAATTGCGAATTTATAATTACTTTTCTTAATGAAAATTTTTTTAAGTTTTTTTATTTTGAGATTTTTATTTTTTCTCTCAAAAATATAAAAATGTACAATAAATAACATTTTGCCATTTTATTTTGGTAATGAGGTTGTGTTTATGGCGTCTTGAAGTTGCTGATCATTTCAAAATATCATTTCAATTCAAAAATTTTATCCTTAGATATAAAACTTAATCTTTGATTTAACTTAAATAATTGTAATGTAACATGCTTTACATGCAATGTAGATTTAGAAAATAAAAAAAATTGAAAAAATATTTTCTCAGTCCATTGATAATCGATTTCAATATTTAAATGTATTAACTGATTTTTTGTAAAGTTTTTTTGAGATTTTTTTATTTCAAAAGTATTTGTATCTAGCATTCACAATTAAATTTAAAAAAAAAATTCAAATAAAAAATTCCAAATAAGTATTAAATGAAAATAAAAATTTACAAAAAATCAGTTAACTAAATTGAAAATCGATTTTATCAATGTATTGAGGAAATGTTTTTTCAATTTTTTCATATTTTCTAAATCTACATTGCATGTAAAGCATGTTACATTACAATTATTTAAGTTAAATCAAAGATTAAGTTTTATATCTAAAGATAAACTTTTTGAATTGAAATGATATTTTGAATTGATCATCAACTTCAAGATGCCGTGTTTATCAAAATTTTAACAATCTAATTTAACTCGAGAACAGGTTTTGTAAAGGTTTGTCCACGAATAATGTGAACAGGGATCCCTAAATTTTAGCCATAAATTTAGGAATTTTATAAAAAAATAAAAAAAAATATTAAAAAATTATATTTTGTAATTATATTTTATTTTATTTTAGAGTGATAGATTTATAAACAACGAAAGGCTAAAAATTTATATTCTAATAAGCGGCGAGCTTGTCTACAACATTTCTGGTCTAAAAAACCAACTGATAAATGTTTGCGAAAACATCGATTGGAAGCGTCAATTTGGCATTCATCTGTGGTACAAAAGCTTACCAATAAATAGCATAACAGACGCTCTCAATCTATACGAAGACAGCGTAAAAAATAACATATGCACTAGGCCAGTGCCCTCGTATATCGAAGAAAGGGTATCTGATGGCCAAAATTTACCAGATCTATTTGACACATGCTTCCATTTAATTAAGTTGTACTGCAATAGCGAGTACCCGATCGAAAATATTGTTCTCCCGCAAAATCATGGATCTAATCAACTTGACCATCGTCTCACCTGGCACTTGACCATGGCTTTGCAAGCCCTTCAGTATAACCACATAACCAAATTTTCAATGGAGACTTTGCACAATAGTTTTGCCTCTCAGCTGCAATCAACTGGTCTTTGGCACTGGGCAGTCTATGTCTTGATGCACATCGATGATGACCAAAGGCGCGAAAAATTTGTTCGTCTCTATCTGTCCAGAAATGTCTCTAGCCAGAGCGAACTAAATGATAGTGAAAGATTTTTAATTGACAAGCTTAAGCTTCCCAGCGAATGGGTCTATGAATACAAAGCTCTGAGGGCCAAGTATGAACACTTGGATGAAAACCAGCTTGAATTGCTCCTAAAGGCACACAAATGGAATGAGGCTCATCATGTTTTAATTGAACATATTGCACCTGATCTTTTTATAACAAAGAAATTTGAAAAATTAGGTGTTTATCTAAATATGTTGAGTAAAGAAAGTACTTGTATAAATAGATGGAATTACGGTGGTCTTGTTTATATGGACTTTATCAGACTGCATGAAAAACAGGACATTTTGTTCAAATTTGAGGACGATGAAGAGGACAAATTAGTCGATAATGACATGGTCAGTGAAATTAATGAACAATTGATGAGCTTGTCAACTAGATTGAAAGAGTTCGACGCCAAATCGTCTAAAAAACTGCTCTGTAGCCTTACCATGTCCCAATTGTTGCTGAAATATTTTAATGTGTTAAATGAAATGATGAATGTGAATGACCAAGAAATGGAGGATATTGACAGAAAAATGACCAAACAAAATATTGAAAAAGCCGAACAAGAAACATTGTTGGTGCCTGATCAGGATCTTTTAAGGACTGTAATGCTCAAAAAAGTAATCTATTCAAAAATGTTTATTGCCCAAAAAGCAACTCGATCTCGTAAATAATCAGGGATTTTTTAAAAAATTATTTTTGAACTCACATACCTTTTATTAATTTGAAATAAAAAAAAAACTGAATTATAATTAAAAATGAATCGTTTTTTTAAATTTTACTATGAATAAATATTTATAAAATTTAATAATTATCTTAGTCCGTGAGTTGATCTGGCTTTATGAGTTTGATAACTTATGAAAATTGAGAAATTGCGGTTCTACATAGACCTGTTTTTTGGCATTTATTGAAAAAAAATTGAATGGAATTTTCTTTTATTCGACATTGTGAATTTTGGAAAAAAAAATAAAAACAAAATATTAAAAATGCCAAAGCTAACGTTCTGACAAACCAAAACACGTTCTGTCAATTTTAGTAACAAATGCATCCTCTTTACCACCAATATACTGATTCTGCAAAAATCTGCAGATCTCTAAAATTCAGAAAATTGTGAATTTTTAGGTTTTTTCTTTAATATTTTTTTTCCCTTTTTTTGTTTAAATTCTTGTTTAGACTGAACGATATAATAACTTAGTTGAAATAGCTTATAAGATGAAGATTAATTTTAAATTAATATTATAATGGCAAAATTCTTAATAAACTAAGGAAACTTTACAATTAAAATTAATTAAAAGTAAAAAAACAAAAAAAAGAAAAATTAATAAGATATTCTAAATTTTGCTATAAAAAATTTGTAATTCATATCAAAGCTAATGTTTTTGATGCTATTTATTAAAAATATTTGTTTCTTTTTGGACTCACTATGATCAAGCTTCAAAAAAAAATTAAACTACATTTAAAAAAGCTGGGTAACAAGAAAATTTTCTGAAAAATTTCATATTCCGTCTAGAAATAAAAGAAGAGAAAAAAACTGTAAAAGATAGTATTAGTTGGTAAAAAGCTTTCTATATGCATTTGAACATTATATTTATAAAATCAAAATATAATGTTAAATTATAAAATATTTTTCAACAAATATTAATATTTAAATTTATTTTTTATTCCAAAATCAAATAAGAAAATCTTTTGGCAGTGTTAGAAGATTGGTACATGAGATTAATACTCTTTAATATTTAAAAATTCGGCAAAATGTTATTTATTGTACATTTTTATATTTTTACATTTTTACATTTTTGAGAGAAGAAAAAAAATCTCAAAATCAAAAAATCTAAAAAAATTTTCATTCAAGAAAAGTAATAATAAATTCGCAATTTCTTATAAAGAAGTTTTAGAAAAATTTAAATGTAAAAACCAAGGATAATTTTTTGAAAATCCGTTTTAATTAATTGCGAATTTATTATTACTTTTCTTGAATGAAAATTTTTTAGATTTTTTGATTTTGAGTTTTTTTTTCTTCTCTCAAAAATGTAAAAATGTAAAAATATAAAAATGTACAATAAATAACATTTTGCCAAAAATTCTTAATAAAAATTTTAATTTTTTAATTTTTAAAATCTAAATTAATTAAAAAAACTCAATTTAAAGTTTTTTTTGCTTGAATAATGCACGGCTATGATTTAATCGTTGTACCTTCGATCTTTCTAATCAATGACAAAAAGATATTTAGTCAAAAAAAGAAATATATAAATTAAATTTTGTTTTTAATGAGAAGATATTTAGAAAAAAATAAATGTATATACGAAATCTAAATGTTTTTTATTTGATTGTTCTCAATTTGAGTGTATTTATTACTGTGACAATTTATATCCACTTTTATCTAGTGAATGACCGTCAAAGCAAAGGGTCAAAACAAACTTTTCTACATCTAAATGATTTGGAAAATGTAAAGCTTTCACTAAGAAATGAACTACAGTATTTGGAAACAAAAAGGTCCGTTTATATCAATGAATTGAGCCTAATTAAGCGAAAAATTCGTTTTTTTAATCAAAGTTTTTTAAAACTAAGGAAACAATTCGATCTTTTCGAGAGCAAACTCGAAAATCGAAAGACCCAATTTACCGAGCTTGTCTCAAAAATTTCACAAAAATCTATTCTTGTCTCGAATTATGAATTTTTGATCAAAAAGCAACCACTCGACCCGATCAAACTTGATTCGGATTCGATCGAAGCGTGCCTCAATCTCAACCACTGCTTTTCCAATTCCATTCCTAAATTTTTTATTCTAAACAACGATGAGATAAAATTAAATTTTTATTCTCTACAACAGTCATTTAGTTTGACAGACAGTGCTGATCAATCATGTTTTTGTGTCATTTTTTTGTCTACAGAGCAAAATTTAGTCCAGTTGAAAAAAATTTTGGCAAATTTTTCGGACAAGACAAATTTAATTTTTATAAATGACTATTCCAAGAGCCAACACACAATTACCAGACAAGAATTGATCTCAAAATTCAATGATCCATCTATCGAGCCTAAGATAAAATGCTCAATTTTTGTTTCGTTCAGTCCTAGAGACACTCTGAGTTTAAATTTTGGCCTGCTTGGTACCAAGCACTTGACAATTTGTGATTTGACAGCCAAAAGAAATTTTCTATTTTTTAACAAATATAATTTAAATAGCAGTAAATCAAATATATTTTTTGAAATCTATAAAAATTTTTCCAATTCCTATCTGAGTCAAGTAACAGAGCTAGATGTAATTTTAAAATGTGATTTTGAGATTTTTATTCCAAATGAAAATAGAGTAGAGACAATTGTGGATTTAGTGGAAGCTCTGAACTCGGGCACAATTCCGGTTTTGTTCGATCTAGAGTTTGAGTTACCTCTGTCGAATTTAATAGCCTGGGACGAAATAGCTATTCGTCTATCGTTTCATGAGATGAACAAATTGCCAATTATTCTTGGCACAGTGACCAAGCATGAGCTCATCCAACGACGCATCAAAGCCAGAATGATTTATAAATCGTATTTCAGGTCCAAAACAGATCAATTGAAAACCATTTTGGCAGCTTTGAAGGACAAAATTCGCCTATCAGCCAGTCCAATATTCGATTTTAAACCATTGGAATTCAAGCATTTTTTTGCCAAAACCAAGCTCAATTTGAGCCACAATTTTGATGATGAATATTTGGGCGAAGTTAACTCAGCTAGACAGAACAGTCTTTTCTTTCAGAGTAATCACTCGCAATTTTTGTACAAAAAGTGGAACCTTATCTATTTTCCTTTTAATTTGTTTCCGAGTGATCCTTTTTTTGTCAATTATTTGTCTGAATTTAGCTCAAAAGGGGTGAGCGAAAGCCAAGGCGGAGGAGATGGTAAGTTTTTTCATTCGCATCTGAGCGGAAACTTTGACAAGCTAGAACAATTTACCATGGTTGTTCTAACATTTAACAGAGAAAAAATTCTAGTTAAGTATTTGGAAAAGTATTTAAAAACAATTCCGTATTTGAATTCAATTTTGGTTGTTTGGAACTCGGCAAGCAGCGAGCCAAAGTGGATTTTGTGGCAGAATGTGTCCTTTTTTATTCAAATAAAGAGGCTCAGAATTCTAAAGATGGAGCGAAATAGTTTGAATAATCGATTTTTGCCATTTGACTTGATTGGAACCGAGGCAGTGTTGAGTCTTGATGACGATGTTTATCTCAGACCAGACGAAATTGTGTTCGCGTTCAGAGTTTGGAGAGAGAACAGAGACAGAATTGTTGGTTTTCCGGCACGCTACCACACTTTTAACACAACGAGTCAGCAGTTTATGTATAAAAGCTATTTGTCATGTGAATACTCGCTGGTGCTAACAGGAGCTGCCTTTTACCACAAGTTTTACAATTACTACTATTCGTTTATAAATGATAGAGAAATAAGACACAAAGTTGATGAGCTGATGAATTGTGAAGACATTGCCTTTAACATGATGGTGGCACACTTGACCCGCAAAGCTCCCATAAAAGTAACTACCAAGTACAGCTTTTATTGTTCTGATTGTGAAAATTTGGTCCATGATTTGCCCATTTCTCTTCGCGATGATCATTATACGAAAAGAAGTGAGTGTATTGATTATTATGTAAAATTGTATGGTTACAATCCGCTGCTTTACTCTCAGTTTAGAGCTGACAGTGTTCTTTATAGAACCAAATTGACCAAGAATGAAGAGAGATGTTTTAGGCTTATTTAAATTTTTTTTCTAAAATTTAATAATCATTTAAGGGAAGATTGATTTTTATTTAACTAAATTAATTTCACAAATTACGTCAGATATACCGATGCATTTAAAAAAATTTCTGAATTTTTTTTTAAATTTTTGTTGAAAAAAGAGAAAAGTTAAATTGTACAAATTTTTTATTCTAATTTATTCAAAAAAAAAATCCAAAAATAAATAAAACTTTTTGTGATTGACTTTTTATTTTAAAGATAAAAAATAAAGGATCTACCAATTTTACAACAATCAAATACTTTCCCCCTCAAAATAAATACAAAACGTTGAAACTTTTATCCACAATTATCAAAAACTTTTCATTTAATCAAAAGATTATTTTACGAGTTTAATATAAGAAAAAAAAATTCTAATCGGAAAAATGAAAAAAAAGAAAGGCAAAAATCGGATTGCTAAAAGTGCAAAAAAATTGTGGGAAGTTTTTATTTAACAAAAACAAAAGCCTTTTTAAATGCTCTACTTTCGTACTGCACTAATCTGGTCATGCTGAAAAATCCAGTGTTGATTCTGATCAATAAACCCTCAGTTGATGGTAATAAGTGGTAAACACAAACTGATTGATTCAATCAGTATAAATGTTGAAGTATCCGCCCAATTAAAAATGATTTCGAAAATTTTTCGAAAATTATTTCGTTTTTTTTTCGTTTTTTTATACATTTTTTTATTAAATTGAGAGCATGAATTTAACAAAAAAAATCGTTTTTGGTGATTATTTATAAATAGGACTTTTTAAGATTATAATTCAAAAAAATAACATTTTTAATAAAAAAAAATTTAAAACAATACAGTACTGCTACGAAAAACTGTTTTACGTAAAATTACGTAATTTCCGGTAATTTTACGCAAAAAGTAAAAATTCCAAAAAATATTACTTTTTTTGAGAATTTTGACATTTTTTGACTCTTTTGAAATTTTTTAGTCCTGAATTCGAAAAAAAAATCTTACTTTTTTTCACGTAATTTTACGTGAAATTTTATTCAATAGTGGTAAATTCTTATAATTCAATGATTCGACCAATCTCCATTTCTTTCTATAACCACTTATTTATTTATTTATTTATTTAGTAAATAATTTGAGGTATATACCTCAGGCCACACAGAATGGAACTAAGTCCTTCTTTTCTGCCTTCTTTAATTACTTTAATTTTTATTAAAATTTTTTTTAAAGATTAAATTAAAAATAAAAAATAATAAAAACCTTTTTTAAATGATTTATATAATTTTGGCATTTTTCTTTGGTTAAAGATTTGAAATCTTTAACCAAAACAAAACTTCTACTTTTGAGTTCAATAGGTAATTTCACATTTCAACATGAGGAGAGAAACAAAATCATTAACAAATTATCAATTGAAAATTGACGTTTGACTGAGCAATTGAATATGACCGAAATTTTACAAGGTATTTGAAAAATGTTTTTAATTTACTTCTTTTTTTATTTAATTTGAGGACTTATTTTATTAAAAATTGTTTTCAAAATTTTAGAACTCGATTAGAAATTGAATTGCCAAATTTGGAGTCAGATTCTTCGAGTGAATCAGATGACGAATCATCACACTGTAGAGATGAAAAGTAAAATTTCTTACTTAGTCGAATTTAATAAAAAAGTTTTTATTTGTGTTTAATTTTCCTATGGCGTTTTGTTAATTTAATTCTTCAATTTTGCGAAGCTGAGAAAAAGGACAAAGATCCATTCTGAGTAGCCTTGGGAAGGAAAACTTCCTTAAATTATACTATAAATAAATAAATAACCAACAACTACGCAAAAAATTCGAAGTCAAAATTTCGAAATTTTTTCATAAAATTTTCGCCAAAATTATTACTTGGGCGGTAGCTTTATGATTGTTACTACCCCGGATTCCAACCTAAACTATTCAGTAGCTTTAATCTAAACTATTAAGTAGAAATACTTGGAATGATACTTTTTACGCATACTTGGCAAAATGAAAATAATTTTATATTTTTACATTTTCATATTGTAATTTTTCAGAAAATAAAAAAAAAACTCAAAATAATTTAGTTACCAAAATTAAAAATAAAAAGGATATGGGGCAATCAGGTCTAAAATAGGACTTTTCACATTTTTTAACTTTTCTATAGTGATTCTTGTAGATCTTGACGCGCTGATTCCAAATATATGTGTATTTTTTGTCCTAGGTAATTATTTTATGAATTATAGCCTTCGGAAGTTTTTAAGGGTATATTAGGTTTTTAAGCCATAACTTGGTCAAATTTTATCATTTTTTTATAAAAAATACACCAAAATGTTCAGAAAAGAGCGAAGAATCTGAAAATAATAGTATCAAGTCAAAAAAATCACGTAAAAAATGAACTATCCTTGAAAAACCAAAAATTGGCTATGCCTCGCTTTAGACCCCCCGGGTACCCCCATGTCAAAGGACACCCCCCCAAAAAAAAATGTATTTTTTTCGGGTTGCTCAGTGTCTAAAACATACTAGAAAATCAGATCCTGCATTGAAACCCTTCTTGGAAAACTTTTATCTATCAAAGAAGTTTTATTAATCAATTGGTTTAATATTGGAAAAAGCTGGATAAAATAACTTTTTTAAAAGACAAAAAATATTTTTTTATTTTATTATTTCAATTATTCAGTATCTGAAATGTCGTCATCGTTTAAAATTGTATCATCATTCTCAAAATTATCTTGTTTACTGCAGTCAAAGCAAAAATTATAAAAAGTTTTGCTTTTATTTGATACAATCTTTTTCGGATTTTGTCTTGCAAAGCCTAAGTACCAAATTACACTTGTTACATGGGAGCAGGCCCCAAAAACCCTTGAACCAGCTTTACAGTCGCAATACCATTCTTGAATCGGATCCATTGATGAACATAAATGAATACATGAATATCTTATTCATGTATTGTGAATATAAAATCTCTTACTTTTGGTATTTATCAATTAAAACAGTCTTTGTCTTATACAATCGAGCATATGAATGATAGTGGGAATTATCAGTTTGAATATTTTGAAGAAGCTCAAGAACTAATAAGGGTAAAAATAAATTCAAGATTTTCATCTCAGGTAATTCACAATACATGGATAAGATATTCATCATGTTCATCAATGGATCCGATTCAAGAATGGTATTGCGACTGTAAAGGGTTTTTGGGGCCTGCTCCCATGTAACAAGTGTAATTTGGTACTTAGGCTTTGCAAGACAAAATCCGAAAAAGATTGTATCAAATAAAAGCAAAACTTTTTATAATTTTTGCTTTGACTGCAGTAAACAAGATAATTTTGAGAATGATGATACAATTTTAAACGATGACGACATTTCAGATACTGAATAATTGAAATAATAAAATAAAAAAATATTTTTTGTCTTTTAAAAAAGTTATTTTATCCAGCTTTTTCCAATATTAAACCAATTGATTAATAAAACTTCTTTGATAGATAAAAGTTTTCCAAGAAGGGTTTCAATGCAGGATCTGATTTTCTAGTATGTTTTAGACACTGAGCAACCCGAAAAAAATACATTTTTTTTTGGGGGGGTGTCCTTTGACATGGGGGTACCCGGGGGGTCTAAAGCGAGGCATAGCCAATTTTTGGTTTTTCAAGGATAGTTCATTTTTTACGTGATTTTTTTGACTTGATACTATTATTTTCAGATTCTTCGCTCTTTTCTGAACATTTTGGTGTATTTTTTATAAAAAAATGATAAAATTTGACCAAGTTATGGCTTAAAAACCTAATATACCCTTAAAAACTTCCGAAGGCTATAATTCATAAAATAATTACCTAGGACAAAAAATACACATATATTTGGAATCAGCGCGTCAAGATCTACAAGAATCACTATAGAAAAGTTAAAAAATGTGAAAAGTCCTATTTTAGACCTGATTGCCCCATATCCTTTCTGAAATATTGCACAAAAAATCTAAAAATATTAAAATATAAAAATGTAAAATTTTCTAAATTTTTCCGAATACTATTGATTTTCTATTTGATACTTCAAAATTGGATTCATCACTGATAACGGAAGTCTTCTCATTATCAGTCTTTGTTAGAAACACAAACTCGAAACTTCGGCAAATTGAAGTTTGAGATCAAGATCAAAAGATAAAAATATAAATTGTATTATTTTTTTTTATAAAAAAGAAAAAATAAATTTTTTTAATTGAATTTTTTATTTTAATTATTTATTATTGATTATGGAATAATCATCAGAATATTTAACATTGATGAAAATTTTTTTGCAAAAGTCGACCAAAAAATAAAAAACAAAATAAAAAATGAAACTTATGAGGTAAAACTATTCATTTTGTTTAAATTAAATCAAGGTAAGACTTGATGTAAATTCTTGAAGACTTTATTTTATTTTAAAAATTATTTGAATTAAAATGTCTAATGATTCATTCTTGGTACAATTAAGCAGAACGGCGGAAATTTTTTTCGAAATTTCTTCTTTCAATTTGATTTAATGTTGACATTTATATTGAAAAAATTTGATTAAGTAGCATAAGTCAGATGGTATAAATATTAGGTTAATTTAAAAAAAAATACAACAAAATGAAAAAATTATTATTTTTTCTATTCATTTCCTTTATGGTATTAAATGGAAGTTGTAGAGAATATTCAACAGTGATCGGTTCTGATAGGCACACAAATTGGGGCGACTGGCATGAACCTGTCTTTTGTCCTCCATATTCTTTTGCTGTCGGCATTGACATCAAATTTGAGCGTTTGCAATTTGCAGGGGATGATACTCATCTAAACGCTATTCGATTGACTTGTGATGATGTTGCTTCGACAAAGATTCAAAGTGGAGAAGGTGCATTTGGTAAGTGGTTCACTGAAACTTCCAAAAAACGATCAATTGGAGCTGATTCAAGTTACAATAATTCAGCTAGATGGCTATCAATTGGTAAATATTTGCCAAAAATTTTAAAAGCTATGGGAAAAGCTGCAAAACTAGCACAATATATTCTAGAAGAGGAACCTACAAATGGATGTGATGATCTAGGAAAATTTACTGGTTTTAAATTCATTGCTGAGCCTCCAATATCAGGCGATGATACTGCAGGAAATATGGTAAGCATGTTTTGTGAGGGTGGGGACCAAGTTTGGTTTAATATACAGTATTTCGGAAAAAATTTAAAAGAAACAAGAAAAAATTGTCCCGATGGACAAGCTATTTGTGGAATAAGAACCCAAATTGAGCCAAAAATAAATGGAGACGATACTGCTTTGAACAATGTAGACTTTTATTGTTGTAAAAATTATTACAAATTTTTTAACATTGCTACCAAAAGAGCTTTGGATTCTGATTTTAATAAAAAGGTTTATACACTTGATAACAATGACTCGCCACATCAAAGATGGGAAATCATGGAGCATGATCAAAAATACTTTTCCTTAAAAAATGCTAAAACTGGTTTAATTTTGGATAGCAATCACAATGGCAATGTTTATACGAATCCTGATTATGGCAATGACTATCAGAAATGGTTTTTTGATGATAAAAATCGCATTGTAAACAAAGCTACTAATAGAGCTTTGGATTCAAATTTTGAAGGCAGTGTGTATACATTTCCACCAAATGATAGTGATCATCAATTATGGTTTCGTCGATAGAAATTTTTCTTTATTTTATTTTACTAATTTTATTGAATAAAAATATGAGCAATCAAATTTAATTTTTTTAATTTTACTCAAAAAAATTTTTTTTTTTAATTTTGCTATACTTAATTTTCATTGACTTTAACAAAAAAAAAGTCTAAAAATTCTAGTTATATTTTTTTACAACAACAACCACCAAATCTAAAATTATTTAAGTAGCGATGACATAATTCTAACATTTAAATAAAATAAATTTATAAATTACAAAAAAAATTCGAATTAGGAAAAATCATAGAGACAAATAAAATTAATCTTAAAATACTGATTTTGTTTTTGATCATTAATATTTCCTTTGTTTATTAGAATTTTTTTTTAAATTGAATTTAGCGAAACATATTATGTTTCATGTTGTTTCATCATAGGTTTTGTGAAATTCAGTACAAAATGATAAAAAGAACAGAAAAAATGTAAAAAAATTAAATAACTTTTTTTCAAAAAGTTTAGACTTAATTCTGTAAATGCAACATAGTGAAACATTCAAAGTTGCATCAAATATCTATTCTGCTAAATTTAATTGTAGAATTTAGCAGAATTAAATTTCAAAATAATCGAGCGTAGTGCATTCTGCAGAGATTTTGCACATTATTAGCAGACTCTAACAGTAGATGCAACTTTGAATTTTGCACTATGTTACATTTACAAAATTAAATTTTAACTTTTAATAAAAAAAGTTATTCAATTTTTTTACACATTGTTCTGCTCTTTGTACTGAATATCACAAAATCCAATCAAAAAAGTTTAAAAGGCTTGATTTTTTCAATTTAAATTTATCAAAAAGAATTTTATTTTTCTAATTTTTGGAAACAAAATTGTTCCATTTTTAGAAAGATAATTATCGATTGTTGGTATTTATATCTGTAAAGCCCGATCGGGTCAATTTGGATTTTTTTATTTTTTTTTTTAATCTTTTAAGCCAAATCACTAAATTTTAAAAATGAAAAATTAATTTTTTACATTGATTAATTCCTTTTCAATTTGATGAATAAATTTATTATTATCTAAACACTAATATTTATTTATTAATTAAAAAAAAAAAGTTTTAATCTCCCTAAAGGTTTTAATTGTCAGAGTGGCCTAAGCAGCACTACGTTTTAGCATTATAAAAATGTTGATATAAAAGTTTAAAAAAAGCTTTGAAATTTTTTTAATTAAATTATTTTAACTTAGTACATTAATAAACTAATGATTCGGGTCAAATTGACCCGCCTGACTTTTAATTATAATTTTTTTTTGGCTATTATTTTTGAAAATCGATTGAAGTGAAAAAAAAATTTTTAAATCTTTTAATTCATAATGAAGTTTAAAACCTAAAATCGGATCCCGTCGGGCTTTCTAGTGTTAAATTAGTGATAAGATTTTCCCAATCTGAACTCATCTTTTAACTTAGAAATAATTTCTTTTCTAATTTTTAAAATTTTCCCCACAATTTTCCTTATTAACCGTTATGTTTTTTTAATTAATCAATTTTAAATGTAATTTATTAACCGCCTAATAAAAGTTTGTATTTTTCAAATTCACCACAATTTGTAAAGCTATTTTTTTTTTCCTATCTTGAGCTTCTAAAGATTTTGTTCGAGTTTTTGTTAAAAGAAAAATGAAAAAATGAAAAAAATTCGTCATCACTTTGGTCTGTTGCGACCCTACTTTTTTCGCTGGTTGTTATTTTATCACCATTTTATCGTCATGAAAATTTTGAGAATCATTTTATATCTGATATAAAATATTTTCCATATTTCAACTTATTAATCAAAAATTTATTAAAATTTCAAAATTTCTTCTAATTCATATTGGAACAAGCCATCGGTAAGACGCCGAAAAAATTGTGATACTATTTTAATTTATTTTATCTAATTTTTACAATTCTGTGTTAAAAATTAAAAAATTTGAATTTGAATTTTACATTGTTGATTTGGGTCTTTCCTGTTTTATGAACAAAAAAAAATATTTTGAAATGAACCAGAGAAAAAAATAAAATTAATAATGGGTCACCCCTAGTTAATCATTAACTTCAATACAATAAATTTAAGATTTTTTGATATATTGTAGAACAAGGTTCACTTAGTGTAAAAAAAGTATAGGCCATCAGACAGACCGACCGTGAAATGGCCGGCCACCTCACGGTCTCCTAAAATTTGGCCGGCCATTTCACGGTCGGTCTGCCAGTTGGCCGCCGGTTGGCCGGCCAGTCAGGATAATTAGCCCGTAAATAAACCGGCCGTTTTTTGGCCGCTTGCACGGTCGGCCACTGTCTCGGTCATTTTCTTTTTCTGGCCGGCCATGTGGCCTCTCGACAGGCCTCCAACACTAATTTTAAAATGAAATTTGTTCTTTAAAGAAATGTGTTCCTCGTAAACTTAGCAAAAAAAGCCAGAAAGCCAGATTTGTTTTACCTATTAATTTTTAAAAAATTGTAAAACCAGCAATTTTTTTGTTTTATTTTTACAGAAAAATTGTCATGTCTTACGAAACGAAGTATTCTTAATAAAAAATCCCTGATTAATAATTTCAGCTAATGAAAAATATAAGTTACTAGAACGTTTTTTGTTCATAAAATATTTCGGCTGTTAAATTTGAATTAAAAAAAGCACCTTTTCAATGGTATTTTATTAATAACTTTTTATGTTCTATTTCAATTTTGCAGTTTTTTTAGCGAAAAATTACTCAATAATTGTTTTACTCACTCAATTACTCAATTTTATATATGATCTTTAATCGATGAGGCTTGAAAAAAATGATATAGAAAGTCTGTAAAAATCAGTTAATAAAAACGGAAATCGGGCCATCTTAGAGAATCAAAATAAATAAAATTCGTTTTTTATGTGATTTTAGTGATTTAATTTTAAAAATCTTAACCCATGATCACAAAACAGGAAAGGTCCGAATTTTGGTACAGTGAAGTTGAGAGTAATTTTTGACGATTTATGATTCATTAACTAAAATTGATAAAAAAGTTTTTTTTCCCTAAATTTGCATAACTTATATTATTCATATTATTTTTTATCGTATTAAAAATATAAATTAAATATTTTAAATTAAATTTAAAATCTAAAAATAAGCAGATATACGTTTAACTCGATTTTGGGCAATTTTTTGGCTTAGAGAAGAATGTTTTGGTGGTTCAATTAGACAATTTTTTTTTAATTAGAACAATATGTAGATTATTTAGAATATTAAAGTATGCTTTTTGATGAAAAATCCGAGTTCTGTAATCTGATTTTTAATTTCTAAGATCTGAGTTAAATCTCAATAATTCGTTGTTTAATACAATTCGGTTCATATAGTGACAAAGGATAAACAAAAATTCTTATAAAAGTTAAATAAAAAATCAATTAATTTATTTAATTTAATTAAATACTGGAAAAACTAGCATCAAACTTGATTTTTAAAATAATATAATAATATAAGTTACAATAAGCTAGCAAGCTAGACTTACGAAGATGAGAAACAGTAGGATTCCATCTATGGTAACTGTGGTTTGTACACTGTGTTTAGAGCACAGTCACTTCCAGCTCTGCCTTCATCACACTGAAGATTGATTATTCCATTGAATAAATTCACATTTTTAAATTAATTAAGTAATTTAATGAAAAGCAAGTCATTTTTATATTTATCTACTTAAAGTCCGGACAAGGATTTGACTTAAGAATCGTGACTTTTAAAAAACTCTGACTCGTAATCGTCTGGAAGTGTCAATAAAAAGGTAAAACACAATTTAAATCAATTATAGTAGTATTTGGATTTCAAGTTGGGTTGAAATCTAATTAGATAAGAAAATAAAAAAATTAAGAAAATAATTCACTGCTAATCAGACTTTATAAATTTCTGCTATTCTTTTAGAATGATGCCAAAAATTTGATATTGATATTGAGTTTTAAATTTGACAATAATTTTATATTTTCAATTAACATCAGAAATAGTTAAAAAAAAAAAATAATTTAAAATGAAAATTTTATTACAAAATTCTTAAATTCATGTAATTGATAAAAAAAATAAACATTTTTATAATATAAAGCTGAAAATTCTTTGATTTAGAAATTTAAATTTAGTGATTTTTAATCAAATAATTTCATAGAATGTTGAAGAGATCTGGTTCTGAATCTTTTTTCGGTATGTAGATTCGGTGATATTGGAACAGTAAGAGGAGCTGTACTCGGATGAACGGTAAATTGTCTAAAATGTCTAACTGGATTCGCTTTGAACTCCATTTGCTCTCGCATCTTTCGTATTTCCTCTAGCTCAAGTCGATTGACCTCTTGCTCTCGGATTTCCTTAATTAATTCAAGCAATTGCTTACTTGACTTTTGAAGATCAGCATGAATCTGGGAACGCCGATGCTTAGCTTTTTGGTCAGTTCGTATCAAGCCATAAGGATTTTTTTCAACATTTTTTTCAATACAAACTTGAACCATTTCAAATTCAAATAAAAATAATTTTAGTAAAATAAAAAAATTAAAATCAAAGCATATCGTCTTTTAAATTAGTCTTTTTATTATTCAAGCTAAAAAATTCAAGCTTTAATTGATTTCAAAAATGCAGTAATGCCGCCATAAGTTTCTTCTCCAGCTTTTGGAGCTCTGTCTTCTGGAAGGGTAAAACCATAAAAGGAATCAGTACCACTTTGACCTGGTCTTAATTCCAAGCAGTATGAATATTTGATTCCAGCTGTACCCTTTATTTATAAAATTAGTAATATTTTTTCCAACAAAAAAATTTACATAAGCCCAATCTTCTGAACCACCGGAAGCAATGTACAAAATTCTTGATGAACTGCCAGAAATCCAACCAGAACCGTCTTTGAAAATTAAAAAGAGAAATTAAGTGATGGAAATAATTAACCATCATTTTGTCGACCTATGCGTGTGTTAAATTCAATTCATTTATGAAAATAAAATTAAATTAAAAAAATAAAATAAAGGTTAAATTTTTGCTAATTTCTAAAAAATAACGATTAATCTATTCCTGAAATCTTGAAATGTTACATTTTAAAACAAATCTACCACGTTCATAATCATTCATTGGCAAAAATTCTGCATTTTTTCAACCAAAAGAAAATGCTTTAAAGAAAATTTTCAAAAATTTTGTTGAGATCTAATTTTGATATAGCAAAATGGTTTAAAATGTCCTATTTTGAAGAATAAATTTATGCTTTATTTTTAATTTTTTAAATTTTTCTGAATTGAAATCAACTTTATGTTTGTTACCAAATAATTTGAAAATACTTAAATATACATATTTTCTAATAAATATGATAAATATGATTGAACAAAAAAATCAGTTTTATATGGTTATTTTAGGACTTAGCATTCAAGACATAATCTACTACAAATTTTGGCTTTTTTGATCCTGTTCATATTATCTATTATAAAATATTAAAAAAAGTTTTTTTTAATATAGTCATTGAAAACTAATTTATCACAAAATCTAGTTAAAGGTATTCTTTAGTGAGGTTTTTAAAAGGAAGTGCTTTTTAATGGCCCATAATTTTACTCACCGCTAATTTAAATAAAAATAATCTATTCTAATAAACAAAAAATATCTAATTTAATAAAAACTACATCTTTAATAATAAAAAAATAGATAACTTAATAAAATTAAAAAAAAATATTATTTTTTTTAGTTGCATCTAAAAAAAAAATATCTTCTTTTAGCCATTGGCATGTTGCAAGTTTAGCACAATTTATTTTCTACATTTTGATTACCATTTTCCACATTTCTTTTTCACATTTCATTATTTATTTATAGAAATTTCATTTTTTGGAAATTTTTTTCTAATTTACTTTTTTAAAGTTTTTATTAGAATGTTAATATCTATAACCATTTTTTACTTTTTATACTTATATTAATAATTTTAATTTTATTAATTTAGAGGTATTTTTATTAAAAAAAGCTGTATCAAAAAATTATTCGCCCTTTTTAATTTACAGTAATGTTAAATTCTATTCTATTTTTGAACAATAGAGCAGACTATTCGATAAACTTGACAAAACATTTTTTATTTAAAAATAGATTATTTGACTATTAATTTCCAAAATATTTACTTGGACTAAAATCTTATATCATCCTCAGGGAATAAAAAAGATGGAACCATCAGGTCTATTTGTTAATTACAATCCTGATAATGTGTTTAATTTTTTTAAAAATTGTCTTTTTTGATAAAATTTAAAGAAATTAAGAGGTAAATAAATTTTTTTTGAAAACAATTAAAATAATTTTATTTATTTGGATAAAGCTACAGCTCCTTCAAATTTAAAATTATTAGACATTTTATATCTATTATTTCTTTATAGATTTTATTAAAACTTGAAAATGGAAGATAATTAGACTTTCCTAAAAAATACTTCATGTCATGTTAACAGTGCTGCTTTTATAGAAAAAAAAATGCTAAACAATTAGAAAAAATTACAATTTCTTTAAAAATATTAAATTTTAATTCGATAACTATTAAACATGTCTGAACAAAATGGTTAAAAAATTCATTAAGTTTTTTCTAAAGGCTAAAAATTTGATCTGTAAATGCAGCACGGTGAAACAAACATATTTTTGTCCCCATATTGCATTCCTAATTTTTCACTAATTTTAAACAAATTATAAAATTTCTATCATTTTGTTCTCAGTTCACTCAAATTCTTCAAAATCTCTTATGACTTTTGAATACTTGAAAGAATTTAAATATTCTCCAAGTTTTTTGAATAATACTGAAAAACATCAATTCTATCAGATTAATCGACTTTAAAAAAATATACCTCCAGAAGCACTTATTCCGGCAAGACCAATTTTAGCTTTGTTGTTTAATTCAGTAAAATCTGGTGGCAATGTTTGGCTATAACCGTATGGTCTTTAATATAAAAAAAATATAATTATATTCTTTATTAAAAGGAAAAATTACGTGAACCACCATTTTCCATAGCTGTGAATAGTCAAAAATGAGTCCCATTGTCCAGGATATTGTTTAATATAGTTTTCAACAGCTTGGGTCTCTAGTTCACTATCACCTGATCGACCAGCATAAACATCACTGCATGGATTGGTAGAGCTTCCTCCAGTTAACCATTTGAAACCGTAGTTACGGTTTAAATCAGTTCCAATGCATGAACTTCCACTATTTGGATTTCTGTTCTTTCTCCACAATCGAGTCTTTAATCTAAAGTTAATGCAAAGAGAAAAAAAACTCACAAAAAAAGCTTTACTGTGGTATGTGTGTACTCGTAACCATCTGGGTTAACTAATGGAAGAATGTGAAATTCAAAATAGCCCAAAAGTTCTCTGGCTAATGAATCACCACTGTTGTAACCGGTGACCAATTTGTTAATTATCCAAACACAAGTGGCTGGAGTAACCCATTCACGGGCGTGAATACCACAATCAATCCATACTTTGCGTCTGCTGGTTGAAGTTTTAATTATGGCAACCTTTAAATTTCTGTTTTCATAGGTTCTGCCCGCAATTTTGGAAGAAACTAAGCTTGGATAAGTAGCAGCCAGATTGTCAATGAAACTTTGAATTTCAGTGTATCTAGCATATCTGCCAACAATGTTTTTTGAGTTTCTGGTGAGAGCCATTGATCGTTCTTGTTCGTCGACATTTCTTTGCATATTCTCTTCCATTATTTGAGCTGGAATTTTGAAAATTTTGAACAAAACGCTGTATTTGACAAAGGCCTGTGGTGACAGCAAAACATTAACTGATTCTTCCACTGTTTTGATCCGGGTCCATACATCAAAGTCTGCCTTTTCTTCCCACTCAGTGATCAAATGTATTTGAAGTGGAGTCTTGGGCTTCAAGTTAACTAGCTTATAATTGTCATACCTTGTTTTTTCGGCCAAGGCCATTGTGCCGAACAAAAGAACGGCAACACATAATGCAAGATTAAAATTCATTTTAAAATATTTTTTGATAGTGATGTAGAAAAGTTTTTATAAGGTATTTTGATTACCTACGTAATCAAGTCACATAGCAAATGACACTTTCACAGATACAATTTGGAGAGAGTTGAAATTCTTGTGTCTCTGAAAATTTTAATTCATAGATAAGAGATTTTAAAAAAGATAAATTTTATGAGTAACTTTTTAAACTTTTTTTTTCAAATTTGAATTAACTTTTTTTGTTAGTTTTCTTATATTCTTAAATGTTGACTCGTAATTTCTTTAGATACTTGAAAATTATTTTCCAAAGGTTAAAATAAAAAAATGAGCTAACTTTTTAAAAAATTTAATCAACAAAAAAATTATGGAAATTTAATAAAAACAATACTAATTATGATCTTGTATATAAATAAATCCACTAAATGAAGGCTTTTGCTCTTGGGTTTCTTGAGTTGATGAGCCGAATAGACCACCAGTAGTTGAGGCTGCTGTGCCAAAAAGACCATTGCCACTGTTTGTCTCTGTACTTTTTCCAAATCCAGTGAATGATTGAGTTGTTTGTCTAAATACAGGAGTAGGTGGTTGTGTAGAGGTGCCAAATCCACCAAAAGGAGATGAAATTTTGCTAGGTTCATTTGAGTCCAATGTAAAACCTGATTTTGTCTGAGATTCATTAATAGTTTTAGAAAAGCTCGGGCATGTGGTTGTATATGGAAGGCCGAAACGAGATTGACCAAAGACTGATGATGTTGACTGATATGGCTGGGTGGTAGAAGTTCCAAAAGAAAAAGTAGGTGTTGTGCTAGCTGTGTTTGTTGTCGTGGAGCCAAAAAGACTTGTGCCAGTGGTAGGCGCTGTGCTGGTTCCGAATAATCCAGTGGAAGGCTGAGTGCTTTGTCCAAAACTAGTAGTGGTCATTGAAGGTTGTGTAGGGGTGCCAAATGCACCAAAAGGAGATGATATTGTGCTAGGCTGAGTTGTTTTAAAAAAGCCAAATGAAGGCTTTTGCTGAATTGAACTAAACAATTCAGTCGGAGTTTGTGTGGTCGTAATAGGCGAACCAAATTTAATTTTTGTTTTCCTTGATTCAGCACTAAAGCTGCCAAAAGGTTTATTAGTTATTAAAGGTGAATTAGTCGAATGACCGAATATTGATGATAAGCCAGATTCACCAAATAAAGGCTTGCGATGAATGTTTTGTTGAGTGGATGAACCTAATGGGCCTCCAGTGGTCATAGTTGGAGGAGTGAGTGGCCCAAAAAGACCATTTCCAGTGTATGATACTCTACTGGTGCCGAATAATCCACTGGAAGATTGGGAACTTTGTCTAAGATCAAGAGAGGGTTTTGGCCGCTGTGAAGAGTTTTCAAATACAACAAAAGGATGAATTGTTGCAGAAGTGCCAAAAACCGGCTTTGCCTGAGAGCCAAAGCTACTTGTGGAAGTACTCGGCGTAGTGGTTGTAGTCGAGGAGCCGAAGCCCCCGAAAGGTTTAGCAGCAGTGGAAGACGAGCTAAACAGACTACTTGAGCCAAAACCGCTCGAAGTCGATTGGGCTGAAGATCCAAAAAGTCCAGTGGAAGTTCCAAAGCCGGATGTGGTCTGTGGAAATTTAAGGTTTGCTTGGTAGTCTTCTAATCTCAGCTCTTCCAATGACTTTCTTTGGTAATTTTTCATGGCTGTAATGCATTGGTGATTTGCTTGAATGATTGATTGAACACCGTTTTTGGTGACTGAGTCCTGGCCACTAAGTGCAGAGAATTTGACATTTCCGGTGCCGGTCTGAGTGGTCGTCGAGTTTCCGAACAGGCCTCCTGTTCGGTTTTGTAAAAAGGAAAACAATAATGATGGTGCATTGAATCGAGCTAAAGGGGAATTTAAATTGATATTAGAATATTTTTTTTTGTAGCCATCGCATATAATATTTTTTATTTCAATTAAATCGAAATTATTTTTGAATTATATTAAAATATTTGAATTTAAATTTTTTTTTAATTAAAATTATTATCTATTAATAAAAATGTCATCAGATTAGATGGTTGGGTAAGAATTATTTAAGTTCAAGTCTTAAAATATTTAACAATTAAACTCTTTACTTAAATACTCAAATTACAATATATTGACCAAATTTTAGTCAAACTCGAATATTATACTTTAATTTTCTTAAATAAAAAAATTTTAAATTTATTGATTCCTAATTTAAAAATTCCATATTTTTCATCAATACTTAATAATATTTGGTGCCATTTTCCAGGATTAGATAGACTTGATGGTTTTGGTATTGATAAATTCAAATGCAAATAGAACAAAATTCTTCATTTTCTGATAAATTAAAATATAATAATTATTTAAAAAAAAAAACATCAACATAGTCCAACATACAAAATTTGCACCTTTAAAAAAAATTTTATGATGTAAAAAAATACAAAAAATAAAACATAAATAACATTTAAATTAATTATTGATTTGATTAACTAAAAAAAAAGGAAAATAAAAATTTTATTTTAAGTAAAAAAGATGCAACAAAGTATGCTACACTTTATGGTTGTATTTTTTGAAATAATCTTTATTAACTTTCATTTTAATTTATCAATAGTTGTATTTGAAATTCACAACACCGACTTGATTCGCATTGATTTTTTAAATTGTAACAGAATTTAAGATCCTGCAAAATTTATATATAAATCTGCTTTAAAAATTTATTAAAGGCTTAATCGAATAAAAAAGGAATTGTTAAAATAAAATATTTCAAAGTGGAAATAAATTTTCTCATTTTGTTACAACTTTTGCTTGTGAAATATTTTTGAAAAAAAAAAATTAGAATTAGTGACAAAAGCTTTATTTGGAATTTTTCTGAACAAAAAATAACGAATTAAATGTCACATATAATTTATTATAATTTATTAATATTTAAAAATTTTGTCCATAAGGCTTATTATTAATAAATAAATATTAATGTTAGAAATAATCTTCATTTAGCTACAGTGCTTTTATGAAAGGTGCAGAATGGACTAAATTGCGTAATTTTCCGTGATTTTACGTACATTATTTTAAGTAAGCTCAGGTAATCTTTCGTGAATATTAGTCGGTAAGGATATAAAATTTTACGAAAAATTAAGTAAGCTTACATTAAAAATAGGTAAATTTTAGTAAAATCGTTCCTAAATGCTTACGGCCAAAAAATGAGAATTTTGGGCTCAATTTTTCGTAAATTTACATATCCTTACCGACTAATATTCACGGAAGATTACCTGAGCTTACTTAAAATAATGTAAAATCACGTAAAATTGCGTAATTTATCTACACCTTTTATTAAAACACTGTATGATAATTAATAATAAATCTTATTGAAAACAAATCAAACTCTTAATTTGTATTTATTTAATCAATAAAAAATAATAGCAAATTTGAGAAATTTGTGGAAAAGAAATTTGTTAGAACTATTAAATGATTCAATTAAAATTATTTATAAATTGCTTACTAGGTTTGTTTAAAGCCTCATTATCATTGCTGAAAGTCAAGTTCTTAGATGAAAGCTGTTCACAACTCGTTATCAAACTCTCATGTCTTATTATATATTCGAACCTTGAGTCAACTTCTCTCTTTATTTCGTTGAAGAGATTATCAAGTTTTCCAAGAAAATCAATCTTGATGTTCTCGGTTTGTGTCATTTTCCCGATTAACTTTACAGCTGTTGATTTTCTAAATCAAATCTATAAGAAAAAATTTATATTCTGTTTATTTAAAAAAAAAACAAATTAACCGGCTTAATTTCCGTTTTATTTTAAATAAAAAAAAAAATTTTTAGTTTTATTTTTTTAATAACATCCAAGATTTTAATTTTATATTTATGATGTAAACCATAAAAATCTCTAATTCATCGACATATTTGAATTTTTATTTAAATTGAAAAACTTGTGTTGATATATTATTAGTCCGAAAACTCCATATGTGTTTGAGTGAGTCTACCAAGCCATGGTTCGAACACTCACAGCATTCTGAAATTAAGTATAGAAACTGAACTGTCATAGAATAGGTTAGGATTATGATTTAAATACAATTTTTTGTCGGCTAAATTCTTTATTCTCAAAATTAAAAAAATTCTGGATTGAAATGACAATCCATTTATTTGTTATTTTAATTAAGAAAGACAGTCCAAATCATTCAATTTTTTTTTTGTGAAAAAGTTAAGAAACTGTTAAAAGTTTTCTTCTTTTTTCTTTACGACAAGCGCAATTCCTCAAAAATATATTTTATTTGGGACCCATTGATATAAATAATTATAAAATGAACCTTTTGAAAAAATAAAAAAAATACCCCTTTTGAAACTGAAATGCGTACTCCCATTCAAGCCTCTAAACGTTGTACAATTTTTTAACAGGACATAATTGGAGCTATTTTTCTCTACCAAATCGGAAAATTAAATTATAACAATGGAAATGTTCAAAATTAGTCAAAATCATGTACAAATTCTTTTTTTGGTTTTTTCCTGAATGTTATATACAGTATTGATTTGATATAATGTTTTTGGTAATTTTTACGGAAAATTACGTAAAAAAGAAGCAATTTATGTAATTTTACGTAAATATTGGAAAATTTACGTAAAATTACCTTTTTTCGCTAATCTTTAAAGGGCCAAAATGATCATTTTATTATTTATTTTTCGTAAATTTACATTTTTTCTGCAGTAAGAAATGGTAAAAAAGGTTAAAGTAAATTAAAAAAAAGTAAAACAAAAACCTAATTGAAATTTAATTATTTTCAAAACAAAACATTGTTTTATTAATTTATTTGATAATTTTTAGAAAATTTTTAATCATATTTTTTATCTTTATTATTTTTTTTCTATGGCGAGTAAGCTCTTTATATCAGTTTCAAGCTATTTTGAGGTATGGACAATATTTTATTAAATACAATTATTAAACAATTCAAAAATTATTAATTTCAATTAATTCTTCAACTCTAGGACTATTCGATTATTCGATTATTCAACTTTTCAGGGAAATAATTCAGAATAAAGTTATTAAGATCTCTCTTTGCGTCTAATAAACCGAATTCCCTAAACCAGGACTGCGCCCAAGACCCCATTCAATCTCCAGTTTGTTTAAACAAAATTAACCCTGAAATTAACCATAGTTTGACTAAGCGAAAGACGACGCTAGGCGTCATGAGCTTAATTAATTTTCATTTTCTTAGAGATATGTTGATAATGATTAATTAATTTTTAAGTTAATTTTCTTTAACTAAAATTCTACCGGAAATTATTTGAAAATTTAACAATAATTTAATAGCCGAATAATCGAATAGTCCTAGAGTTGAATAATCGAATAATCGAATAATTGGTATATATCGAATTTTGTCCATGACTGGATAAAACAGAAACAACAGAAAAAATAAATCCAGATAAAAAGGAAGCCATCAGAGAAACACATTAAAGAATATATTTTAATCAATAAAGCAAGGAAGTGGTTCTATTGGAATTTGGTGTTGTATAAGCTATTTTGGTCTAGGAATTTTTTTTGAATATTTAGAAGGCTTAATTCTTAGAGATATGTTGATATCTTAGGAAATAACTAACTTCCATCGGTAGGTAAGACAAGAAAAGATGAGGCTTCAAAGTTCCAACGAGTCAATGATCCTTGCAATTTACCCAGATAAGTGAAGGAATGAAGAGCAAAATATTGAAGTTTTATCTTGGCCTGGAAACAGTCCCGATCATAATTGCATTGAAAATTTTTGGACTTGACTACTTAAGGCGATTGCCAAACAAGAGCCATGAATCATGCGATAAGCCGAAAGAAATTGTCTCAAGTATTCTTAATATGAATTATGAACAGTGTTTTAAAAATTAGTAATAAAAACATAGCCTTATTTTCTAGATCATAAAAGATTCAAAATAAAACTTACTCTACTTGAAAATTTAAGTTTTTAGTTTTTGTATTTTAGACTAAAATTTTTCTTAATTAAAAATATACAAGTCAAAATTTAAAAGTCAAGTCAAATGATTTAATTTAAAAAAGTTCTTAATTTAAGTCCGTGACTTAACTTTGATTTTAACTTAAATTTCATGACTTACGACTTATGGTCTTTAGTATCTTCACGATATCTAATTTATTATTTTTGATCCCTTCTTTTAATTGAATTTTCTCTTTCTTTTAGTTCTAGAGGGAATTTCTATGGTTATTTATTCTGGTTAGTTATTCAAGTAGAAAACAGGGAAATAAAAATTTTCTAGTTACTTTTGTTCAGGATACTTAAAAGTATTTTATTTTAGAAAAAGATGAAATGATAGATACAAAAATTTAAAATAAAGATGAAAATTTGAGTTTTTTAATTAGCAAAAAGAAACTTCGTTTTTCGCTTCATTTTTCCATAAATAAAATCATCAAAATAGCACTTTGTGGATTTTGAATTGATTCAAAACCTTTTCAAAATAAATTTTTAAGAAAATTAAAGTATATATATTAAAGTATATCAGACTCAAATGTTATAATAATTAAGATAAAAATTAAGTCGATATTTTTAATTTTGAGTATTAAAGTCAATAGTTTAGTTGCTAATTTTTAAAAAGTTCTACACTAATGAGGTGAGCTTGAATACTTTGTGGATTAATATCTTGAGAATTTTGGTTGATTCAAAAACTTCTAGTTAAAAATCATTATTAGGTATCAAGACTTACACTGAAGTGTTTCTTTTACAACACATTTCCAAAAAAACTTTTTCATTATTCTATTTTTTAAATAAAAAATTCATTATTATTTGAAAAAATATATGAGTAATGTTTTGTAATAACATATTGAACACTGGCTACACTATTAGAAAAAAGTCAACATAAAGTTATTTTTATTGCTTACTTTCTTTTACTGAAAATTATGAATATTTGAGTCTATTTTAAAATTTTGTCATCCTTAAGAAAATTCGGCTATCCGATTTCATGCAAAAAGATTAAAAAATTTTAAGAAAGAAATTAAAAGATGATAATTTTCAATGAATGAAAGTAAGCAATAACAATTTTATGTTGACTTCTTTCTTAAAATTTTTATATCTTTTTTCCATGAAATCGGATTGTCGAACAATCGAATAACTGGCTTGGATCGAAATGCTTCCATGACTGAAATTAGAACTAAAAGGTCTTGATGCAAAAGTGAAAAAATTTTTTCACTCACTTACTCACTCTGCTGAAATTGGCTATTACTTTATTTACATTTATTGAGACGATAAGATTTAACTCATTAGCATCTAGTATTTTTGAGTGCATTAAACAAAACATAACTCTATGTCCATCAAAGTCAAATAACTCTTTTGAAACCGATATTCAAGTCTTGATTAAGCATTTTAATTTAGATTTTCCTTTACTTTTAAGTAATATAAGGAAGTATAAAAAGGAGTTGAAGGAGAATTTTTTCATCAGTGATGGCATTTCTGACTCTATCAAAATGTGTCTAGAAAACATAAGATTTAAAGATTATCGTATATTTTTAAATGAATTAATAAGGCCTAGATGAATTTCATAACTAGAGGTCCACTAAATTATAAACAAACTATTTTCCTCTTCATTTTCTTACAATTGTAATATTTTTATATATTTTTATATTTATGTATAATTTTTTTATTTTTTTGTACTCTCTTCTTCTAATTTTTATTTTTACTTCTCCTGAAGGAGGTTAATTAAATACAAATAAATAAACAAATAAATAAATTACTGAAATCTCAATAATTTTTTACTGAAGCCGATTCCTAAATATAGCTATCTAAGAATCAACCCTGTTAGATACTTATGACTGTTTCGGCTTAAAAAATGTAATCCATGTTAGCACTGAAGTTGTCAACTGTTTTACTCTTGGCATTAACTGGTAATTGGGATTTATCAGAATTAGTGTCGGTTAGATAAGGTACAATCTCCCTGTTGGTTCGGTTTTTGATCGTGACCATTTGGGTGTCATTTATTATACAGTATTAGTGATGTTATTTGGATTGACGATTTTCAAAATTTGTTTAAATTTCATCCAAATTTTAGACAATTTTATTTAAATATTGAATTCAAACAAAAATAAATTTAACTTGGAATAACAAATAAATTTTTATTTGATTCCAAAGTTTGAATAAATGATAATTCAATTACTAAAACCAAATAAAAAAAAAATTTAAATAAGGAAAAAAATTAATTATATATTTGAATTTTAAAATCGAATTAATTTAAAAAGAAAAAAACGAATCGAATAAAAAATTGTCTAATAAATATTTTTTAAAAATTTGAATACAATACACTATAAACTCTCTTGAATTACCATAATTTTGTATAATTTGTCAGGCGACAATCTGTTGCGTCTATCCCAAAGAGTATTACCTGTATGTGAAAAAAGCTGTTCCGCCGGAAAAAAGCTGTAAACTTCTAACTAGCTTTTCAATACTCTAGTTAGAAGTTTGTCTTCCTTTGACAGCGTTATTTCTGTTTTGAGACTCTCAAAAATTGGTAAAACCATACCATCATTTAATATTTTTTTAATTATATTCAAGAATTTAACTTTAATTTAAACAAATAATAAATCGCTTTTTCAAATTACAAAAATTTTTTTTGTGCATTTAGTCAAATTTTTAGCCTAATTGCACATTTGATTTCTTTTTTAACTGATTTTTGTTTTCAAATCAAAAAAAATTTGTCTTTTAAATTTGGATCATATTTTATTTGAATAATTAACTTAATTTAAAAAAAAATTTTAGTTTCTAATTAAGATATTTAAAAATTCGAATTTTTGGTTTAAATAAAATAATTCTTCGAATCTGATTTATCCGAATAAAAATTGTTCAAATAACATCACTATACAGTATATTATACAGCACTGTATACTCAATGAAAGTTTGAAAAAAAAATTTATGTCGGGAAAAACATTATTTATTTGTTAGAAACAATTATTTATTTAAAAAAGAGAAAAATATTTAAGGTATTAATGATTTTACTAATGCAACAATTCCGGCATAAGTCTCCTCGCCAACCATTGGCGCTCTATCCTCAGGCAAAGTAAATCCATAATTTGAATCGATACCGGTTTGACCAGGTCTCAATTCTAAACAAAATGAATACTTAATTCCAGCATTGCCAACAGCCCAATCATCTGACCCACCAGATGCAATGTATAAAATTTGAGCTGAACTTCCATAAGTAAACACAGTTCCATTAACTGCTTTTAAAGCATCGGTGGCAATTTTTGCTTTTGCTTTCAGATCATCATATTCCGGTGGATCATCATAGGTGTATCCCCATGATGTGAACCACCACTGGCCGTAAGTATGAATGGTCAAAAAAGTAGCCCAATCTCCTTTGTACTTATTTATATAATTTTCAACAGCCTGGGTCTCGGCTTCGCTGTCCGCTGATGGACCAGCATAAATGTCACTACATGGCTGATCTGATGAACCACCAGTCATCCATTTATAGCCATAATTTCTGTTCAAATCTACTCCGATACAATTACCTCTAATTGGTCTTCTATTTTTTCTCCATAAACGATACTTGAAAATAAAGTATTTAATAAAAACAAAACCAAAAAGTGTTCTGCTAATACAGTGGTGTGAGAATATTCATAACCATCCGGATTCTGCAAAGGCATTATGTGAAATTCGTAATAGTTCAGTAATTGTATCACTTCTGGTTCAAAATTTTGGTAGCCAGTTACTAGCTTGTTAATTATCCAAATGCATGTCGAAGGTGTCATCCATTCACGTGCATGGATACCACAATCAATCCAGACTTTTTTCTTTGAAGCTGGAGTTTTGATGATAGCAACCTTGAGATTTCGGTTTTCATATGTGGTGCCAGCAACGTAAGAAGAAACAATATCTGAATTTTGCAAAGCCAAGTTGTCTATGTAGCTGATTATTTCCGAGTATCGTGCAAATTTACCAACAATACTCTTTTGACTTTTGGTCGAGACCATTGATCTTTGTTGTTCATCAATTCTAGCTTGTATGTCTTCTTCGACAATGCTGTGAGGAATTTTGAATAGCTTAAACAGAAGTGAGTATTTCAAAAAAGCGTCTGGAGATAGAAGAACGGTGACTCTTTCATTTGTGCCCTTAATTCTGGTCCATACATCGAATTCAGCATTTTCCTCCCATTCACTTATCAGTTGTACATGGACAGGTGTCTCTGGCAACAAGTTTACCAAGCGATAATTTTTGAACTGAAATTGTTCAGCTCTGGTAAATGAGACCATTAGACCCAAAGCCAGACATAAGAAAAATTTTGTCTGAACCATTTTGGAAAAAATTTAAGGTATTATTAATAAATTGAAGAGCTTTTAATATTAATTGATTTAACTGATGCTTTTCTCCCAATAGAAAATAAAGTGACGCCATTATTGACTTTAGATAAAATTATTATCAAATTGTTTATCTGTGATAAGAACTAAAGTTAATTCTAGAATTTTAAATGGTAAAATAATTAATTTTCAAAAACTTTGCGTTAAATACTGTAAAATCTTGAAAATAAAAATCAATAATTGACAAAAATTTTAAAAATTAAAGTTTTTTTTTTCGTTAATTTTAGTAAAAATAAAAATTTTCAAAATTCCTTACAAAATTTATTTATTTAAAAGCAAAAATATTATGATTAAATTTTGGAAGACTAAAATTATTGGAGATTTCACCTTGAATTTTTTCAAACTACAATTGACGAAAAATAAAGTAAAATTGTATTTTTGTGAAAGATTTTCATATATTCTTAGTTTTTTCCTTAAGGATTTAAAGGTATTTACGTGAATTTTGATAATGTACGGATAAAATAACGTAGACTAACAAAAAATAAATTTAAATCCTCTTTTCAAATAAACACCTTATTTCGATATTTTGAAATCTAGTGCAAAAAATATTAGTATTTTTATATTTGTTTTTAGTGAATTAAGTTACATCTATTTTTTCCTCTTTTTTAGCTAAAATTGTCTAAGAGACTGTAAAATTTTAATTAAGAGGCAACACAATGTTCGTAGTGAAAATTAATTAAATTTAATTAATAAATAATTATTAAATGAGATATATTTTGTCTTAAATCAAAGCTACTAAAATTTAAAGTCATGACTTGACTTGACTGAAGACTTTTGACTTAAAAAAGCTCTGGTCATAATCAGTAGTAAATATTTTTTTTGATAAAAAGTAAAATCGACATTGCAAATTCTCAACAAGAACAAATATTTAGAATTAATTTTTATGTTTATTTTTAAATCGCAAAATTTTTCCAAACAACTAATTATAATTTATTACTAGAAAATAATTAAAATAAAATTACAGAGAAAGACCTAATGTTATTAAACTAAAATTAATCTAAAATTCTCAATGGCGATTATTTTAAATTTTTGTTTTTGTTCTAAAAATCCGAGTAAAGAATTAGTAAAACAAATTTTAACGATAATTTTTTTTCAAATTAAAAAAATTAATTATCATCTTACAAAAAAAGATGTTGTTGATAAAAAAGAAAAGCATATTTTTTTACTAATAATAAAAAATGCTTTCTCAATAATTTTGATTTTTAAATTCAGCAAAGTGTGAAAAAGATTGTTGTGTTTTTATTATTTATTTTTTTAACATAATGATCTCTGTAAGAAGTTGAATCATAAAATAGCCAGCTGAAATAAATGTTGTGAATAGTTTAATGGTGGAACAGAGAGAACGAGTCAAGAAACAGAAATCTGACCATTTATGGAATTGAATTATGAAAAAAAGAAAAAGGTGAAGACAGAAAGATGGATGACAAATCTAGAACAGAGGAAATTTTTTGTGCACTTAAGTTTAACAAGGAAGCTATTAAAAAAATAATTCGATTTAAAAAAGGGTTATCAAACATAATGGTGAGTGGAGTTTAGGTGATAAATCTAGGTGGAAGGAATCTGTACTGATTGATGCATTAGAGGACTGTTTTATATTTCAAAATGTAACCTATCCAACATTCGAACAAGATGACGATTCTCAGTCGTCTACATTAGACTTGATATTAATCGAGGACGATACAAGGATTGAAAATTTAAACACCGGACCTGGTCTATGCAGCCTAAATCGGGGTCATATGAGCATTAGATGGAACTACCGATTAAAATAAATCTTATATCAAAAAAATTTATTAGGTTTTAAAATTTTAAAAGATAGTTTTGATCTTAACATTTGATCTGAAACTGAATTTAAATACTTGTTTTAAATTGAATTCGTTAAAATCAATTATTTTTAAGCATAAATAGGTCATCTATTAAATTTAATATTTGAAATCAAAATTCTCTTAAATTAAAAGTTTTATTTATTTTAATTAATTTTTCTAAATAGTGATTTTTCAATTAATTCGAAAATCACAAAAGTTGCATTAAATCGAAATATTTGAGGTTGTGAAGTTCATTTCAATTCAATCTTTACAATTCAGAAAAACTTGAATAACTTTGACTAAAAAACTAAAAAACATAATTTAGTTCTATAAAATTTGAAATTTGAAAATTATTAAATATAAAATTTGCTTAATGCAGTAAAATAGGTCTGCAAAAACTCTGCAATGTAAGTTCACAATTGATTTGAATACTTTTTAATTACGTGCAAAATGCATAAAATTGCAGAGTATTTTGCAGACCTATTTTAATGCATTAGGCAAATTTTATATTTTATAATTTTCAAATTTCAAATTTTATAGAACTAAATTATCTTTTTTAGTTTTTTAGTATAAGTTATTTAAGTTTTTCTGATTGTAAAGATTGAATTGAAACGAACTTAACAACCGCGAAATACTTGATAAATTAATAATTAAAGACAGAATAAAAAATTCAAAGATAAGAAAATTCAATTTAAATTTAAATTTATTCAATTACAAAATGAATAAATAATTAAATTAACCACTACTAATTTTCAATTCGTTAGAATCTGGAGTTTCTTTTAGCTTTTTATTCGACTTTCTAGCCATGAATGTATAATATGAATACACAATACTCGCTATTGAGCTAGTTAAAATAAGCATTCAATTATTTGAAATAAAAAAAAATTTCAAAAAGTACCTTATTGTAAGTCCAACAAAATTAAAATTTGAAAATCTGTAATCGCCACCAATAAACATTCCAAAATATGTTACCAAAATATTCTTGAAAATAAAAAATAAGTTAAATATTTTTAATAAATTTTATCCTTTTTAGTATCAAAATTATAAACATAAAATGTGATTTAACAAAATTTAGAAATTAATATTTGATTAAAAAAAAGGCAAAACTAACTTTAAGGCATCCAATTACTGAAGTGGTCAGGGGAGAATTGTATTTTGTGCAAAGCATCCAAGAATAATTGAGAAAAAATCCCATCAAACATGACAAGAGAAAAAAAAACAAAAAAGATGAATCGAGCCATTGAGTGTAATTAATTATTTTCTGATATTCATTTGTTATCAAAGATAACAGCAACATTGGTAATAAAGTCAACAAAGAATTGTAATACATCAAATCATATTCATTCAATTTCTAAAAAATGTGTGACAAACATAAAATTCAAATAATCTTTTTGAATTTTATAAGAATAAAACTACCATATTGTCGAATTTTTTTTTGGTAAGTATACCATTGCCAGCAGTAAAAAGGTTATTAATCATTGTGTATGAATAACCGAGGAGATTAAATGCAAAATCATTTCTAAAAATAAGTGAATAAAAAAATTGTATGATTAAGTTTTTTTTTTCAAATTATACTCACAAAGCTGCAACTACTGTGCCAAATACCATCATGTAAACCGACAATTGAATTGAGAAGGGCTTTTTCAGTCTATGCAAAAAGTTTTAAATTTCTGAGCAGAACTATGACATGCTTACTTGAGTACAAATATTTCACCATACATGGTCATCAAAATCGAAAAACGTCTAAGAACTGTAAACATTGGCAAACTTTTAAAGTCAAATTTGAAAAATAAAAAAAAATGCAAAAAAAAAATTAATTTCTTTTTTACTTTATTAACTTTGTTCCTCCCAATCCGAAATAAATATTTCCAAAATAGAGAGTAGAAAGAGGAATTAGATTAAACGCTGTTTTGGTGTCAAATTTGTTCATTTTTATCAAACCAAATTGTTTAAAAAATTCCAATAAAACTATACTGATAATTATCTTGGTTTAATTGATTATGTTTGGTTTAATATATTGGAAAAACGTAAAAATTATTACCTGTCCTAGTGCCAATGCTTGAAAAGAGGAAAAACTAAAAAAAATTATGATTTATTTTTTAGATTCTTTTAGTTAAGTTTTAAAATTTCATTCAATACTTGTATTTTGTTAAAACAATTTTATTCGAAAACATTATCATCATTGAGGCTAAAGCGTAAAAAAGTGCCGAAGCAATTTTTTTAAATAAATTGTTTCCTTTAAAATTATGGATTTTTGTTTGAAAAAATTCTATTTGTTCCATTTCATCATTTTTAACCGTTTCATCTTCAAATTTCATTTTCTGCCTTTCTTTAATTTAAGTAAAAAATTGATTCTCTAATTTGAATTTTTTTTGTCAAAATATTAAAAAAATAAAACTTAAATTTTTTTTTCTCATGAATAAATCTAATATTTCTAATATGTCTTTGAAAGATTTAATTATGTATAGTCAAATTTTTATTTTTGACAATTTTTCTATGCATTGAATTCCATTCACAAATATAATTGTTATAAAAAATATCTGGAAAATGATCAACTGAAAATATTTGAAGAAAATAAAAATAAATTATTTCTTAAATAATAAAAATTTTATTTACAAGAATAATTATTTGTAATTACAATTAAATAAAAAACGATTTCGCGATTCTTTTTAAAATCAGGTAAATTTTTTAAAATTTGATTGACAGTGTCTTTAGACAATTTCTGAAAAATGAAAAACTAATGAAAAATATTTATAGATGTTCGAAGAAGTTTTTTGAAGTTCATCAATTCCTTAATTATTGTTTATTTTTTTTTTCAAAAAGAGCAATAGCTTGGTACAATTATTTAATAAAAAAAATTTAAATTTCTCAAAATAACTTCTTAACTCCAAAATAAAAATTAACAGATAGAAAATAAGATAATTAAAAAATTTTAATATTTTCATAAAAAATGGAATCTCAGGCTAAATCCTGAGAAAGCATTCTTGGCATTCAAATTGAAGATACTCTTGAAGACTAGAAGACGCCGAACCATTTATTTATTGTCAAAGTGTTTGCAACCAAAAATATAAATTATATCTGTTCTTTCAAATTCAATCGTTCAGTTTTTAATAAAAAATTTTTTTTATTATATTTGAGAAGAATTCATTTATTTTGTATCAATTCTTTTAATTATATTAATTTTTATTTTATAAATTACATTACGTTTAAATTAGATATTCATAAATTTGTTATTTTTTAATTCAATTTGTTGTGACTTTTATTAAATATGTTATTAAAAAGTATTTAGAGTCAAAATTAAAAAAATAATAATAAAACATTACATTTCTAAACAAAGTTATTTGCAATATTTTGAAAAAATCCTTTAAGAATGTTTAAGTGACGGCTTTAAAAATGCTCAAGTAGACTATTAACTTTATTTAGAAATGTACTGGATTTATCTTCTCGAGATGTATCTGACATCAGAATACAGAAAAATGGTATGGAAAAAACCTTATAAATGAATTTGAAAATTTTAATTATATTTTTTTCTAAGATTTTTTACCATTATTCTAAAAAAATTGAATTTTAATAAAATTTACAGCAGTAGTGCAATATCACTTGTTTTAACGTAATTTTATTTTTTTTTTATTCCATATGTAATTAAAAAGTATAGGTTTACAACAAAGTCTGTGACTGCCTAAAATGAGATACTCGCCCAAATATTAATTTTACTCTCAAATTTTAACTTGCATGCAAAAGGTTGTGGTCAAGCTGATTAAAACCGAAAGTGATAAAAAGGTAACAAATTAGTACTGTATTTAAAACAAAAAAGGGTCAAAATTCTTCAATATTTTGACATTTTTGTTTCTTCAACAATTTACGTTAAACAATGAAATTTTACTTTATTTTACCTAAAAAAAATGGTAAATTTATGATTTTCTTCCTTTACAAATTTTACGTAAAATAAGGTAAAATACAAAATGCAGAACACCAGTGTATTCTATCAACTCAGAACGACCATCCGTATAATCGTGAAATTTTCTTTGACTGTAAAGTGCTGGGTTGTTATTTTCATCCAAGTTAATCACCCTGTGAGTGTAGTTGACCCTGTAATTTGGTTAAAATTTGGTTAAAAGAAGAATTCAATCTTTCCTTTTTATTCCAGAGTCAGCGTAATTTGGCAAATAAAATTTTTGTTCAATTTTCAATTTGCTCAAAAATTTCAAATGCGCAATTTCATTGCATTGCAATATTTTTCACTTTTAAAACTTTCAAATTTCAATTTAAAAATATATAATATGCAATGCATTATAATATTATTTTTTAGCAAATAGAGCAAATTGAAAATTGAACAAAAATTTTACTTTGCTCGTAATTTTTAGTTTTGAATATATTAGCAAGAGTTCGCCAAATTGTTTCATTAAAATGAAATATTTGTTTCAATTCCTCAAGGCTTTAAAAATTGATGAAGAACGAAGAGCAAGGATCAAAACTAATTTTAAAATACACGAAGCAGAGCTTTAAATGCGAGTAACGAGACGTTAACTTAATTTTTAAAAATTAAAATTTTCCAGTTAATTATGCTGCAAAATGATATCTCTTCTAAAACTAAGTTTAGTCTTTTTAAATACAAGAAAATGAGTGTGATTTTTTTGAAAAAGAAAATGAAAAAGTATAAAAAAGAAACCTTCGTACCTCTCCAGCTTTATAAGTACAATTTTAGAAAATCTTTTTCAACATTTGTTTTGTTTAACTTAACATTATTTGTTAACCATTCTGAAAACCAATGGAAAAGAGTAATAAAAAATTAAATCGAGATTTAGACTAAATGTTGTTGATAATTTTTCGCCAAAAAAATCTCCTTTTTTTCTGATTTATGATCATTTTTATTTGAGATCAAAGTTAATCTCAAATTTTTAATTTTCAGTTTTTACTACAAAAAGGACTGCTTGAGTACAAAATGTTTTAATTAATTTATTAATAATCATATTGTAAGCAAAAACTAGTTAAAGGATTTTTTAAACCAAAGTTTGAACAAGCCTGTTAAATAAAAAATATTAAAAAGGCTAAATCAATCAATTAAACTATAATAATTATTTTTTAATAAACACTTCATGGATAATGATATAAATAAGTAAAGTCGCTAAAGTCACGAAAGTGACTTTTATCAAAGACAAACTTTCAGAAATAGTAAATTCCAGAAATTTCGATTTCGAAATAAAAAAAAAAAAAAAATTTAACTTTAATTCTGTTAAAATTGAAGAAACTTTATTTGGTATACGTTTATTAATTTCTTCCATTTAGACATTACTTCGGCATCTTGAAGTTTAGGATCAAAAAAATCAGATCAAAAAGTAATTTTTGTATAACTTTTGAATGATATTTGATTAAATCTCTCTGCAAAATGCTAAATAATGCAAAAAACATGCTGAATATTAGAATAGGCTCTGCAAAAACTCTGCAATTAAATTGCGCAGTTGAATTAAATACTTTTTAATGACATGCATTTTCCTGCAAAATTGCAGAGTTTTTGCAGAGCCTATTCTAATATTCAGCATGTTTTTTGCATTATTTAGCATTTTGCAGAGAGATTTAATCAAATATCATTCAAAAGTTATACAAAAATTACTTTTTGATCTGATTTTTTTGATCCTAAACTTCAAGATGCCATTACTTCTTGAACTTGAGCTTGATGCCATGAAAATGGTTTTCAAACTGATGCCAATTGCATCATGCAACATGATCAGAAGGATTTAGGACAAATTGAAAATAGAAGACTCGAATTAAATAAACTATTAAAAATAGACTTTTAAATAATCTAAAAATCTTTAACTTTTTATATCTTATTTTACACGTTTTTTTTATCAGAAATTTATCAAAATTTTTTGTTATTATTTTCATAAAATAATCTTTTGTGACTGTACATTATAATCAAAAAAAAATAAAAACTAATATTATTTCTATCTATTTAATTTTTTTAAGACTTTATTTATTTTTGTAGATGCGGTCAAACAATAAAAATAAAAATTAAATTAAATTATTAACTAGAAACAGCTAATTAGAAATTAGAAACAACAATTAGAAACAAGCTAATTTGGGCGTCTTAAATATGGAAAACTTTGTAAGCCGAAATGGAACACCGAACTTAGGAACTTGAACCATAAAGTTAAGCATTATACGACAAGAAACTAATTTTTTACCAACTTTGAGAACATTTAAGGCATTAAATTGAACTTGACAGTTAAATGATGCTGAACATTGGTGAACAGTTTATCGGTTACCTAAAAGGATTGTTTGATCAGAGCGGGATACCATGACCACAATTTATTTTTTCAATCAGAAGTTGAGCAATCAGCATTAAAAAGAGGTATTGGTGCCGTATGAAAATTTTAGCTCGTTGTGGAATGGAATGTGAAAAATAATATGTTTTCAATTTAAAACTTAAATTATTATATGAATTATGTTTAAACCTTACTTGAATTGTAAATATTATTTTAAATACTTATTTTAAATTGAATTTGCTGATATTAATTATTTTAAAAGTGATAGCATCATTTTAACAGAAGGTAAGAATCATTCAATTTTGTTACAAATTATTATTTAAAGAATTTATTTTTTAAGAACAGTCTCATTAATTTTTTCCAATATTCTAAGACAACTTTAAATCATACTTGTAAAAATGGTGAATATTTAGCAAAATTAGAATTATAAATTTTTTTCTTATCTTTAATGTGTGTATCTTGAATTATAACAGACTTGTTTAAAAGTCACAGTTTTAAGTCTAAGTCACAAAAATTTAAGTCAAAGTTATGACTTGACTTATCATAATCATAATCTGGTTCAGAGTTGTTTAAAAGTCCCAAAAAAAGTCCAAGTCAAGACTTTTTTTTTTCGAACTCTAAGTCCAAATTTTTTTTTTTAATTTGCTAGATCAAGCTTTATATCAAAAAATTTATATACTCTTGGGTTGTCTAATGCAATAGATTTGCCATATATCAGAATTTTTTTGAAATTTTAGTAGTGTTGGATGCGGTCAGACCAAACCGGTCCATTAGGCGGACGGTTTTAAGCGGCCAATTAGCCGGTAAGCTAGGCGGTCTAATTTTTGGACCGCCAAAATAAACGGTCAAAAATAAACGGGTGGTCAAATAACCGGCCAACTTTTTGGCGGGCGGTCATTTGGCCGGTCGGCTTGGCGGTCTAATTTTTGGACCGCCAAAATAAACGGTCT
>QEOQ01000070.1:382987-393265 GCA_010279815.1 Brachionus plicatilis
ACATTTTTGAGAGAAGAAAAAAAATCTCAAAATCAAAAAATCTAAAAATATTTTCATTCAAGAAAAGTAATAATAAATTCGCTATTACTTTAAAAAGGAAGTTAAGAAAAATTTAAATGTAAAAACCAAGGATAATTTTTGAAAATCCCTTTTAATTAATTGCGAATTTATTATTACTTTTCTTAATGAAAATTTTTTTAAGTTTTTTTATTTTGAGATTTTTATTTTTTCTCTCAAAAATTTAAAAATTTAAAAATATAAAAATGTACAATAAATTATATTTTGCCGTATTTACTGGATTTGTAGATGAATATTATTAATGCTCATTTTTAAATCGAAGGTTACGACAAGGAAAAGTTAAAAGTTTATGGCTTTGGTGCAGAAGCTTAAAAAAAAAGAAGCGCTATTTATTTAAGATAAATTTAAGAAGACTTAATCCGGAAAGATTCTAAAGAATGTGATAGTGGGTCAGATGAAATAGAATGTATGATTGTCGTAGGAATACTAGACAGTTTGACACTCTAAACACTGATCAGTTTGGTATATAGATGGCACATTTAATCCTAGGCCAAATATTTAAAAAAAAAGTGTTTTATACGGACAATTAATAAATTTAATGAGCACTTTTAATTTTGAAATCTGGAAGGTTTAAACAAGCTCAGCTGCATACCTGAAAAAAAATAATAGTTTTTAAATTTTATTTTTTTTTAAATTTATTTTCACTTGAAATTAAATAGAATATCTGTTTAATGACTTGGACAGAAAACTTTTTTTAAATTAAAAATTTTTCTTCAAATAATTTGCATGATTCTTCCATCACTTCAGTTTTATCCTTCAAATTTTTAGAATCCAAATCTTTTAGTTTACCGCAACGAAGATATTGGATAAAGTCATTTAATTCATTTAGATAATCTAAAATTTGCCCGATTGTTGGTCTATTTGACGGTTCATAACTTAAACATTTTACTATTAATTTTTTTAAATATTTAGGATCTTGCTTAATCATGAGTGCTTTAAGTGTGGGTAACAGGTTTGCATAACTAAAAGTTAGCGAAGGATTTTTCGTAACATGGATACCATAAAATATTTCAAGTATATTGAGTCCACATGCGAAAATGTCTATCTTCTTAAGCTCATCAATAGTTAGTTCTGGACGCTCACCAAGTTGAACTGCTGCATGATATTTAAAAAATTCAGGTGGCATATACTCAAACGTACCTGTAAAAGTATTTGTTTGGTCTTCTCGAATTATTTTGGCAATTCCAAAATCAGCTATTTTTGCACAATAATCTTCTGTTATTAGGACATTATCAGGTTTTATGTCCCTATGAACATATCCATTTTTATGCATACGATCAATTCCGCATATCATTCCAAAAGCAACTTTAAATCTTTCAAATGGTCCAAAATTTTTATCTTCTTTTAAAACAACTCTTAATGAGCCTTTTTTAATGTAATTTGTTGCAATATAAAATGTACTATCTAACATACAATTTCCAACCATTTGTAAAATGTTTTCTCCTTTTATTTGATTATGGACATCCAATTCTCTAAAATAAGATTGTATTAATTTGGCAGATTTTTCTTTATCTACACTTGGAGCTACTATTTTTTTTACAGCAAATTCAATTATTTTATTATTTGCCAGCTTATATTTAGCCAGGTGCACAGAACCAAATGCACCTTTCCCTAATTCTTTTAATAACTCTAGTCTGTTTATGTCTAATTCAATTGATGTATCATTGCAAACAATCATTGGATGCCCATTATCTTTGTGATTTTTGGAAATTTTTTTTTTCTCAAAACAATCGATGCATTGATAATAGTAAAAGCAAACATCACATTTTAATTTAATACCTTTTATAATATTCGAGCAAGTTCCACATTTTTCTTTATGCTCGAAATTTTCAAATTTTACTTTTAGATAATCCAAATTTAGATCAGCATGTTCATCTATTTCTGTTGCATTGAAAATTCGAGAAGCATTAAATTGAAACATGAGATGCGACAACTTATGATTTTTTGTTTCTTTGTGTCTTTCAAAGCAAAAACCACACAGATCAAAGTTTTGGCAAGTCAAACATTTGTATCTATAGGTTTTGAAATCAGTTATATAGCATAGATCACACGTAAAATTTTCATGTCTTTGGGCCATTATAAAATTAAATATTAAAAATAAATTGTTTTACCTCTTTTTTATTTTTGACAAAAAAAATGAAATTTTATAAAATTTTATCTTCGATATAGAAAATTTTGTCGATAAAAAAAAGTTTCCATGGAAATAGTGTTGATAGGTTATTATAATTAATTACGAGTAACGAGCGATCGCGTGACGAGTTAGTTTGCAAATACGAACACATAAAAAAGGCAAATTCAAGTTTAAGATCAAAACGATTATTTAAAATTTTAAAACTTAATTAATCTAATAACTTTGAAAATTTTGAAAAAATAAATACTAAAAACTACTAGACATGTTATGTCTAGTTCATTAACAAATAAACATCAAAATGATTGTCCCCTAATTTATTAAACAAAAACAATCAAAAATTTAAAAAATTCAGGTTAACTTAATTAAGAAATTCATAACTTTTAGATTCATTCATTCAAACTAAAATAATTTTAATTTCTTACTTAAACAAATTATAAATTTTAAAAGATTAAATTTTTTTATCTTATTCAAATCACTTTAAAAATTCAAACCTATTTCAAGTTCAATAAAAAGGGGCCATTAAAAACGATACCACAAAACTTAAATAGAATACTCCAAAATTTTAATTTATTTATTTATTTGTAAATCTGTATCGAGCGTTAGCTCCTTCAGAGAAAAATAAAAAATAAAAATAAATAAAAAAAATGATTAAAATAAAAGTTCCTGAATAAAATAAGAATTGAAAAATATAGTTAAATAATTGAAATTTGAAAAGGAAATAAAAGAAAAGAAAAAAAAAATTTTTTTTGAAAGGCAGAAAATAGACACCAAAGTTACAAAAGTAATATCGGTTTAGGTTTGAGAGAAAAAAGAGTCTATGACAGGGTAGCAATTACACAATGGAGTTGAATAGTTAACAAATCTAGATTCGAAACCTCGTTTGTACTCATTTACCAGTCTAAGAAGTAGTGGGACAGAATTTGTAAGTCCAACCCTGACATATCTTTCGCTTAATTTAAAAAGCCGTGTCGTAATTGTATGAATTTTTAATTTTTTATAAAAGATTTGTTTATTATTTATTAAAGTTTATATTTTTGAACGATCCATTTAATATTGCCTAAACCTTAAATTTGTTTATATTTTTGAAATTATTTAATTTTTTATTGGTTTCTTACCGAGCTAAAACTATTTCAGTGAAAATAAAATAAAGATAAAGATTAGCTGATAAAATTTTCTTTTTTCAAACTTGGATTCTTTTGATAATAGTATAAGAAACGAATTTTGAATTTCAATTTTTTTTTAAATTTATTTCCTAAATAAATGAAATTGTCATTCTAATTTTTGATTAATTTTAAATTCTGAATTAAACTAAAAATATCACACATAATTGATAAAGTGAATATAATATCATAACTTAATTCATTAAAAAAAAGCGAAATATCTTTTAAATGCCTACAGACTACACCGACAAAAAAGCAGTGAAGATTATTTTTTTATTTATAGTTAGCATCTTACTTCCTATCTTTTTCACATCACTTTTTAATTTTCCATCGATTTTATCTATTTTTAGACTGTTATTGAGAGCGTTTTCGCTTGAACGTTTTACAGAGGTGCAAACATACAGGGAAATTGAAGAAGGCAAAATAAAAGACTAAAAATCATGCAAACCAACCAACTAAAAAAAACTGCAAAAACAAACTTTTTAATTCAACATTCTTCTAAGAACAGGTCATACAAGCATACTTGAAAAAGACCAAGTGTTGAGTGTGAGTGTGAGTGTTACACTTACACTCTACACTCAAACTTAAACACTTGAAAAATTTAAGTGTTACACTTGGTTCAAACACTTGAACACTTAAAAAATTTAAGTGTGGCATTACTAAAGTAACATTAAAGGCTTTTTTAAAATTAATTTTACTAGTACAAAAATGTAAAAAAAATTATTTACATACGGTGACGTGGAAAAAGAAAGCTTGAATTGAGAATTAGAGATAAATTAACAAAACTCAACCAAATAAAATAAATTTATTCATTTATTATTTTTTATAATTTCTCGATGCTTAAATAAATTATTTTTTTTTAATAATAAAGTAATTTAATTAAAAAAAAATAAATTGTAATATTAAAAGTATTTTTAATTAAGTTCTTTAGAATAAATCCACATTTACTTTTAATACAGTTTTACACATAAAGTTTTTAGATTTTATATTTTGATTTCTTTTACTGCTGACAACTCCACAAATACTAAAATATCTTTCAACAAATGCAGAAGACACTGGAATTGAAAACAATTTTTTCGCTACTGAGCTCAAAATAGGGAGCCTGGAAGAATTTGTGCTCCAAAATTCTTTTGTTGATTTTTGAAGCTCTGTTTGATCTCTAATTAGATCCAAAAAGATTTGCTTTTCATGTCTAATTTTTTCAATGTTGGTAAGTCGAGTTCTATCGGCATTCGTCTCATAGGCTCTTGAATTAATAAACGCTCTAAAGACCTGGTTTTCTCTATTTTCGTAAACCCTTGTTTGCGAGGAACGATCAGCTTCGGAATTTTGCGTTTGAGAATTCAAATCCGGATCATCATCAAGAATAAAAAGGACTGTTTCAGTAAATGAGTCTAAGGCTTTTATTTGTATTGCCGAGCGTAATTTTGATTAAACCATAGATCTAATTTTGAGGTAATGAAAAAAGCAGCTAAGATATAAATTTTGGATTACAATTCGAAATAGAATCGATCTTTAATCGATTTAAGAATCTCTTCAATTAGTTTCTTTCCATCTCCAATTTCTTGATTAGGATTATAGGCTGCGTGTAAAATCACGATAAGAGTTGGGACTAGATCCCCTATATGCCAATCTGTTTTTTGTGATAGCAATGAAAACATGTACAAAGGGTGTAATATTTTAAGAAAACGTACAATTTTATTTTTATTTATTGGGCTTTGATTGTCTTGATTGAAGGCATTTTTTTCGAAAGCATTAAAAAATGAGGCTAGCATCAGGTATGATGAGGACCACCTGGTTCCATTTTCGCATCTCAATTTTGCTTTTCTGGCACTAAAATTGTAAGACAAAATTGTGGATCGTCTAACTCTACTTGAGAAATTTGATAGCCTTGTAAGAATGTTTACGAAATTTCTTACTGATTTAATTGCTGATCGAACTGCCAAATTAAGTTTGTGAGCAGCACATGAGTACCTTGGTACATTATTGGTTCCTAATTGGATATTTAAAAAGTTTGCATCGTCGTTTAAATATTCGTCTTAACTTTTAACTGCTTCATTATGATCATCTTCATCGTAATCAACATCGCCCTCATCATCATTTCCAACTTCTAAATCCATAAAACTTCGGACTTCTGGGATCAAAAGATCAATTTCCCTATCGATTTCATTAATGTTGTGAACAAGTTCATCCATAATATTGTTTCGGGTCTCCTCTTCAATTGATACTTGATTTTCACTACAGCATTATAAATTTCATCATCATCATCATCACTTTCCGATTGCTAATTCACGCTCTCATTAGTATTTTCATCTGCCAAATTTTCATCAGTAACTTGATTTTGTCTAATATCTTGAATTAATTGATCTATATCTTCATCCACGTCTTCTTCAGCAAAACCATTTTCTTCAATATCAGCTTGTTCAATATTTACGTCGAATAAATTGTTGTCATTTTGTCTAAAAAGTCTAAGAAGATAAGAAGCAGAGTCACACACAACTCCTGTAATTTTTTCTTATCGAAATCAAATCATTAACCACTTTTTCTACCCCTTCTTTAATTCGCTCAGCACTTGATCCGTTTGTTAATTCAACCATTCCAATAACTCGTAACTCTTTTCTGAAATCATGATATGTGTTACCCTGAATAATCACTTATTCATCAGCTTGTCAACTGATGCACAAAGATAAGTAAGAATTATACTTGTCACGTATCTCAGAGGTTAGACGCTTCGAAATGCTGACATATACATTAAGCACAAAGCTCACATCTTGAGTTAATTATAAGCTCGTGTTCTTGACACGAGCATATAGGTATAAATAAGAATTCCATTCTTAGAACTTCAGAACGTTCAATATCTTAAATAAAGCTTTTAAAGATTAAACATTATTTATTATAAACCGGTTACAATTGGTAGCAGCGATAAAAAGATGATTTTTTTTATGGTACCCATTTCAAAAGATTACCTTGAAAAACTTAGTGTACAAGAGCTCGTACACTTAATAAAGACACAAAATGGGTCTTTTGAGAATGAATTCCAGAAATTAGATGACGACAGCGAATTGGTAAGCTGTACAGAAGCCGAACAAATGGAATGGCTTCAAAATGTTCAAAATTCAGGAAAACCTAAGAAGATGCTTATTGAGCTACTTTTCAAAAGAGCTGAGCTATTGGCCAGTATCAAAAAGATGAAAATAGAAGAAGATAGTTTTAGGAATATAAATCAATCAAAACAAAGTGAGGAAGGAGCAAAAAGCACCCTTCAAGAAATGGCCACTTCATCGAAAACTTTAATACATGAGGATGTATTACAAGAAAACGTAGGATTCGGACTTAGGGAAACACGAATCATAAATTTTAAAGTCGACGATATACCAAAATTATATGGAAACGATAGAGATAAAGTAGATGAATGGATATACCTAGTAGAAACTGAGGCTAGGACCCAAGGAATTATTAGAAGTAGGCTAATAGATTGCGTTACAAAACTCCTAAGGGGAAACGCATTACAAATGCTTAGAAACATGCAAAGAAGAGATGAATCAGTTACGTGGGAAAAATTTAAAAATCAATTATTAGCAACCCTGAAACCAGCTGATGTTCAGAGAGGGCTAAGATCTGAGCTAAAAAGTATTAAATTAACGTCAAATTTTGAGGACAACATAATGAAATTCCAGACAATTGCAAACAAAATAGATAAGATAGATGAGTTCGAATTAGTCTGGTTCTTTCTTGAAGCCCTTGACCCAAGAGTTAGGGCCGAGTTAGAGAGTAAAAATGTAGAAACGCTAAATGATGCAATACGGCATGCAAGAGTTTTTACAAAAGGATCGAGCAATTTTAGCAAACCCACGGTTGTCAACTATTCAAGACAAAAAAATTTTAATAATAAGGATTCTTTTATGAAACCATCCATAAATGGAAAAGAATATGCATCAAAATTTAGAGGTCAGAAATTTGACCACAATGGAAAAGAAAAATTTAGAAGCCAGAATGAGCTGAAGAAAAACTTAATATGCTTCGGATGCAAAAAACCAGGTCTTAAAATTTCACAATGTAGGCTAAATAACAATAACAATAACTATAAGCAATATCGTAACACAAGAAGGGTTAATATGGTTGAGGAAGTTAACAAGGATTCAGACAATCGGAAAGAAAATCCAGAATATGTGTACACATGTGATACAGGGAAACTTTTATATATATCAGCAACTATAGATGGTATAACACTAACTATGGCACTTGATAGTGGATGTACAACTTCAATATTAAGCAGAAAATTTGTGGAAAGAAATAAAATAACCGTAATAGATAATCTAGATGCCAGTGAATATCAATACTTCAAAGAATCTTTAGACTATTTAAAAGATAGATTCGCAATGAGTATAAAAGATATAACAAGGAGTAAAGTCGATAAGCACGTAATTAGAACAACAGATGAAGTCCCAATATTTCTAAGACCTTATAGAAAATCCTTAAAAGAAAGAGAGATATTACAAGAAGAGATAAAGACAATGCTTGAAAGTGATATTATTGAAATTTCAACATCACCATGGTCTTCACCTGTGGTGTTGATACCCAAAAAAGATGGAAGTAAACGCTTTTGTGTAGACTATAGAAAGCTAAATCAAAAAACAATCACAGAATCTTGGCCATTACCCAGAATCGACGATATTCTATCAAGGCTGAATGGTTCAACTTATTTTTCAACATAAGACTTGATATCGGGCTACTGGCAGGTAGAAATGCACCCTGACTCTAAAGAAAAAACAGCATTTTCTACACCCGATGGACATTATCAATTTAAAAGACTTCCTTTTGTTTTGAAAAACGCTCCCGCCCAATTTAGTAGAATGATGTTTCGCATATTTGGAAATATGTCATTCTGTGAGGTTTATATAGACGATATCATTGTCCATTCAAAAAATATTGTAGAACACAAGGAGCATATTAAATTGGTCGGAAAAGCATTACGGGATAATGAATTAAAAATTAAGCCAAACAAATGTCACTGGTTTGCAAGAAAAATCAAAGTCCTTGGATACGTAGTTACATCTTCTTCAATTGAGATGGATCCGTCTAAAACCCAAACAATTATAGAAAGAAAACGCCCTCAAAATCTTAAGCAAGTTCAAGAGTTTTTAGGAGCAACAAATTACTATAGAGTTTTTATAAAGGACTACGCTAAAATTTCACAACCTTTATATGTATTACTTAAAAAAGATGTTAAATTCAAATGGGAAGTTGAACAGGAAAAAGCCTTTAACACGCTTAAAGAAACTCTTACATCTGAACCGATACTAAGACAACCTGATTTCAAGAAGAAATTCATTTTGCACACAGATGCATCAGGATATGCTATGGGAGCTATCCTGTCTCAAATGGATGACAATGGTAAAGAGTATGTGTGTTCATATTCTTCAAAACTCCTTAAAGGTGCTGAGAAAAATTATAGCGTTACAGAACGCGAATGTTTGGTTCTCGTGTGGGGAATAAAGAATAATCATACATTTCTGTATGGACAAAAAAATTGAGAGTTTTCTGGATCCCAAACTGATAGAAAATTATTGGAAATCTAAAAAAAATGCTACTAACACTGAGAAAAGAAAAAGAGGAAGACCAAGAAAAATAGTGTATAACATTCCGACAATTAAAAATATTTTAACATTAATAGCCAGCATGCTTATATTTCCTATTGTATCATTAAGACTGGATAATAATTTTAATGTGTGTGATACACCAAACTACGATAATGTTGCAAACATTCCGGTTTTAAACCTTGAAGAGGACTGCGCCATAAAACACTCAATATTAGAGACATTGCTTACAAAAAATTCTAATTTTAAGTATATGGAAATATTGATAAAGCAAAATTTAGTAATTGATTGTCATGGTTATGAATGCAGTAAAAAATTTACCAAAGTAAGCACCTATACTAACTTTTTCGGAGCTAGAAGCAGTAAAAGAAGTGTAGACATACAAAAACTAAGTAAATTGGAATGTGAAATAATGGCACGATCAAAAATATGCAATGGTTTTTTAATGTTTTGTAAAGATGGAAATTGTGAGTTTGACGAAAACCCAATTGAAAACTTCAAATGGCTTAGTACAGTTCTAACTACTGGATATTACTGTAGACTTCAAAAGACAAAAATAAGATATAAAAATAAAATATTCAATGAAATCTGCAATGCAGACAACTTAGAATGCAACCTTGGAGATTCAATACTTATATGGAATAAGGAAATAGTTAACTCTTGTCCATATAGATTATTCTCTTCGTTAAAACTTAATTTACCGTACGATAATATATTAAGCAACCCAAGCGGAAATCAAATGTTTAAGGTAATTAAAATATTATTTGAATGCAATTTGAATATCTATGAAACAAGCGAAGGACTTTTCTTAACATATAATAAGAGTAATCTAACACTGCTTGGTGAAAGTGAAAATGCAGTTCACGATTTGCTTTTAGCCGATTCAGACAGCATTGAACTAAAAACGTTTACGATGATTGATAAGATTAAGGAGGAAATATGCAATTATAAACTTTCGACTATTAGAGCTTTTCGAGAGCACGAGGACAGGTTTAACATACTCTATACCGGCTTAGGCTCATTAGTCCTATATACAAGAGATGGAATTATTTTTGCGCCTAATTGCTCAAAAATAAGTTCCATAAATCTAAATAGCTATTCGGATTGTTCATTAGATCCGCAGATAGAATACAGTGAGAACGATAAGGTTGTAAAAGGTTATCTTTCAAAAAATAACATTATAAGGAAAGATAATACGTTCAACTGTAATAATAAAAGGAATTGGATAAGAAAAATTGGTGCGAAAATAGCAATTATTAATGAAATAAATGTTACCATTATAAATTCAGTAAATTCTTTTACGATCAATTCA
>QEOQ01000070.1:397024-417561 GCA_010279815.1 Brachionus plicatilis
TTAGCGACCTAGCCGGCCGACCTAAGCGTCCTTGCCGGCCGACCTAAGCGACCTTGCAGGCCGACTTAATCATCTCATTTTTTGTTTAAATAATTTATATTAATAAATTAAAATTTATGGTTCATATTAAATTTTCTTAAATTTATTTTACCCAAATAAAAATGTTCTCTTTAAATTTGCCTAAAAATAAAAGTAAATAAAAAAATTTGTTTTTACCAAACAACAAAGAGTGTCTAATGCAGATAAAAAGTTAAAAAATTTTTTGCACTCGCTTCTGTAATACCATTAAAGTTATGAAAATTTTTTTGGTAAATTTAAAAAAAAAATAATTTTTATTCCGGAAAAATAAATTTTATAAGATAATTTAATTTGGACAGTAAATTTTTTTTATTAATATAAATTATTTAAACAAAAATTATGAGATGATCAAAAAAAATAGGCTGGACGGGTCGGCTAGATCGCCTAGGTCGGCCGGCTAGATCGCTTAGGTCGGCCGGCTAGATCGCCTAGGTCGGCCGTCTAGTAAGGTCGGACGGTTCGGACGGCTCGGACGGCTCGGACCTGTTGGGACGCCAAAGTTACCGTTGGCCGGCCGGCCGGATCGCTGGCGTTACGTTTTTATTAGAACCGCTGTACATGGTTACATTATTCAAGAAAAAAATTCTGAAAAACAAATTATTTTTCTAAAATTTTGTTAATAGAGAAGTGCATTAATTTTTTTAAAAATTATTTGTATTTTTTATTCCTACAAACTTGAATTTTCCGAGTGTTTAAGTGTTTGAACCAAGTGTCACACTTAAATTTTCCAAGTGTTTAAGTTTGAGTGTAGAGTGTGAGTGTAAGTGTAACACTCACACTCACACTCAACACTTGGGGATTTTTAACTATTAATGTATGGAACAGGTTAGTTATTACACACTGGAATTGGATTCATCTTTATGAAGAATTCTTAGCTTAAAATTGTCCTGACAATGTCCCCCTCAATGAAGTAAAATATGATACCCCCTCCAATATTATGCACCAAGAAGCCTTCAATAAACTTAATCGAGTCGACTTTTTGAGTTGAGTGAGAGATATATCAAGGCAGGATTGAGTCATTCTGTCCCACTGGTCTTGAGACTGGTAGAAGAATATTGAGACGGTTTAGAATCAAGATATATCGGATATCAAACTCCATTGTGTAATTGCTACCATATATTGTGTAATTTTTTTGGCAAATTGAAGTTTGAGATCAAAATCAAACGATCAAAATACAAACTGTAATATTTTTTTTAATAAAAGAGAAAAAATAAATTTTTTCAAAAGCAATTACTTGACATGTCATGTCAAGTTTATTTTCATATTTAAAATTGTAAAATGTCCCTTTTTATTGAACTTTAATAGGTTTAAATATTTTAATTGATTTTAATGAAAACTTACTTTTAAAGACAAAAAAATTAACTGTTTTAAAATTTAAAATTTATTTAAGTAGAATAATAGAATTTTTTCAGTTTGAATGAATGGAATAAAAGTTTTAAATTTGAATTTGTGAATTAACTTAACCTGAATTATTTAAATTAGTGACTGTTTTTGTCAAATAAATTAGAGATCAATAATTTTGAAGTTAATTTGATAATGAACCATTATTAGACATAACATGTCAAGTAATGTTTAGTATTTATTTCTTAAAAATTATCAAAATCATTAGATTAATTAAGTTTTAAAATTTTAAATGATCGTTTTGATCTTAAAATTTGATCTGAAACTTCAATTGGCCCAATAAAGTTGATTTTTTTCTTTTTTGTTAGAGTTTTTCATTTTTTGTGATATTTTACTGAAATAAATATTAAAAACTGAAAAAGTTACTTTTTAATTGTTTTTGTTTTTTTTTTAACTGAATTAATGGAGGTATTTACTGGATTTGTAGATAAATTTTATTAATGCTCATTTTAAAATCGAAGGTTACGACAAGGAAAATTTAATGAGCACTTTTAATTTTGAAATCTGGAAGGTTTAAAGAAGCTCAGCTGCATACCTGAAAAAAAATAATAGTTTTTAAATTTTATTTTTTTATAAATTTATTTTCACTTGAAATCAAATAGAGTATCTGTTTAATGACTTGAACAGAAAACTTTTTTTAAATTGAAAATTTTTCTTCAAATAATTTGCATGATTCATCCATCACTTCAGTTTTATCCTTCAAATTTTTAGAATCCAAATCTTTTAGTTTACCGGAACGAAGATATTGGATAAAGTCATTTAAATCATTTAGATAATCTAAAATTTGCCCGATTGTTGGTCTATTGGACGGCTCACAACTTAAACATTTTACTATTAGTTTTTTTAAATATTTAGGATCTTGCTTAATCATGATTGGGTTTGTATAACTAAAATTCAGCGAAGGATTTTTCTTACCATGGATACCATAAAATATTTCAAGAATATTGAGTCCACATGCGAAAATGTCTATCTTCTTAAGCTCATCAATAGTTAGTTCTGGACGCTCACCAAGTTGAACTGCTGCATGATATTTAAAAAATTCAGGTGGCATATACTGAAACGTACCCGTAAAAGTATTTGTTTGGTCTTCTCGAATTATTTTGGCAATTCCAAAATCAGCTATTTTTGCACAATAATCTTCTGTTATTAGGACATTATCAGGTTTTATGTCCCTATGAACATATCCATTTTTATGCATACGATCAATTCCGCATATCATTCCAAAAGCAACTTTAAATCTTTCAAATGGTCCAAAATTTTTATCTTCTTTTAAAACAACTCTTAATGAGCCTTTTTTAATGTAATTTGTTGCAATATAAAATGTACTATCTAACATACAATTTCCAACCATTTGTAAAATGTTTTCTCCTTTTATTTGATTATGGACATCCAATTCTCTAAAATAAGATTGTATTAATTTGGCAGATTTTTCTTTATCTACACTTGGTGCTACTATTTTTTTTACAGCAAATTCAATTTTTGTATTATTTGCCAGCTTATATTTAGCCAGGTGCACAGAACCAAATGCACCTTTCCCTAATTCTTTTAATAACTCTAGTCTGTTTATGTCTAATTCAATTGATGTATCATTGCAAACAATCATTGGATGCCCATTATCTTTGTGATTTTTGGAAATTTTTTTTTTCTCAAAACAATCGATGCATTGATAATAGTAAAAGCAAACATCACATTTTAATTTAATACCTTTTATAATATTCGAGCAAGTTCCACATTTTTCTATGTGCTCGAAATTTTCAAATTTTACTTTTAGATAATCCAAATTTAGATCAGCATGTTCATCTATTTCTGTTGCATTGAAAATTCGAGAAGCATTAAATTGAAACATGAGATGCGACAACTTATGATTTTTTGTTTCTGTGTGTCTTTCAAAGCAAAAACCACACAGATCAAAGTTTTGGCAAGTCAAACATTTGTATCTATAGGTTTTGAAATCACTTATATAGCATAGAGCACACGTAATATTCTCATATCTTTGGGCCATTATTAAATAAAATATTAAAAATAAATTGTTTTACCTCTCTTTTGTTTTTGACAAAAAAAAATGAAATTTTATAAAATTTTATCTTCGATATAAATAATTTTATCGACAAAAAAAAGTTTCCATGGAAACAGTGTTGATAGGAGATTATAATTAATTACGAGTAACGAGCGATCGCGTGACGATTTAGTTTTCAAATATGAACACATAAAAAAGGCAAATTCAGGTTTTAGATCAAATTTTAAGATCAAAACGATCATTTAAAATTTTTAAACTTAATTAATCTAATAACTTTGATAATTTTGAAAAAATAAATTATAAAAACTACTATGGTTCATTAACAAATAAACTTCAAAATGATTGTCCTCTAATTTATTAAACAAAAACAATCAAAAATTTAAAAAATTCAGGTTAATTTAATTAAGAAATTCATAACTTTTAGATTCATTCATTCAAACTAAAATAATTTTAATTTCTTACTTAAACAAATTATAAATTTTAAAAGATTTAATTTTTTTGTCTATAGATATTCAAATGAATTTAAAAATTCAAACATATTTAAAGTTCAATAAAAATTACATGTCAAATAATTGCTAAGGAAAAATAATATTTTTTCTCTTTTATCAAAAAAATATCACATTTTATATTTTGGTCTTTTGATCTTGATCTCAAACTTCAATTTTCCATAAAATACCAATGAATCTAACTGATTTTAGAAAATTCGTGGCTTAACTTTTTATAGATAATACATATAATATTTTTTATTTTCTCAATAAAAATCATTAATATTAAAAAGACAAAAAAATCTTAAACATTTTGTTTACTATTGTAGTACAGGCCGAGTGTGCGAATGATAAGTTTAATATTAAGTTAAACACTTCATTTAAAAAAAGTTTAGAAAAAATAAAAATGAACAATAATGATCAAAATAAGATAAGGAAAAAATTAGGGTTGTTAATCGAAATTTTTTATTTCGAAGTTTTTTCAAAATTATTTCACTTGAATTTTTTTTCTAAACCTTGAAAATCGTTTTTTTCTAATTGAGTAAAAAAACCTTCAAAATTATTTGTTAAGTTTGAAAAAATTCAACCTTGAAATTTCAAATTTTCTTTTTGTGCAATTTATTAAATTGGAGAATTAATTTAACACAAAAAAATTTCGATATCATAAAATCGATTTATAAAAAAAGGAAATTATAGTTTAAAAATTTTGAACTTGAGAGTAATTAAATTGGATTAAAAAATAAAAAAGTTTAAAATTTGTTTTTCATAATAAAATTGACCATATTTAAAATAGACGGTTTCATCAGATTTCTTTGGTCATTTTGAACTAAACCTGCATTGCTGAAAAGGTTTTTAATTTTCAAAATCTTAACAACGCCTTTTTGATGGTTTGTCAGTAACAATCGAATTTTGGGTTATGTTATTAACTTTGAGTAAATACTTTGAAACCATTCAAACTTGAAATTTTTGGACTTGAAATTATTTTTAAAGTCTCTTAATGTAGAAAAAAATGCTTGAAAGTTTTACTTCAAGATATTAAATTTTAATCTTGAAGTTTTAATTTCAATCTGAGAAAATAAAAAGATTGAAATTTTGTTTTCAAGTAAGAAATTTAAAGTATGCAGACATTTCGAAGTTTCATTTTTTAATTATGAAATATAAAAAAAAAATTCAATGTTTCAAAATTTAGTGCGTTTAACAACCCTAGAAAAAATATACTTATTATAACTATTATTGTTGGCCTATGTTTTTTTGAATAGCTAATTTACTTTCAAAAAGTAGAAAAAAAAGTTGCAAAAAAAATTTTTTTACAATTTCAATTACAATTTTGGATGAAAAAAGAAAAAAATCATATCAAAAAAAATAAAAATTTTTTAAGCTAATTTTTTTTTGGACGTCCTCTTGGACGTTTTGGCTGTTCGATTTGATTTAAAACTGATTTAATACGAATTTGATTGTGTAGGCATAATAACAGCAATTTGCAAATCTAATGATGGAAATTCAGCATTTGTAACAACATTTGTAAAAAAGTTTTTCACGGGTTTTATGCTCCTTCATACAAGCATCAAGTGATTGATAAGCTTTTTAGAAATCGTATGGCTTTGAAGAACTTCTAAATTTTATAGTCACTTGTTCGTCAACATAGTTGTCTGTTTGATACTCTTCATCAAAATCTTCTCTAGAAATAATTGAAGTGGAAGAGGACTCGGATCCAGAAATCATTTTTTATAATGAAGTAACTTTGAAATTTTATAAATAATGGTTATAAAGTCATATTTTCTTTTTTGTTTTTACTTGAATAAGTCAATTTAATCAATAACTATGTGATAAAGAAGTAAATAAGGTGTTAGAAGCAGAATCGTTTAAAAGTCGAACTTTTGAAAAAAAAAATTAATGTCTTTGCTTAGACTTTTGAAAAAAAAAAAAAAAAGTTCGGACTTGGACTTGACTTGAGACATTTGACTTTTAAACAACTCTGGTTAGAAGATTATCACTCTTAAAGATCTTGTCAGTTTAGTTAAATTATATGGCAATAAAAGTTTTAAAAATCAATTTATCATTAACTATTAAAAAAGCAAATTAGCTACTGAAAAAAAGAATACAAATTATTTTAGTATCTAATAAAAAACAAAAAAACAAAAAAAATATCTAATCCAATTATTCAGTAACTAATTTAATAAAATTAGTATCAAAAAAATCACAAGTAAGTCAAAAAAAAAATGTGAAAAAGAAATAAGCGTCTAAGGCTAATCGTGAGTTTCATGTCTAGAGAGCATTACACCAAAAGGTTGATAGCTTTTGTCTTTATCAGTTGTTCCAGACATTAAAATGGGAATATTTAGCCATGTGAGTTTATATGTTGTATTGGCTACTATATGGTCGGCGTCTGGTTGTTGCAAATAATATCAAACGCTTTTTAGTTTTTTTGCGGAAAATTATTGCGAAAATTTTGAAAAATTATGGAAAAAATTTATTAAAAAAAAACCATAAGTTTAAAAACATTTTCAAATTTACTGATTGATCAAACAATCAAAGCCTTACTTTTTTCAAGACCAATTTTTACTTTTACCACTTTGATGATATCTGCTCACCTTGGCACATTTAAAATGGTACTAATAATGACATGAATCACATTCAATGCACTTTTCTAAGTAGACTTATTTAGTTTTCGTGCATAAATAGTTTGAACATCCATGAATTTCTTTCGAAAAATTCCTTTAGGTTTTCAAGCTCAAAATTTTTCAAGAAAATGTCGCTTAGTTGCGTATGAATTCTTCAGAGTTGTTTAAAAGTCCCAAAAAAAAGTCCAAGTCCAGAATTTTTTTTTAAATTTGCTAGGTAAGGCTTCATAACAAAAAATTTATATACTCTTGGGTTGTCTAATGCAATAGATTTGCCATATATCAGAATTTTCTTGCATTTTTAGCATAAATTACTTCTTCAGTATTCAAAATTTTAAAGCCCAGACTTGGACTTTTTTTTTGAAAAAAAAATTAAAGTCTTTGGTCGGACTTTTGAAAAAAAAAAAAAATGTCCGGACTTGGACTTGACTAGAGACTTGTGACTTTTCAACAACTCTGTAATTCTTACAAACCCTTTCCGAATGCAATAGACATTTTCTAGCCAAAACCATATTCAACTGAGGATGAAATTTATCCAAAATAAGCTCTTTTAAAAAAGGCTCAAATTCAATATCATCATCCTCATTACTCCTAATATGGGTATCTATTCGAATTTTATCCGGTTAAATATAATTTTCCACATGGCCATGTTTTTTGTGAACCGGAATTTTTAACTTTAGTTAAGTTGACTAATTTTGGAATTTTAGAATTTCCTCAATATTTACCCCATTTATGGACTCTACAGCCATTATATGGCAACAATGGCAAAATGTTATTTATTGTACATTTTTATATTTTTACATTTTTACATTTTTGAGAGAAGAAAAAAAAATCTCAAAATCAAAAAATCTAAAAAAATTTTCATTCAAGAAAAGTAATAATAAATTCGCAATTACTTAAAAAGGAGTTTTAGAAAAATTTAAATGTAAAAACCAAGGATAATTTTTGAAAATCCCTTTTAATTAATTGCGAATTTATTATTACTTTTCTTGAATGAAAATTTTTTTAGATTTTTTGATTTTGAGATTTTTTTTTCTTCTCTCAAAAATGTAAAAATGTAAAAATATAAAAATGTACAATAAATAACATTTTGTCGCAACAATGCTTTTTTTCAAAACAAGAACAACTTGGTTTCGGCAATAATTTCACTTGAAAGCAATTATTTTTTTCGTCTTGTACCAAATAAACCTTTAAGTCCATTTCTAATTTAATCTTATTTTTGCTCACAAATCACAGAGCTCTACCAGCTTTTGAATTGTAGAGATTAATTAGTTCAAATGGAGTTTCCATTTGATTCCTCCTCTATTTGTTTTAGGTGAAACATCCAAATTCGTTGGTGAGATTGAACGCTAAGTCGGTTGAGAAATTACAATTATATCATTCGCGTTTTCACTAGTTTGTCTGATGTACTTTCAGTACCAAAAAACTTTTCAAACTCTCTATTTTACATGCTGAATATTAGAATAGGCTCTGCAAAAACTCTGCAATTAAATTGCGCAGTTGAATTAGATACTTTTTAATGACATGCATTTTCCTGCAAAATTGCAGAGTTTTTGCAGAGCCTATTCTAATATTCAGCATGTTTTTTGCATTATTTAGCATTTTGCAGAGAGATTTAATCAAATACCATTCAAAAGTTATAAAAAAATTACTTTTTGATCTGATTTTTTTGATCCTAAACTTCAAGATGCCTCTATTTTATCATTTCCTTTTTTATATTATTTAGCCCTTCGATTTGGTTTGTTGTTACAAAAAAGTTGAAGATTTTTTTCCAAATAGGTTTAATTCTCCAGGCTGCCAAAGATGAAAAAATTTTTTAATTGATGAATATTATTAGATGAATATTTTTTTTTTATAAATTAAATTTATTAGCTACTAGAATAAAAATTAGCTTTAAACTAAAAATATTATTTGTCAATTTTTTCTTTTTATTTCAACCACATATTCCATTGGTATTAGTAAGTCCTTGTCTACATCTGCATCTGTTACGATTGCATTCCAAATTAGCGGATGAGTCACACAAGTCTCCAGTAATTAAAATCGCTTCGGAACTTTCATCCGAATCGGAGTTATTTGGAATTCTGCATCGAGCATTAAATGGCAAGGAATCTTGAGTGGAAAATTTATTTAAATTAATTTAATTGAATGAAAAATGTTTTATTCTTACCACAGATTCTTAAAGTGGCATTCCAGGTTCCAAGGGGACAACTATGCGACAAATAAAAGCTATAATAAAGGCCTTTATTTTTTTTAAATGCTTACTTGCAGACTCCATTAGAGCAAATTAGTTTTTGTGCTTTACATTCATTACTGTCGGTACAAGCCATTCCAAATCATTTTTGTTTATTAGATTCATTAGAATCTTGTGATTCACTAGATTCACTGGATTTGCCAGATAAGCTTTAATATTTTGAAACCATAAAAATAATTAAAAAAACCACAAAAATAGTAATTTTTACCACAAATTTAATAAAAAAATAACATATATAATATTTATGCAATATTTTTTATTTATTTTCCACATTTTTAATTAATTACTCCTAAATTAATAATTTTTCCATATTTTTATTACAATCACCATAAATTTAATAAAAAATACCAAAAATATAATAAAAAAACTCCAAATAATTTCAAAAAATTAAATTTGTTTACACTTATTTTGACAATAAAAATATTTTTTATTTTTCAATAATGAGCCGCATGTTTTACAGTTATTTTTGAGTAAAGCATTATCATTGATTTCGGAAGCCATCGCACTTGTTGTTGGTCTAACACAAACACGTTTACTTGGAGGAACAACTTCATCGTTAATACCCTTTGCCAGATCTTCTAAGCTCTACTGTAGCACAGGCAATTAAAACAACTTTTTAAAATAAAATAATTAAGAAACAAAATTAAATTTTGTTTTTTCTTTCAAAAAAACATTTACCTAAAAGTATAAAATTCAGCTTCAGACCATTTTTGTTTATCTTTATTTTTTGTTTAATTTTTTTCAAATGAAACTTAATTTATATTGATTGAATTTGAAAAATTATTAAGACAGTGTAATATTATGGGTTAGCTGGACTTTAAAATGTTTTGAATGCTAGGAATGCACCTTGATTGAAAAAAATGCAATCTGAACCCAAAAATATTAAAATTCGGGAAATCAGAACTTGCTTTAAATTTACATAAAAGTTTTAATCAATATTATATTTAAAATGATCATTTCTTGGTCAAAATTAAGTTTTTTTAAATTTTTTTTATTCTAAATCAAAATAAACATGGCAAACTATTAATTTGACCATAAAATTGTGAAGTAAATTTTATAGATCTTTAAAAAAAATTCAGAGATTAATGTTTTTTGATACCCCCAATAACCTTCATGTGATAAAATTAATTCTAACCCTCGACAGAAAAAAGAAACTTCCTGAACTTTTTTTAAAGTGCCTAAAACATATTAAAAATCAAAACGCCATCTAATTTTATTCTGAGCATAAAATTTATTCTCGAACAAACAACATGGTTTCGTGGCAAATAAATCATGTGTAACCAACTTACTTAAAACCTTAGATTTTCTTACAGACGCTATGAGTATTTTTTTCAAAATGAAACTTAATTTATATTGATTGAATTTGAAAAATCATGATTTTAAAAAACTCTTAATTTTCTCTACAGTCGAATTCTTTTAAAAGCATAAAATAATTTTTTTAATATTCGATGTTAGTTGGTTTGAAAGGCGTAATTGCGCCTGGCTTTACCTAGAATAAGAAATGACAAGCCTTATTATATTACATGGCAAATTAAAAAATCGCTCAAATTCTAAAAGAATGCGACTCTAAAAAAAATTAGTGATTTTTTAAAATCATAATTTTTCAAATTCAATCAATATAAATAAAGTTTCATTTTGAAAAAAAATTAAACAAAAAATAAAGATAAAGAAAAATGGTCAAGCTGAATTTTATACTTTTAGGTAAATGTTTTTTTGAAAGAAAAAACAAAATTTAATTTTGTTTCTTAATTATTTTATTTTAAAAAGTTGTTTTAATTGCCTGTGCTACAGTAGAGCTTAGAAGATCTGGCAAATCCAGTGAATCTAGTGAATCACAAGAGTCTAATGAATCAAGTGATTTTTTAGCGTACAATGCTCGATGCAGAATTCCAAATAATTCTGGCTCGGACGAAAGCCCTGAAGACTTGTGTGATCCATCTGCCAACTTAGTATGCAATGGTTCCAGATGCGTTTGCAAGCAAGGCTTTACTCTAATCAATGGTGTCTGTGCTTAAAAATGATTTTTTTCTAAAATTTCAAAATATTCAATCGAAAACATTTAATTCATTATTTTATATATTAATTTTTGAGTTTTTAAAAATTTCTTAATTTAAGAATTTTAATAATAAACATGATATTTTCAGTAATAATTTTTTTATATGATTTTAAAAATTAGATTTTTTATTTCTTTTTAAAATCAATTAAATAAATATTGAAATCAAATCCTTTGGATGTTTCTATTATTGTCCTTTTTTAAAAAATTGTTTAGGTTTTAAAATATCAAAAGATTGTGCATATCAGCATAGAGTTAAGTCTAGCACTTGCACCATATGAATAAAAAGATAAGCATTAAAAAATATCTATTTATTTGCACTGTTATATTCTTAAAGAGCATGAGCAGCAAGTTAAGTAATCATGGTCATGCAAAAGATATATCAGAAAGTATGATCCAGGTCACAATCATATAATATAATATAGTAACCATATAATAATCTAGAGTTAAATTAGGCCGTTCATAGACTTCGTTCATTAATTTATGAACATGAAATTGATAAGTTTTCACAAAATTCAAAAAAGATTTATTTGAAAAGATTTTGAAAATTTTTTAATTTTCTTGATTTTTTGCTGGTAAACAATATAAATTATATATTAATTATATAAAGTAAATGTTCCTGTTTTTTTTCGACATTTTATATTAGAAAAAAAATTTTCTTTAAAAATGTGCAAAATGTGATCATTTTTTTTAAATTTGTTATCAGTATTTATAAATAATTGATCCTGTTTGATAAAGTAAAACAAATTCATAAATCGAATACTCTAAAATTATTAAATTTCATTAAAAAACATGAACAATAAATATTTAAAAAATAAAATGTCGTAATCAATTACAATAAAATCAAGAATTTAACTCAGAAAAATGATCAAAGATGAAATTGAATCAAATATTTTATTTTTTATTCTGTTTTAAAATTTTCTGTATTTGCGATAATATTCACCAAAAATATGTAAAAGTCAAAAAACACAAACCATTGGAAAATGTATACCATGAAAGTCCTTTGGACAAATTGAATACGAAAAACAAGTTTATTTGCATGAAAAAGTGTAACGATCTGGTTGACTGCAAAGTTATCATTTTGAAAAATGGAATATGTTTTTTGTTTCCTCAAATTGAATTTTCAACTTTTCAAAGTTCGTCTGAAAAAATGGTCATTTTTGCTAAAAAAACTGATGATGAAATATTGGAAGAACTTGACATAGGAAATTTAAAAAACATATCTGAAACAAACTGTGGTAATTTTGTATCTTTAATTTTTTTTATTATTTTTTATAACCTTACTATTTAGTTCCTTAAACTTAAATATCTCTTTTAACTTTTAAATCAGAGTGACCTTTATTACTCTGAATTGCTCCATACGGATGAATTATGATTTTTTATTTAAATTAAAATAACATTAATTAATGACATCCTTTATTTTCTTTACCAAGTATTATTTTTCTAACTTAAAAAAAGCCCTAGGCGGATAAAAAGATTTGTATTAACAAAAAAAATATTAATCTGTAATAAAAATTTTTTTAATTTTGCTAAAATATACAAAATTTTAATTTTTTTTAAGTTTTTTAGTTACTTTTGACAAATAATTATATTTTATTTAGAGTTCATGATGTACCTTTGGCTAGACTATTGTTAAAGTCGAAAGCGTTTCATTTTTTTGTCATTCCACATATTTTTTTTAATTTAAAAAAAAAATTTGAATTATGTATAAAGAAAAAATTGTCTTTTATTTCAAGAGAATATTAGTTAATGATCTAAGGATTCAAAGAAAAAAATTGAAAAAAATTTATAAATTTTTGTATAAAATTATTAAGAAAAAACTAACAATCAATTTTTTATTCAAGATGTTTTTAATTTTTCAAAAAAATATTTGGAAGAATGTTCAAATGAATGTTTTAATGAATGTAATCCACAACTTAGATGTATTAGTGGATTTTGTGGCTGTAATCAAACGAGTTTTTTTAACGAAACTAACAGTTCATGTGGTAAATTTTTTGGGGCAAATTGAATTATCAAATTTTCATTATCATGCTCAAAAATTATTCTGAAAAAGATTTTTTATTAAAAAGCATTCTTAATTAAAAAAATTATTTACAGAGACATATTTTCATGTGTAGCAAACCATGATAAAACAAAGCTAAGTATTGTGCAAAATTCTGTATGTATATAAATTTAAGTTTTACATTGAATGCTTTCTTCGAAAATATGCTTTTGCAGTATATTTTCAAAATTCAAAATTTTCTTAAAAGTCTTTTTTTTGAGCGTGATGAATTTAATTTAATTATAAAATTAAATTTTCCTTTATTATTCGATTAAATATTTTTTGTTTAATTATTAAATTAAGAGACAAAACATGAAATAAATGAGTTCTGTGAAAAGAGCGCACATTGTAATGAGATCAACTTTTTGGAATGTTCATTTAATCAGAGATGTATGTGTCTAACAAATTACATGAAAATTGACGGAAAATGTGGTAATTATTTAAAGATTTATTCATTTTTAAGAATTAAAAATTTACTAGAAAACGCTTGAAATGTATAATTCTCACATTTTTTTAGGGTTCATTTTTTTCAAAAACCAAAATTCCCTAAGTTCATAACTAAAATGAAAAAATTTAAGTTTTAATTTTTTTTTCATCATTCAATTTAAATTAAATTTTACATCTAAAAGATAACAAATTTTCAATAAAAATGAATCAATCAAAGTATTTAGCAATTCAATTGCTAAAGTTTAGTTCATTATAATAACAAACTTTATTAATTATTAAAATATAAAATGCATAAATATTTTAATAATTACATTTTTTTTAGAAAAAATGTATGAATATGGAGAATATTGTTCCAATTCCGAAAATTGTAATAAACACATTGGTCTAGAATGTATCGATTCAATGTGCAATTGTGCTAAAAATTATTCATATCAAGACAGAAAATGTGGTAAATATTCTATACATTTTCAAAATAATTATCTTATAGATTTGTGGGGTATTGAATGCACTATAACCTAAATCCCAAGGATCGCATACCTTCTTGAATGGGTTAAAATTTTTAAACTGAGACAATAATCAATGGCGAATAATGTTTTAATACCGCTAATTTAATAAAAATAACTCTAATTTAATAAGCTAATCTCTAATTTAATAAACTCTCATCTAAATAAATAAAAACACCTCTAAATTAATATCACTTACCTCTAAATTAATTAAATTATAATTATTAATATTTTGAAAAAAAGGGTTTAAAAAGAAAAAAATGGTTACAAATATTAACATTTTATTAAAAACTTTAGCTGAAAATGGTAGCACAGGTAGTATATTTGTATGGGATAGTGAACGCATAAAACACACAAGAAAAAGTTGACACAATTCCACAACACGTTCTAGACTAGGGCTGCCATCTTTACTTTACTTTTTCTTTACTTTACCAGTAAAGTAAAGCAACCATTTTTACACACTTTACTTTTTAAAATAAATCTTTTTTATGAAAATATAGGTTATAAACCTTCGAATTATTAGTGAAATATTAATTTTCAGAAAAAAGTAAATAAAGTAAAGCATTTACTCGACTTTACTTGTAAAGTAAAGCAAGTCACTTTACTTGCTTTACTTTTTGAAATTTGGCTTTTTAAAGAAAATTTTGCTTGAAATCTTACGTTTTTCTACAAAATTTATTGTTTTTAGAAAAAGTAAAGAAAGTAAAGCAAAAACTTTACTTAACTTGTAAAAAGTAAAGTTATGAAAAAATATTTACTTTTACGGAAACTCATTTTTTGGATTCAGATTTGAAAAAAATACTAATAACATTTACTTTACTTAACTTTACCTGTACTTTACTAAGGTAAAGTGAAAAATTTAACCAAATTTGCATATTTCAATTGTTAGATATATTTTTTTTCATTTTTAATTCTCCTAAAATCAAACAGGATTAGAATCAATAAAAGTTAGTGATAAAAACAAACAAAAATATTATTAATAAATTCGTTTTCAAATTTTATTTTTTAAGAAACTCGATTCAAGAATAAGAAGAACAAATTTGACTTTTATTAGTTAGAGCCGGCTTTAAAAATTAAACAAATTGATGCAAAAAATCAAAATATTCAATAAAATTTTTCATATAATTGACTTCTATAACTCTCTTAAATTTTGTGAATTTTAATTTAATAATTTGATAAGAGATAATTTTTTTCATTTTTTATTTAATATTCCATGACAAAGAAAATTAAAATGTTATGAGTAAAATGTAATAAAAGTCAAATTTGTTCTTCTTATTCTTGAATCGAGTTTCTTAAAAAATAAAATTTGAAAACGAATTTATTAATAATATTTTTGTTTGCTTAAATCAAAAGATTCGATTAAAATTTAAAAGTTATCACTAAGAGAAAGCTAAAAATTAAATCTTAAATATTTTATTTTTAAAATTGATTTTTTACTTTAATTTAGGCGAGGCATTTTAGTCAAAATAAAAAAAAAATAGGAAAAAATGACTTCTTAAAAATTAATAAAAAAATAGATTTGAACAAATTATTAAAAAATCTTGTAAAATTATTAAAAAAATTTATGATGTAAAAAATTAAATAGATAAATTTTAATTTAAAGTTATGAAAATTCCAGCTGAGCTAAGCGAATGCAATAATGAAGGAGAATGTCAAGGTGATACTTATCTTGTTTGTAAAAATTCTAAGTGTATTTGTCCAGAAGAAAAAATATGGGTAGAGAACAAGTGTGGTGAGTAAAAATTGATACAGTTCTTTTTGGCTATTTTCTTTTGATTTAGAGGATGTAATTAATGTGATTTTTAGAACAAAATCAATGATAGGCCATTTGGTCAATTTCCAGCTATTTTTTGAATCAAATAAAGTCTACAGATCACCAATTTGTTCAGAAATGAGAATAACTGAAGTTTCGGATAGCTTGACATACAAGCTGCCAGTGTCATTGGGTTCTGTAACGATTAAAGTTACAGTTGATAACAAGGATATTGATCAGGACAAGAGTTTTAACACAGAAGATTATGAAGATTTTTGTTTTATTCTTTACCGAAAGATTTCTGGTGACAATTCCAAACCTAAACCACCGATTTTGGGAGGAACTGGACATTTTTTAAGACCCAACATCATAACTGAAGTTGAGTTTAATTCATGTGAATCGATAGAATATGGCAATTATCCTTTTTTTTAGGGACTTAGTCAAAAAATTTGATTTCTACATTTATTGAAAACATTTTAATAAAATATTTTAATTTTCAAATTTTTCAAGTTAATTTTGTTTTATTTTTATTTTGAAAATGAGAAAATAAGCAGTATTTAGCTTAAGACAGTTTAGTATTATAGGTTAGCTGGACTTTAAAATGTTTTGAATGCTAGGAATGCACCTTGATTGAAAAGAATGCAATCTGAACCCAAAAATATTAAAATTCGGGAAATCAGAACTTGCTTTAAATTTACATAAAAGTTTTAATCAATATTATATTTAAAATGATCATTTCTTGGTCAAAATTAAGTTTTTTTAAATTTTTTTTTATTTTAAATCAAAATAAACATGGCAAACTATTAATTTGACCATAAAATTGTGAAGTAAATTTTATAGATCTTTAAAAAAAATTCAGAGATTAATGTTTTTTGATACCCCCAATAACCTTCATGTCATATAATTAATTCTAACCCTCGACAGAAAAAAAGAAACTTCCTGAACCTTTTTTAAAGTGCCTTTGTTAAAACACATTAAAAATCAAAACGCCATCTAATTTTATTCTGAGCATAAAATTTATTCTCGAACAAACAACATGGTTTCGTGGCGAATAAATCATGTGTAACCAACTTACTTGAAACCTTAGATTTTCTTACAGACGCTATGAGTATTTTTTTCAAAATGAAACTTAATTTATATTGATTGAATTTGAAAAATCATGATTTTAAAAAACTCTTAATTTTCTCTACAGTCGAATTCTTTTAAAAGCATAAAATAATTTTTTTAATATTCGATGTTAGTTGGTTTGAAAGGCGTAATTGCCCCTGGCTTTACCTAGAATAAGAAATGACAAGCCTTATTATATTACATGGCAAATTAAAAAATCGCTCAAATTCTAAAAGAATGCGACTCTAAAGAAAATTAGTGATTTTTTAAAATCATAATTTTTCAAATTCAATCAATATAAATAAAGTTTCATTTTGAAAAAAAATTAAACAAAAAATAAAGATAAACAAAAATGGTCAAGCTGAATATTATACTTTTAGGTAAATGTTTTTTTGAAAGAAAAAACAAAATTTAATTTTGTTTCTTAATTATTTTACTTTCAAAAGTTGTTTTAATTGCCTGTGCTACAGTTGAGCTTAGAAGATCTGGCAAATCCAGTGAATCTAGTGAATCACAAGAGTCTAATGAATCAAGTGATTTTTTAGCGTACAATGCTCGATGCAGAATTCCAAATAATTCTGGCTCGGACGAAAGCCCTGAAGACTTGTGTGATCCATCTGCCAACTTAGTATGCAATGGTTCCAGATGCGTTTGCAAGCAAGGCTTTACTCTAATCAATGGTGTCTGTGCTTAAAAATGATTTTTTTCTAAAATTTCAAAATATTCAATCGAAAACATTTAATTCATTATTTTATTTATTAATTTTTGAGTTTTTAAAAATTTCTTAATTTTAGAATTTTTACAATAAACATTATATTTTCAATAATAATTTTTTTTAATATGATTTTCACCATATAAGATATTTTAGAACTGCATGATCCATCCGCAAATTAAACATGAAATGATTATTGATGTGTTTGTAAGCAAGTCTTTTTTTTAACTTTGGCTGATTGATTCTGCGCTTAGATCCTTTTTCTTTTTAGTCTTTAAGGTTTGATTACGAAAAAATTTTTGAAATTTATTTTTTAAAAAATGTTTTTTACTCTAGTTGAATTTTTAGTTTTAGGTATAAAAAATAATAAAAATTTTTGAAAAAAATCTTTATCTATTGAATTAAAGTAACAAAATGAGGAAAAATAATTGAAAATAAAAACTTCATAGTAAAATAATAATAATAGTAATAATAATGAAACCAAATTATCCATTTTGTGTCTATTTTTAAATTTTAGAAATATTTTCTTTTTTTACACCAGAAAAGACGTTCCCTTTAGCTATTAAAGAAATTAATTTTCATCTAGGAAAACAATTCTTAGTAAATCTTTTAAGCAAATACAAATCAATATTTTGACCTTAAAATTCTTCATTATTTCAAAAATTAAATTTTTTAATTCTATTGAAAATCAAGGGGTTGTGAAGTTCGTTTCAATTCGATCTTTTCAATTCAGATAAACATGAATAACTTTTTTACTAAAAGAGATAATTTAGTTCTATAAAATGCTCAATTATAAGCAAATTTGCTTAATTCAGTAAAATAAGTCTGCAAAAGACTCTGCAATTTTATGCATTTTGCACGCCATTAGAAAGTATTCTAATCAACTTTGCAAGTACATTGCAGTGTTTTTGCAGACATATATTTTTAAATTAAGCAAAGTTGCTTAAACATTAAGCATTTTACAGAACTAAATTATTCCTTATAATAAAAAAGTTATTCAAATTTTTCTGAATTGAAACGATCGAATTGAAATGAACTTCACAACCCCGAAAATCAATTAAATAGATATTCCCTTGGACGTTTCTTTTATTGTCCTTTTTTAAAAATTTGTTTAGGTTTTAAAAAGCCAAAACGTTTCAGCATAGAGTTAATGGAAGATATGATTTAATCTTTGTATCAAATTACCACCATAATGCATCAAAAAACAAATCAGGTATGCTAAGGTTATGTATCGGCTGCTGCTATATAACAGAAAATTTAACCAAAATTTTGTCGAGATGTATTCTAAGTTTCTAAATGTAATCTAATTATTATTTTTTTAATGAAAAATCTTAAATAAAAATTTTAAAGTCAGTACTACAGTCGACTCGCTTTAATCCGAAACTCCTTTATTCGTAAAAATTCGGCATTCGGACGTTTTTCTCCGGTCCCTACCCTCTTTCCAATACTTTCAATACAAATTTCATCACTTTTATTCGTAATTTTAGTTCGGTTTATTTTGCCATTCGTAACAAAAAAAAATTAAAATTCTAAATACCCGACCCTAACAGATCAAGATATAATTGAGATTGTTCAAAAAACAATCAAAACTGTGATGACGAAGTTGAGGTAATCGATCAAGAACCTGTATCTGTAAGTTTTAAACAAGCAAAGCAGGCAATAGATCAAGTTCAAATTTTTTATGAAACTTCTAAAGATTTTAGCGAGTGTGGCTTAGAATTGTTATCGAAAATAAAAGAACGGATGTCTGATTTGAGGTTGTCAAGTCTAAACCAGAAATTTTTTTCTTCTTTTTTTAAAAAAAATTAATTTAAAAATTATTCCGTTTAATTTAAATTAAATGTTTATTAAACTATATTTCTATAAATTGTTATCATTAATCCGAAAATTTTAAGATTTTTGTTCGTTTACGGATTAAAGATAATCCGTAAAACTTAATCGGTAATGGTTATTTTCGGTCCCGTCTGTTACGGATTAAAGAGAGTCGACTGTATTTTTATATGCCATTTTAAGGCATAGTATGCCCTCGGGTCTAGCTGACCGACATACATAAAAATCTCTAGGACTGAAAAACATACAGATTGCTAACAAACATACTGGTTTTTTAAAAAAATCACTTTTAAATTTAGTCCTGTTTAATTTTAGCAGATAAATAAAAGAATTATTTTTAAATAAAAGAGACGATTTATTTTAACTTTCAAAATACAAAAATTTAGTAATAAACTATTAAAAAAATGTTTTATTCGATTTAATTAAATTTAATAATATAAGTCAAAAATTAATAATTAACTAATCTTTTTCTAATGATTTAGTAGACTTTTTTTGACCTCCTTTTTTTGGCTTATTTACAAATTCACGTGCATTTAATAATGATTCTAGTGCTAATAAATGATCACATATTTTATATTTATAATTAATTGTTTGTTTTGTCCGTCTATTCATTTTATTAAATTTTTTGAAAATAATTTTAAATTTCAATTTTTTATTTTTTAATATGCCAATTTTTGTATGCTTTTAAGTATGTTTGTATGTTTTTAAGTTAATGTATGTTTTGAAAAATTTTGTGTATGCTGAAAAGATATGAATGTATGTTGAGAAGATTTTGATGTATGTTAAAACAACAAACCCTATGCCCTCAAACTTGCAGATGGGCTGTATTTTTTATATTCTGCGTCATGCCTTCTCTAATAATTTTAATTTCATTCTCCATTCAATAGTTTCTTCACATAATACAATTCATTCTGGTCAATCTTTCTTTGGGTTGATTAACATAATTGAGTAATGGACAACTTTTTGTATTTTTCAATTTTACAATTATCATTTTTTGATAATTATTTATTATTACTAAAGTGCAAAGCAGCGTGAATACAAATTCTTTTAGAAAATAATATTGGCTTAGAATTTTTCTATCACCGAAAATCATGATTTTTCTAGAATTTCTCTTTATAATAATAATAATAAGGGTCCTATTTCTTCGAAGTCGAAGTTAGGGACGAGATTGCGTCGCGCCAAACGGTCCTTTCTTTTGCCATCGTTGTCCACTGGCCTTTCTTGATTCCTGCCCTTTC
>QEOQ01000070.1:418374-542472 GCA_010279815.1 Brachionus plicatilis
TTATTATTCATTACCTAAATCGATAATCTCAAAATTCAAAAATTTTCAAATTTTAGATATACTACATATTGAATTATTTAATCGGTTAATCTCGATATTTAATCGATGAAGTAAGATATTTTCAATAAAATATTGATATTAATATTTCATTTCAATATTTGATCGAAAATATTTTTCTCTATAGATTAAATATCGAAAGTTTTCTACTTCATCAATAAAATATCAGTATAACTTAAAAATATTCATATTCGACTGATAGATTAGAATGCTATCGATAAGTTTTACAAAAAAAAAATCGAAATCGATACCTAATTTATCGATATTTCTATCGATAATTTAATATCGATACCATGCACTATTAAAAAACCATCTTTTTCAGTATCTTAAATTTAAAGCGTTATAACTCCTGAACCTAATAATTTGATGGTTTGATAAATACATCATTTTGTGGAGAATTAAATTTAGAAAAAATTTTTTGAGGTACTTTATTAATATTAAGTTTAGTTTTTTATTAAGATTCAGTTGAAAAAAAAAACAAATTTTTAAAATAATAAAATATACTCGAATTTAGAAAGGTTAAAATTATCTCTTGGAAGTTTTATCGTCCAAAATATCGAAATTGACCCATATGATGGGGGTCCTGCTGGACCATGAGGCGGCTTATAGGTTGGACTAATTTTTTTTCAAATGAGGAAATGTATCGAATTTTGCTTCTTTTTTTCCCTCATCCTCCTAACTTGTATTTGAAAAATAAAGGAAAATCAAAATGATGAGGAAAATCAAGTTCTTCAGTCGAAAAAAGTTCTTGATTTTTATCATTGTCAGTGGAATAAATGATACTTTGCTTATTTAAAACCAATCGTTCTCCAAAAGATAAACTTTTCAATTATTCTATTTTTCAAATTTTAAATTTTAATCTAATTCAACTATTTTATTTTCCAATTTTCATTAATCGTTCAACTTCTCCCGTTTCGCTTTATTGAAACGAATAATTAATTTTAAATTTTTTAAATTTTTTTATTTTTAATTTTTTTAAAATTTTCTTAATTATCTTTTTTCATTTAAACCTAATTATTAGTAAAATGTTTCACTGAGTGCATATATCTTGAAATATGGCTAAAAATTTGTCCACATATTTGAATACTTAATTCATTTAACTCACGGTAATTATCACATGAATAAAATACTCGACAAGTATCTCAAGTATTTGTGTATTTTTTTTCTAAATCAATCAATGAGCAATTATTTATTAAAAGAAAATTTAGCAGTATTTAAGAAATTACCCTAACTCTTTTTGCTGAACGTCTGGCGACGTTTTACGCATTGTCAATTTAGGGTTTATTTTTAAATTAGATTTATTTTAACTTAAAATTTATTTTGTTTTAAAAATTTTTGTTAATATACTGAGTTTTTTTGATTGTATCAAAAATCAAAAAATGCTTCAAATCATAATTCGTTTTATATTTTATCTTTTTCACACATTTCATTAAATATCTTTTGTTTAATAAAATCTATTTGATTGAATAAATTTTCATTTGAATTGAAAAAAAAAGAAAAATTGAAAAGTTGAGAAATTGAATAAATGAACAGTTGAATAAAATTGAAGTTGAATAATACAAATTATTGCCCATGAATGACATTATTTACTTTTTATGAGTTTAACTTAATCCTTGTTCATAACCAAAAGCTTCACAAATTTTTTTTGCTTGGTTTATTTTTTCAATTTAGTTTGCGGTTATTAAAAGATAACATTAAAATTCCAGTTTGAATGATATTTACTTCAGTGATTAATTTTTTGCTTTAATTATTTTGCCTCTATTAATTGTTCGAAAGAGTGTGGATGAAAGTGCTAGACCTTTTTTTACACGTATAGAAGTCTAGAACTTGAGTCTAGTTTGATTCTGGTGTTTTACGTAAGAGATATCGATACATCATTAAAATTTTTAATTTTTTTTAAACAATTCTGGGTCATTTTAACTTATTAGAGAGAAGAGCTTTTTTAATTCACATACATGGTTTTTAAAGTAAATTTTAGTTTCGGAACAAACTTTTTAAATTATTAATGATTCTAGGTACTTTTTATTATTCTAACAAATAAAAGATGCATAAATTGAGAAAATATTGATCTTAGATTGATCAAAGAATGGAAATTTTTAAAAACAATTCAAATAATCAAAATTACAGCAAATAAATGTTAAGAATTACAAATGATTTTATTTAAAAATCATAAACAATAAATATTTGCATAAAACTTTGAACTCAATTTTAAACTATAAATCAAGAATTTAACTAAAAAAAAAATTATCAAAGATGAAATTGAGTCAAATATTTTATTTTTTATTCTGTTTTAAAATTTTCTGTATTTGCGATAATATTCACCAAAAATATGTAAAAGTCAAAAAACACAAACCATTGGAAAATGTATACCATGAAAGTCCTTTGGACAAATTGAATACGAAAAACAAGTTTATTTGCATGAAAAAGTGTAACGATCTGGTTGACTGCAAAGTTATCATTTTGAAAAATGGAATATGTTTTTTGTTTCCTCAAATTGAATTTTCAACTTTTCAAAGTTCGTCTGAAAAAATGGTCATTTTTGCTAAAAAAACTGATGATGAAATATTGAAACTTGACATAGGAAATTTGAAAAACATATCTGAAACAAACTGTGGTAATTTTGTATTTTTAATTTTTTTTATTATTTTTTATAACCTTACTATTTAGTTCCTTAAACTTAAATATTTCTTTTAACTTTTAAATCAGAGTGACCTTTATTACTCTGAATTGCTCCATACGGATGAATTATGATTTTTTATTTAAATTAAAATAACATTAATTAAAGACATCCTTTATTTTTTTTACCAAGTTTTATTTTTCTAACTTAAAAAAAACCTAGGCGGATAATAAGATTTGTATTAACAAAAAAAATATTAATCTGAAATAAAATTTTTTTTAATTTTGCTAAAATAGACAAAATTTTTATTTTTTTTAAGTTTTTTAGTTACTTTTGACAAATCATTACATTTTATTTAGAGTTCATGATGTACCTTTGGCTAGACTATGGTAAAAGTCGAAAGCATTTAATTTTTTGTCATTCCACATAATTTTTTTAATTTTAAAAAAAAATTTAAATTATATATTATTAAGAGAAAATTGTCTTTTATATTAAGAGAATATTAGTTAATGATCTAAGGATTCAATGAAAAAAATTGAAAAAAATTTATAAATTTTTGTACAGTGGTGATTTCATAACAGTATTTTACGAAAAATTACGTAAAATACCGTAAATTAACCAAATTTTACAAACTGTCTTAAATTTTCGATTTTTGGAAAAAAAAGACATTTTTTCAAAAAATTTTGAATTATGAATTGGCCGTTTTTAATTTTACCAAAATTATCTCAAAATCCTGAAAATTTACGTAATTTTTCGTAAAATACTTTTTTTTCACTTTTCGGATTTTACGTTAATTTACGTAAAATGTGGTAAAATTTGGTTAATTTACGGTATTTTACGTAATTTTTCGTAAAATACTGCTATGAAATCACCACTGTATAAGATTATTAAGATAAAATTAACAATCAATTTTTTATTCAAGATGTTTTTAATTTTTCAAAAAAATATTTGGAAGAATGTTCAAATGAATGTTTTAATGAATGTAATCCAGAACTAAGATGTATTAGTGGATTTTGTGGCTGTAATCAAACGAGTTTTTTTAACGAAACTAGCAGTTCATGTGGTAAATTTTTTGAGGCATATTGAATGATTAAATTTTCTTTATCATGCTCAAAAATTATTCTGAAAAAGATATTTTATTAAAAAGCATTCTTAATTAAAAAAATTATATGCAGACTCTGCATATAATTTTTTCAAAATTATTTCACTTTTTTCCAAAGCTTGAAAATCGTTTTTTTCTTAATAAAATTATTTGTTAAGTTTGAAAAAATTAAACCGTGAAATTTCAAATATTCTTATTGTGTAGTTTATTAAATTGGAAAATTTATTTAACTCAAAAATTTCGATCACGGAAAATCGATTTATAAAAAAAGAAAATCATAAAAAAAAAAATAAAAATTTTGAACTTGAGAGTAGTTAAATTGAATTAAAAATTGAAAAAAGTTTAAAATTAGTTTTTTATAATAAAATTGACCATATTCAAAGCAGACGGTTCCATCCGATTTCTTTGGTCATTTTAAACCTGGATTTCAGAGGGTACTGAGGTTGCTGTTACACAATTGAATTCTTTTCTGAAAAATTTTGGTTCAATAGCTCATAATTTTTGAACTCGAATTCAAAAATCTATTAATGAATAAATGCTTTGATACCTCACTTGGAGAACCATTGTATATAGTTATTTCTTTTAAATCCTGCATTTTTCTAAGCCTCTATGCAACCATACCTAAGATCTTGTTTCAATTTCTTTTCGCTTTTTTTGGCTAAAAGACGTTGGGGTTTTGGTAATAGTAGAATTTGTTCTATCGGTAAGCATTTTTAATAATTTTTCTATTTATTAACAAAAAAATAAAAAATTGCTTAAAAGAAGTGTAATTTGATATTTTTGTAAATATCTTATTATTTGTATAATTCAAAATTTAAAAATTAGACATTTGAAATTTTTTGACTTGAAATTATTTTTCAAGTCTCCTTTTGTAGAAAAATTGCTTGAAACTTTTACTTCAAGATATTAAATTTTAATCTTGAAGTTTGAATTTAAATCTGAGAAAATAAAAAGATTGAAATATTGCCGAAAATTCAATGTTTCAAAATTTAGCGTGTTTAACAACCCTAATGCAGAGACATATTTTCATGTGTAGCAAACCATGATAAAACCAAGCAAAGTATTGTGCAAAATTCTTTATGTATATAAAATTAAGTTTTACATTGAATGTTTTCTTCGAAAATATACTTTAATATACAATAAAATTCAAAATTTACTTAAAAATCTTCTTTTTGAGCGTGATGATTTTAATTTAATTATAAAATTAAATTTTTCTTTATTATTCGATTTTAATATTTTTTGTTAAAGTTAATTTTAATTATTAAATTAAGAGACAAAACGTGAATTAAATGGTTACTGTGAAAAGAGCGCACATTGTAATGAGATCAACTTTTTGGAATGTTCATTAAATAAGAGATGTATGTGTCTAACAGATTACATGAAAATTGATGGAAAATGTGGTAATTATTTTCAAAAATTTAGCGAAAATTATTTATTTTTTTTATTATCAAAAAGAAGTTAACGAATGTGATGAAAATAAACAGTGTAGGCAAGATTTGGATCTCGAATGTCACCAATCTAGGTGCATTTGTTCAGGAGATAGAATTTTTGGAAATGAAAAATGTGGTAAATGATTTTCAAATATTTTTTATTCGATTTTATCATTACTTTAAGTTGATGCTGTTGATTTTATTATCAAAGCTAAATTTATGAAAGATTTGAATGTGAAAATTGACTTGATTACTAACATGAGTCCGAGGCGTATTGTTGAATTTGAATTTACAGTAAATAAAATGAATGAAAGATTAGTTTACAAAATACCACTTGACCTTGGTTCAGTTACCATCAATGTTTTGATCAATAATCAACTAGCAGATATCAATGAAAATTTTGACACCAATGATGGCAAAGAGTTTTGCTTCGATCTATCTAAAAAAGTTCCGCCAATAAAAGATTCTGATGTGGAATTAAAAAAATGTTTATCTTTAGATCTTTGATCTTGATAATCAATCTGATTAGGAAATTATACAGCATTTTTAATTTTTATGAATCGCTTCAAATATTTTACATTGAATTAAAACTTCATTTTAAATTTTTTAATTAGTGGTAATTTTTCTTTTTTTTCAAAATGCTTAGATAAAAATAAAATTTTATTTTTTTTTAAAATTATTTAAATTTCTGCATATCTCCTTCGTTCAATTTTGTTCAATTTTGTTCAATATTGAGCAGACATGTGCGAAAGTCAGAAAAAAGTCATTTGAAGACTTTGACTTGAACTAAGTGGCCATCATCTGGAACGGCCAAAAAAATCATGTAAACGCGATTATGACTGCATGGAACGGTAAAAATTAAAGTATCAATTTTCAGTTAAAAATTCTATGAGCGAGTTAATTGCTCAAAAATCGAAAAAAATATGTTGCAAAAAATTTAGAAATATTCTTTTTTTAGAGAATAATATCTTTTATTTTTTCAAAAAAGTAATAATGAATAAAATAGACGGTATTTTTATTTAATTTTATTTATTTGATATATCAATCAAACAATACATAAAGTGAAAATTAATTGAGAAAAAGCTTTTGACGAATAAAAAAAATTATCAATAGAATAAAAAAAAATTCTTTGAAGTATAAACAAAATTTTATTTATTTTAGTATAAAAAACAAATTATTATAGATTACTATAAAAAGTCAACAAAATTTGAACTAAAAAATAAAAAAATGTTTCTTAGAATACTTTCATGCATTCAAGAATACAAATTAATAACAAGAGTATAAAAAAATCAATCAAATTCTAAAGCAGTTCTTACTTTAGGTGGACGACCTGGTTTCTTTTTTGCTGGTTTATTTAAATTAATTACCTCATCCTCAACTTTCCTTTTTCTATGACGTCAACGACCTCTTTTTCCTTTAGGCTCATTTTCAGCACTAATTTCTAGTTGGCATTCGTTACATTTAAGAGTCTGTGAACCGTCAGTTTTTGATGTGTTTTGATGTGAATCGTTCCTTAGAAATGCTTTCAGTTCATTTTTTTAGTAAAAACCTTTACTTTACCCCATTCTAACTTTTTTTGGCAGTTTATAATTTTTAAAGTAATTTTAGAAAAAATAATATCTATACTGCAATTTTTTATACTATAGTTACAAATGTTATACTTTAAAAAAATAAAAAAAATTATGCTACATTTTATTTTCTTATTCTATAAAGTTTTTCTTACTTCTAGTTTTTATTTTTTATTCGTCACAAGCCATCGTCCAAATAAATTATAACAAAAAAAGCAAAAAAATAACATTGAAAAAAATGCAAACAATAAATTAAAAAATAATGCTGAAAAAGTTTAGAAATTTTATTTTTTTTTATTTTAAGTGACTACCTAAAATTAATATTTCCTATTTAAAAAAAATTAAAATAAAATTAGTATGTTAAGCTTGACAAGAGATTGAACAGCATTATTAGTCAATAAAAAAAAAAAGAACTTTGAAAAATTTAATAATAGGATGTTTTTTATTATTGAATATTAATTGTATTTTTTTTTGATAAGACAAAAAAAATTGAAGAAGATTTAGAAAATTGTGAAAATTCAAATTTTTTTGTTCTAGTTCAACTAGGCAAAAATCTGTTGAATCACGAGGTTGCATTCAAGGCCTAATGGTTTTAATAATTAAGTGGATTTTAAAAAGTTTTAAAATTAAATTGCTTTAATTAATTTTTACCAAAATATAAAATGCTAAAATAAAAACAAATTAAATTAAAAAAAAAACTCGTGCAATATGGTGACATGACCAGACTATAAGTATAACTTGTTACTTAAATAGAAAAGAGATTCAGTCGTTATTTCTAAACTTATTTTAAATAAATTGTTTAACTAAATACTAAGCTTATTATTCACACACTCGGCTTGTACTACACTCATTTGTTTCATTTTTTTTATTTTTAGCAGAAAAGAAAAAATGGTCAAAATTACTATTTCTAATAAATGTATTTAAATTAAACTGATTAATAAAATATCACTTTCAGTTATCACTATGTGTAAAAGAAATAGTTTATTTTGAAGAAAATAAAAACAATAAAAAAATAAAAAAAAAGTAGAAAAATTATGAGTTAATTTTATTTTAAGCCATAAAAATCCAATCTCGTTAATTTTATTGCAAAGTTTTTTATTATTTGATCTTTTCTTGATTTTCAAATTACAATAATTTTATTATGCTCCTAAATTTGCATTCCAACAGGCTTCAAATATATTTTTAAAAACTTTTTGAATGTAAAATTAACCATTTTTTATGCTTCTTTTTGAACAAAGACATTAATTGTGAAAATAAAATTTTCGAAATTTCATTTAAATTTTGATTTTAAACAAAAAGTGTTAAGGAAACTAATTTTATTGAATAACTGCATGAAATTAAAAAACTGAACAAAAAAAAAACAGCCACTAATACTCAAATTACTTTCGTACAGGTAAATGCCATTAACAATTCAAATTTTGTTATTCATTCTAATTTTATTTGATACCCAAAATAAAGAAAGAAAAAAGCGAAAATTTAACACTCATCGAGCTTATCTGGCCACTCGAAATCTTCCACTTAGCCTTTTGTGTTTCCATGATAACTGGCACAAACATTTTCTTAAACTTTTTCTTTCGTAAAAAATTTTTTTTCTGTTAACTTTTTTATTATTTTAGCAGCTCCAAAGTCGCTAGGTAACACATAATGAAATCATCATCAAGAGACTTAAATCAAAGCTCAAGCATCAATAGAAAATCAACAGTTAATAACTTAAATAGCCTTAACTCAAATCAGCTGAATAACAGCATAAACCTGGGCACGAACGCGTCCGCTCTTTTCGACCACAAAACATTCGTGAAAGTGTTCTACGCCGACAACCGAGTTATTCTCCTAAACTCGCTATGCTCATGTTTACACATGCTTAACTACCTTAAAGAACAATTGAGTCTCAGCAAAGATGAACTCATTGACTTGATAGATTTTGACGGAAATTTAAAAGAAATACCTAATTTAAATAACAAGGACTATGCCATTCAATTTCTTGCACCTACGGTCAGTTATGCCGTACTCAAAGTTGATCTTGACACTAATACCAACGAGAAACGATATACGCCTATTTTAAACGAAAACAAACTAACACCTAGCATGACAAGTAGGACTTTTTAATTTACTTTTTTTATTGTTTTTTTATCTTTTCAAAATTAAAATTTATTTATTTATTTGTTTATCTGTACCGAGCTAATGCTCCTTCAGAATATTAAAAAAAAAAAAAAATTAAATAAAATACAGTTGGTATCAAAAAAAATTAAAATTTCAATTTGTTAGGCCAACAGACCTCTATTCAAAAATATTAGATAACATTGGTGATTCTTTTCTAATTGTGCAAAAATGGTTCTGCAAAAAGTACAATATTGTACAAATTTGTACAAAAGAATTCCAAGCTCTGCAAAAACTCTGCAATTTATTGAATCAATGATTTTTTGATGGTGTGCATTTTACAGAAAATTGCAGAGTTTTTGCAGGGCTTAGAATTCTTTTGTACAAATTTGTACAATATTGTACTTTTTGCAGAACCATTTTTGCACAATCAGAAAAAAAATTATAAAGCTTTTACTTTTTGTACTGTAATTTTTGTACTAAAATTTCACATTGCCTTAGAATATACTAAAAGAGCGGCGTAAAATTTGGCAAAAATTTAATGAAAAAATGGTTTCAACAATCTAATAATAATTTACTTGTTTTTTAAAATTTTTTAGGCAAGTCAAAGTCCTGACTTGCACTTGACTTGTGACTTTTAGACAACTCTGATAATAAAGCATCGAAACAATTTTTATCTTTTTCAATTGCTCGTAATCGGTTCCGGTAATACAGAGCTCGTTATACCGAGGTTCGACTGTATACGGAAAGTTTAATTGACATCCAAGAAAATTTCGAACCTGTGAAAACCAAAAAAAAAAAGAGAGTAAGGCCTGCAGGTTCAAAAAAAAACAAAAGAATTTAAATTAAGTTGCCTATGGCTCTAAAGAATAACTCATTTTTAAGTAAAATATTTATTTTTTATTAAACATAATTGTTTAAAATATTTCAAAAACTAAATTTTCTTTCTTTTTCAGACAACTAATTCTGATACTAATAATTAATTAATATATTTGGTACCTTGAAAAATAAGAATTTTTAAAAATTAAAAAAATTAAAATATCAAGTTGTTACAAGGTTTACTAAAAAAAATACATCTAGAACACCATTAACTTTAAATCACTCCTGTAGTCTAATTTATTTCAAGAAAATTTACAGTTCCGCTACGATTTTTGGTAATTTTACGTTAATTGATGTAAACTATCGTTAAATTACGTTAAATTTTAATTTAAAAATAAATTTTAGGTATTGTTTAATATTCTGTTATATTCTGTAATAAAAATGGCAATTTATAATCCAAAATGCATACAAATAAAAATTTATAAAAGTTTCCAAGATTTTTAAAATTTAGATCCCATCCAACTAAAATTTAATTTAAAATCGGAATTTAAAAAAAAAACTTGATCTGTTATATTATATAATATACCCAGTTTACATTGTTTTTCATTAAATAAAATCCCCAGAGTAACACATTTTAATGAAAAACAATGTAAACTGGGTATATTTTTTAAGAGCTAATAATAAAGTGTTATTTATTTTGATTAAAAGTAAAAAAAAATATTAAATAGTCATTTAATTGTATTTAAAAGTATTAGTTGTCATTTAAGAACATTAGTTATCTCAAAATATAAATAAATGTCATTTAATTAATCGAACAAGTCAGCTTAAGTCGGAAAAAAATATCATCAATAAATATATTTCATTAGTTAAAAAAAAAACTAAGAAATAAATTATACAGATAATTTTCAAAAATAAAGAAAATTTGTTCATTTTTCTTTATTAATTATTGTGACTGCTTTTTTAGTAAGCTTAATATTCTTATATTTCCGAAATTACCCTAGTAAGATCAAAACAGTTAATATTAACGTATTGTATCAAAATCTGCCAAAACCGTCTCCCAAGGGACCCCTTACTAATTATCTTTGACAAATTTTTGGGCAATGAGATATCACGCTAGAATGGCAGCTGAGGATCAAAAACTTAATGTTAAGGTATCGAGAGGATAAAAAATTCATCTTTAGAAAAGTTAAGATTAATGGCGCAGCGAACTCTATTTCAAAATTTTAGTCATTTTTCCAGCAATTTTTGGACTATAAGTCACAAAAATTGATTAAAAACTTGATTTAATCATTTTGTTATTGATTTTTAAAATAAAGTATTAAACATATATATTTTCTTGATAAAAATAAGAGGTCGAAATAAAATAAAATAACTAAAAAAATTTAAAAACAGTATCAAAACGCCCGAACAGGCTATAAATTAAACTCTAAAATAAAAATTTTTTTTGTAAACTTAAAGTTCACGAAATTCAAAACTTTAGTGCTATCTGAATTTCACATTTTTGACTCAAAATTCGTAATCTACGCCCTCAAAAACCCCAAAAAAAATTTTTTTTGAGGGAGGCAAAAAAAAAATTTTCTACACCCAGGGTTCCAAAAATAGCAAACCTTTTAAAAAGTTGTTGTTCTTTAAGACTCAAAATCTCAAAGATAAAACTTAAAAATATTAAAAAAGTATATATATTCTGAAAGAGTATAAAATTCTCTACAAGCTAATGTAATTTAGAAAAAAAAAAAAAGGTTTTGGCGGTTTTTGTTGGCTAAAAAAAGGAAAAAAATGTGTTTTTTATGGTTTAAATCGTATCTCCTCCGAGGGATCAATTATGACCCGATTTATTTTTTTTTTTTTTAAATCTAGACAAAATTCTGAACAAATCTATGGTTTTAATTTTTTATTTTTTCGCTTTATTTCTCTTTAAAAATCTCTTTAAATCATGTGATTTTTAACAAATTTGTCAAATTTGTATTCTTTTAATAGAATTTTTAGATTAAACTAAAGAATTCGATATTTTTAGGTAAATTCCACCATATTAACCCGGTTAGCTGGAATTTCACCCGATTGCCCCGAAAATTTAATTTTTTATAAAGATTGCTCTTTTTATATTGCTCTTTTTATATTCTTTTTATATTCAAACCCGAGAACAAAACCCGAAAATTTCGCATAATAGGTGAACTATGGTTCACTTAATTTACTATACCCAGTTTTTCAATTATTGAATATGAATTTAGATATCTAAATGAATTATTTGTCTTTTTTTTTTTAATTTTTTTTTCATATATTTTTATTCTGAAGGAGCATTAGCTCGGTTCAGATAAAAAAAAAAAATTAACTGTTTAAAAGTTGAAAAAAGAATTTTCAATATTTTTTTCAAATTTCCAAATAAAAACCCAACTCATTCAAGATTCATTTAAGAGTTTAATTTCAATTATGAAGATTTGAAATTAAAAATGCAGGGAATAATTTTTCAAAAAATAAAATTTACTTTATTTAGATGTTTTAGCTCAAAATAAGTTAGCAGTATAATTAGATTTGTTTGGATCAAACTTTTTTATGGTAAAAATCGGCCAAATCAAATTTCAAATTTGACAAAATCTCACTAATTGCCCCTGGATTTTTTTGAAGTCATTTTTCAGTCTCAAAAAGATAAGCCAATATCAAACAAATATAGCTATTTATTCTACGGACCCTCTATTATATAAGTATTTAAAAAAATTTAAGACATATAATGTTAATGAGGAAAAAAAAGGCATATAATTATATAACGAGTCAAATATATTTATTAAAAAAACTAAAATACTGAACTTAGGAAAAATTTTATTTTATTTAATCTATATTATAAAAAATAAAACAAAAATAATAGAATTAGTTTGTTTTTATTTTTTTCAGGTACAAAAAAAATTATTCTATTACATAAATACAAAAATATTTTTTATTGAGAATTTTTTTTTGAACCCACTGGTCGGCCACGCTTATTTGTTTCATGTCTGGGTTTTTTTTGTGGTGGAGCTTCGTCATTAATACTTGAATCTAAATCAGACCCCTCGCAACTACTAATGCCTAAGTCAGATATTTTTTGAGTTTCGTTAGGTTGCCTCGACAAAGCATTTGCTGTAATTTTTGGACGACCTGGACGGCGTTTTCGTTCTAGCGGTAAATTCATTGCGATTTCCTTGAAGTTACATAATTCTAAATAAGAAAAACATTTATTTAAAATAAAAAAAAAATTTAAATTGATTAAAACTTACTTAAAAGTGAACTGACAGCTATTTTATGATTGCATTTGTAGTTTTTGAACCAGTTACTACAATTGCATGTACTTAATTCCCATTGATCTCTGTTTATTTTAACTACATGTATTGATTGAAAAGGTAGATAAAATTTGCCTTTTTCTCTGAGTTTTTTGCTCAAATATTGATCGTTGTCATTGCTTACCTCTGATAAATTGTTTGGAATATCTTCGATAAAGGACATTTTTGATTAATATGCAAAGCAAATCAAGAAAACATTTTTATAAGCTATATTTGGTTTTTTTTTTTATTATTTTTGTTATTGCAATATATTATACGCGGAAAAAAAACACTTACCAAAAGTTGTCACCTGGTTTACACATAAATAATATCCCTATCTTACAATATATTTAATATTTAACAATTTTGTATTTTTTTTAATTTTGAAATTTAATTTAAACTTTTATATGGTTTATTTTTTAGTTTTTTAATAAAAATTTTCATACAATTGTGAAAAAGTATGAAAAAAGTTTCTATGTTTTAAATATATTTAAAAATAAATCTGAGTTTCTTTTGCAATCTTATTACATTAAAATTAAATAGATTACATCAAAAATAGAATATTTAGTTTTTGTTGTCAATAAAAATCTTAATCTTTTTATAAAAATAAGATAAAAAATGCTCTTTAAAAAAGATAAAAATTTTATCTTTTTTACTTATTTCCTAACTTGATTATAACAATTTTTAGAAAAAAAATATTAAAATACTCTTACATTTTTATATCTCAGATATTAAAGTTTAAAAAAAAAAAATTCCATCATTTAGTTTGGTATTTTAAATGATATCCTTTGAAAACTAAACCTATCAAAGAAGTAAAAGAACATCACCTGTTCTATAGCCATTCACCTAATTTGTTATTTAAAAAAATTAGAGCCTTATGTTTTTAAATTGATTTTGAATATTTTTATTAAAAGACGAAAAAATACACCATATTATATTCTAGAATAAAAAGTTAAAAAGTGGAAATATTAATAATCACCGGCGGTTAATCATCAAAGTTTTTAACTGATCACAATATTTCATAGCCAGCTAAATTTGCTTCTATTTTCATTTATATTTACTTTGAATTTTTAAAATTTATAAAACATATAAAAAATTTCAAAAAATTAACTTAGCATCAAATATTTAATCATGAAGCTGAAAGGAAGCTCTGGGTATCCATTTTAACCAGCCAAAGCTCTACCTATACTATTTAAAAATTAAATAAATTTTTAAGTATGTGTTGAATCTAGAAAGTGTGGCGCATGTGATCAACTTTACATCGAAAACTAGTTACTTAATTTATATTTTTTTCATTTTTAAGACCAAAAAAATATTTTTTAATTTTAGTAAGCGTTCAATCGGCGTTTTTAGTTTAATTTACTTTTTATCTTCATTCTTTAAAATGAAAATAACATAGTGCAAATTTTTAAGCTCTTTAAAAAAATCATTGAGGGATTCATGTGGCACATTTTCAAAAATAGGTAAAAAAAGGACTATTTGTTGAATCTGGTTGATTATTTTCATTAACAAATTTAGCATTTGAATTTATCCGAATAAAATTATCAAAGATTATTAAATTTAAAAACTGAAATTTAAGTATTTAACAATAAGAAGATTAAAATTTTAGGCTGTACGGTCACAAATCTTTTTAATATCATGGGAAAAGTTTTGAGCCTATTTATTAGATCAAAAATTAAAAATTTAACAAAGGATCATATTTTATAATTTTAGAAACCCTGGCGAATTTAAATGCCGGAAAAACGGCGAATAAGCGTATGACCAAAGAGTCACGTTTAAAATCACAAAACCAACTTTTAAATCAGAATTCAGCACAAAACGCAAATTCATCAGCCAACTCGCAGTCTCAAACGTCTGCTTCAAGTACCAATTTTCAAGCCGGTCAATCAGCCCAAACTACTACTAGAAAAACAACAAGGGTTAAATAAGAAAATTCAACAAGCTTTTTGTTTTATAAATTTTTATTTTTCTTGTCGTGTTTAATAAAATATTTTTCAAAAGTATAAATCAAATGTTTATTCAAAAAGACATTTTAATTTAATTCTAGTTAAACGAGTCCCTACGCTTTTTAAGTTTATATAAACAAAAAATTCCTTCTTATTTTAAAATGTCAAATTTTTTCTAAAATTTAATCTTTGCTTGATTTTTCATCTTGTTCGCAGGATTAATCACTAAACCTAGAAATGATCTTTTAATGAAATTTTTCCACACTATAAATATGGGACAATTTTCCCACCAATTTTCAAGAAACAAAATTAAGAAAAAATGTCTAACTCACTACTTTTGACAATCTTGAGCTTTGCTCTTATCATAAACCAGACTTTTCAAGCTTGTAAATTTTTAAGCTAATTTAAGTTTTAAAAAATAAAATCAACTTTTTTCTAGCGGTTAAATACGGCAATAATCTATGTCCTTCTCCAGGATGGAACCCTTGCCCACCTGAAATTCCAATCCAGCCTTTAACCCATCCTACAAATCCACCACAGCCATCATATAATCCACCACAGCCATCATATAATCCACCACAGCCATCATATAATCCACCACAGCCATCATATAATCCTCCACAGCCTGAACCATCTTATAATCCACCACAGCCATCATACAATCCTCCACAACCCCAACCATCTTATAATCCACCACAGCCATCATATAATCCTCCACAACCCCAACCATCTTATAATCCTCCACAGCCTGAACCATCTTATAATCCACCACAGCCTCAACCATCATATAATCCAGTGCAACCATCATATAATCCTCCACAACCCCAACCATCTTATAATCCTCCACAGCCTGAACCATCTTATAATCCACCACAGCCTCAACCATCATATAATCCAGTGCAACCATCGTTTCAGCCACCAGCGCCGTCAAATCCTTGCGGTGGCGGCTACCAGAACCCATGTACACCAGTGGAACATAATCCACAGCCTTCATATCCCCAACCAGAACCAGCTTCAAATGGAAATCACCGTGATAATCCACTTTATTGTTATTCATGCAATAGCAATCAACCAGCTTGCCAAAATCCTTACAATTATACTCGTTTGGACATTGAGCATTTGGTTCCATGCAACGGGCAATGTATCCGATACCAAAATCCAAATGACAGATACAGTAATTAGTTTTAACTATTTTGGCATTCTAAATTTTGGCAAAAAATTATAGCCTTTTTTTAAGTCTAGATTTCATTGTGCCAACAACATCACCTAAATTTAATTTCTGTATAACAGTACACTATCAAAATTTATTGAAAGTTTTAAAATTTTTTGCCAATTTTAGATATGTGGAAAAAAATTTTTCACTTTAATTTTTGTGTAGAAATTCATATTTTTTGTTATCATTAATTCAAAAAATTTGCCAAATGAGCAATTGAAGTTAAAAAACATAAATTAATGCAAATTTAAAGATAAAATTTTGCAGCTTATCATTAAGATTAGATTCAAAAAATAACATAAATTTTTTTTTATAGATTGGTACCGTGGTTGCTCTTGGGAATATGACTTTATGAAACCACAACCACCGAGCGTACACAAAAATGGTATCACCTATTACTTTTGCGAAACACGCGGGTAAGCCTACTACATTTTTGCATAATACCTATATTTGTTTATTTGCTTATAATTTTAAGTTGTAATGCAATATGCTAAAAGATGACAAATAGACAATCAAGAATTTGGATTATGAACAAGACAATTTGTATTTTTTCTTAAGTAGTGTTTAAATCTAAACTTAGTTTTTTTTTTTTATTACAATTAAAAATAAATTGCAATAAATTAAATTTACTTTAAACCCATCTTTTATTTAAAAAGAGAATATTATATAATTACACAAAAATAACAAGAGATATTAATTATATTTTCAACAATCAATAAAAGATTTTACAAAAATTTTTTCAACCTTTTGAATTAGAAAAACATTAGGATTAAATCGATGTATTAGAGCTCATTCTGTAATAATCTTATAAGATTCATTTTATTTATCTTGATTATTTGATAATTTTCATTAGAGAAACATGGGTCAGGAACAAAGCAGAGAGTCTAAGTTTAGTACACTTCAATTGAAAAAATACGATGATGTAATCAGTATTGACATGGTACAAATTGAAAAAAAAATGATAATGCTCGACGAATGCATTTCGAATACACGGTCCAAGTTGGAAGAAGATTTTCGCCAATATGAAGCAAATTTAACTCAATATTTACACAACCCTTCTTTGATAAAATCAAGAATTTTACTCAAAAAATCCGAGCTGACAAGCTCAATAAATCGATCCATCAAAAAACTCTATTTTATGGAAAATTTCAAGTCGCTGGATGAAATTTTAAGCGAAAATTTCTATTACATGACTAAAAATTTAAATTTTTATAAAAAAATAAAATATTTTGAATTTATCAATTTTTGTGAAGAGCTCAAAGCAAATCATCTGGATGAAAAATGCTACAATTACATTGTCTTGCCGATTTCAAGATATAAAATCTTTTATTGCTGTGCTAATTTCTACAAAAAAAGTTGTATAAAAATTGTGAATCGTCACGGACTCGAGCTGCATCGTCGTGCTATAAACCCCAATTTTTACTTCTCTAACTTTGTTGTTTACGGCAGAAGTATAGCCGGCATTTACTCGGACATCAGAACAAACAAGACTCTCATTGAGATCTACAATGACGAATTGGAGCTTGAGGCTTCCAAGTTGTTCGATCACAAACTCGAATTGATTTATTTGAATTCTGAGGAACTGGTCTGCAAATCAAAAGAAAAATTAAATTTATATTTTTTTCTAAATTTAAAGTATTTTTATTTAAATAAATGAAATTTTAAGATAATTTTTTTTCTAAGGTTGGAGCAAGTTTTTTCGTTCGATGTTAAAGGAAAAAATGAGTCAATTCAGCTGCATGATGGTGATATTGAAATACTTGGATTGAATTATCTCGAGATACTAATACTGGTAAAAAGTAAGAAATTACTGAAAAGAATTGATCGAAAAACAGGCAAATCAACTGGATCCATTGATTTGATCAAAAGATTTGATGAGCAAGAAAATGAGATTAATTTTTCTTATTTACAAATGGATTTGGATCAGTCAATTTTTTTGGTAAAAGATAATATACAACAACTTTTGTATATTTTTGACATAAATTTCAAACTTTTAATCAAGTTCAAAAATATTGATTTTCAACGAGTTTTTAAATCGATTGAATTTACGTCGTTTAATGACGGATATTTTTGCGATAAGTTAAATAAGAAAATTTATTTTATTTAATTTTGGAAAGTTTTTTAAAAAAATTCTAAACAAAAAAACTAACTCATAATTTTGACTTGTAAAATTTTTTCAAATTATATCTTAATGAATCCCATAATTTTGTCCAAAAAAATAAAGATTTTTAATTTAATCAAGACTAAATCTCGTTTATTTTTACTTTTTTTTTTAGAACATAATCACGTGACAAATTAAAAATTCTAAATAATATCTAAATTTTTTTTTATTAAAAGAAAAATATCTCTTTAGTAAACTAAATGTTTATTTTTATTAATTAATAAAATATCAAAATTAAAATAAAACAAATTCTTTATTTCACTAACTAACATTTGTTCTGTCATTGGCAATGCATTCTTTTTAGCAATAAATTTATAGTTTTATAAAAATGATAGAGATTTTTGGTTTTAGTTTTTTTGTCTCTAGAATAATTAGCAAATTAGTTAATATAATATTAGATAATCATCGATATTGTGTTCAATAGAACGATAAGATTCTTTGATATTTATTGATATAGAATATTTTTACTGCAATGTAAAATTTTTAAGCACACTTCAGATTTCGGAGATTACCATCCTTTTTTTAAATTTAAAAATCAAGTTTTGAAATTAAAAAAAAAAATTTAAATTTCGCAATGAAATTAGATTGCACAAATTACTCAAATTTGAAATTCTTTCAAAAAACTTTACTTATTTTAATCAATTTAAAATGTATTAAAATCATTTGTGTGCAATAAAATGACAGAATTTAAAAAAATATAAAAATTATCTTACCTGAAAAATCGTAGAAAAAAATACAACTTTTTTTCTAATTTTTTTTTATTGAGTAAAATTTTTAATGTAAGTTCAAAAGAAGGCTAAAACCTTAGGTAATTCAAATTTTATCTTCAAAAAATAGCGTCTGAGCCGATGACTTTAAAAAACGATTTTTAGAAAATAGCCACCGATTTGAGACTAGAAAAATTCACGATTTTAATAAAAAGCTTTAAGATCAATTGGTTCTGATTTTGAAAAGCAAGGCAATACGCAATACTTTTTTTTTTTTTTAAATTTTTGATTTTATATCGGATAATTCTTTTCTTTATAATTTTGTGTCAAAAAATAATATTTTAATGCTAAAATTAATTTATATTAGGCTAATACCAAGGTTCCAGAAATTCAATACTTAGGCGCTATCTGAATTTCCAATTTTTGACTTAAAATTCATAAACTACGTCCTTTGAAATCCTAAAATTCATTTTTTCTTGGGGGACTAAAAAAAAAAAAATTTATATCCAGATGTCTAAAAAGAACTAATCCTATAAAGAGGTATAGGTCTTTCAAACTCAATTACTCAAAGATAAAATTAAAATCTTTTTACAATTATATATATTCTGAAAGAGCATAAAATTTTCTACATCCTGGTATATAGTTTTGTTTGAAAAAAGGGTGTGCCAATTTTTTTTCAGTGTAATCGTATGTAGTCCCAGGGATTACTTAGTAAACCAATTTTTTTTAAACAAAACTAGACAAAATTGTGAACAAATCAATGGTTTTACTTTTTTGAATTTTTCTTTTATTTTATTTAAATAAAGTATCAAAACCATGTGATTTGATTCATTTTTTGAATATTTTAACTAAATATTGAAACCAATCCCATTAAATATTATTATTATGCCACCAAAGTCTAAATTTATCCGTTGTCACACAAGTAACCTTGGAGTATTTTGCAAGAAAAAAATTATTGATTTTGAAAATAATGATAAAATGGAAGTTGATGTTGAACCTGATAATTATAACAATTATAAAGAATCTTTATTTTCATCAGAGTCTGAAACAGAGGAATCGGATTTTGAAGTTTTCTTTCAAGAAGGATGATCACAATAGATATTTCCCTTATGTCACAGTTAGTTGAATTTTTATTTCTAAAAGAGATGTTAAAAAGCCTTCTAATTTTTTAATTTATTTCTATTTTTTATTTATATTTTTATAATAACTCAATAAAAATAATCTACCTCAAAGCACTTTAAATCAAGACACTAATCCAACGTTTAGTAGGTTGAGATGATTGTAAAAATTCAACTAACTGTGAAACTTACTCCTCGGTTTCAGACTCTGATGAAAATAAAGATTCTTTATAATTATTATTATTATCAGGGTTTCAAAGAACGTAGTTTACGAATTTAAAGTCAAAAATTAGAACTTCAGATAGCACTTAAGTTTTGAATTTCTGGAACCTTAAATTCTAAGTTTTTGATTTACAAAATGAAAAATGAAAAGCAAATTTTTTCCATAAAAAATAAATTAATTTTTGAACGTTTACTGCGAAAATAAAAATGAAATTTCAGTTTTAACTCTGGCTTAAATTTAAAAAAGGGCTGAATCTATTTAAACAAAAATTAATTAGGAAATTAATTTAAAAGACTTGGAGCTGAATCAATACTAGTGTTGTAAATAAATGCATTTGAATTTACTTTTAAATACTTAAATTAATTTTTAAATTTGGGTTTAAATTTAAACTAATTTTTTATTTTAGTTTAAATTTAAACAAATTTTTTATTTGAGTTTTAATTAAAACATAATTTAAATAGGATTTAGAATATTTAAGTTAATCTTGGAATTTAAATATTTTTTGAGTTTAAATTTTAATCCAAATTTTATTTTAGTTTAAATCGAAATAATTCGAACAATTTGTTCAAATCGCTAATTTGATTTACAACACTAATCAGTACCCAACATTAAATAGTTTTTCAAATTTTATTGAATAATCCTTTTAAAAAAAAAACAAAAAAATCTAGACTATGTTAAAATTAAAGATTTTTTTGCTATTATTAAAATTTGAATAAATTTTTTTTTTGTTAAATACAGACAAAACGATGGTCGACATCTTCAAAATTTAATCAAAACTATAATGTCTAAAATTACTTGAAAAAACAAAAAGAAAATTAAAATTCTCAATAAAAAATTACAGTCTTATAAAATAATTTTTATTTAGCTATTTTTTTAGAAAAATTTTGAAATTTTCTTCAAAGACTCGGGATTTTAAAAAATGAAAAAATTATAAATTTAAATTAATTTATGTTTAATTAATAAAAATGAGTGAAGACGGATCTTCTAATCAAAATAAACCATCTGCACCGGTGCGATATAGAAGTCGCTTTCCAAAGGCCCAGCCAAATTTGGCAGTTTCTAGCGGTCTAGCCCGGATACGAAGAATATCGGGGCATTATCCAGACAAGAAAGAAGAAGTTAAAAAAGAAAGTGAAAATATTGAAAAAAATGTATCATCTCCATCCATCCCATCAACACGTCAGCTAGTCGAAAGTATTCTTTCACCAAAAATATTCACCCAGGAGGAAGAATCAGCGAAAAGTCCGACAAAAACAGTTGAAGAAACAAGCGTTCCTTCGCCATCGGCGAACACAACTTTTAGACAACAAATAAATGTGCAAACACCGTCTCCAGCTCAACAATACCACATACCGCATTCTGTTCCGGGTTCTCCTTCGGGAGCTGTACCGGTTGCTTCGGTTTTAAATAGTCATGTCCAAATTTACAAACCACAATTTTCCAAAGAGCATATCATGAATATTATTAAGCACAAGGCGATGCAGAAATTAAAAAAAATTGAGTCCGAAAATTTAAAAGAAAAACGAAAAAAAAATAAAAAAAGTTCAATTTTATTTAAAACTGTTCAAGAGCAAAGTGTTAACGAAAATCAAAGCGGCGAAAAAATCGACAGATCAAAGCTTCGAATGAAAGACTTTTTGTACTATAATCCTCGGGGATCAAAGTAAATTTTTTTTTTTTTAGCATTTTGATATAGAAAAAAAATTTTCTCACATTTAAAAAAGGAAGACGCTACGCAAAGATTAAACATCTTTTCGATTAAATAAAATATATATCTGTTAAATAATAATTAAAATAGAAAAAGATAATTTGTGTGATAAATTTTATTGAAAATTAAAATGATATTTAGAAAAAAATACAAATTGCACATTTAATTTTTTATTTCAAAGCTTACATGACCAAGATTTTTCAATGGAATATAACCCTTTAAGTTTTTGGAATTTAAAATTACAATCGTCTTACATAAGAAGAAATTATCTGATGCCAAGTTATTGTAATATTAAGTAAATAGGAAAAAATTCCTGTTGAAAAAAGTCCAGTGGAAAAAATTCCACAAAGAAAAAAAAATCTTCTTACTATTAAAACTAAAATTGAATATTAATATGAATAATTCTTATAATTTTGAATATTTTATTATAATTAAAAAAATATAAAAAAAGAAAAGGTAATAAAATTATACAATTAAATTATTAAAGGAATTACATTTCTTGATTTACTAATAACTGAACATTTAAATTCAGGAAAAATTTTGGTTTTAAAAAAATTATAAAAGTTACTTCTAATTGTCACTTCATCGTGTCATACTGCACTTGCAGCATCTTAAGCGGATTGATCCATCCTGGTTTTCTTCGTTTCAAGTAAATTAAACAAAATTAAATAAACAGAAGTTCTATCATTGTCTAAAAATTCGAAGACTTCTTCGGTATTTTCCATTTTTTTTAAAGTTATTAAAGATTATTTCAATATTTTGTTTCAATTTTTGATAATTCTCCAATTGTATTTTGCAATTATTTATAGGCTCAAAAGGTACAAGGTGATTAATTTTAATTCATTTATAGCAAGATTGTTAAATTTAAAGACTCAAATATAAAATATTTGAGAAGAAAAAGATTTAGCATAATCTTTTTAATTAATTATTTTTGTAATAATTTATAATAAATAATCATGCAATTATAATTTTTAGAGTGGATAATTTTCCACTGGATTTTTTTCACTGGAATTTTTTCCTATCAAGCGTAATATTTTTGGTGTGTATGTGGAGATTGCATTCATTAAAATTTATTTTACCCTATTTGGTAATTTATAAATGTATCTTTATTCTTTTGGAAAATTTTGTCACGTACTTGATTAAATATACAGTGGTGATTTGATAACAGTATTTTAGGAAAATTACGTAAATACCGTAAATTGACCAAATTTTACCACATTTTACGTAAATTAACGTAAAATCCGAAAAATGAAAAAGAGGTATTTTACGAAAAATTAAGTAAATTTTCAGGATTTTCAAACAATCTTGGAAAAATTTATGAAAAAAACACTCTCTTAAATTTTCGATTTTTGGAAAAAAAAGACATTTTTTAAAAAATTTTGAATTTTGTATTGGCCGTTTTGAATTTTACCAAATTTTTTCAAGATTGTTTGAAAATCCTGAAAATTTACGTAATTTTTCGTAAAATACCACTGTATAAGCAAATCTTCTTTATTATTTTAAGGTATCTTTTTCACAAATAAAAAATTAGCTATAACAAGCTTTCTATTGTTCCATATTACATTACACTCAGCTTCGAATTCTTCAAATGTTGCAAATTTTTCACCTTATTTGAGCTCTGAAATTTTTAATAGTTGAAAATAAGTGTTATGTTTGGGCGAATAATTTTTTAATACCGCTATTTTAAATTAAAATACCGCCAATTTAATAAAAAATCATCTAAAATAATAAAAACCCGTCTAAATAAATAACACTTACCCTAAATTAATAAAATTATAATTATTAATATTAAGTATAAAAGGTAAAAAGTGGTTATCGATAACTAAATAAATAGATATTAACATTCTATTAAAAACTTAAAAAAAGTAAATTAGCTTAGCAAAAAATTTTCAAAAAAAAGAAAACTGGAAAATTTGGAAAATAAATTGTGCTCAATTTGCAACATGTCACAATGGCTTAAAAGAAGATAATTTTTTTGTAAAATAAATTATTTATTAAATTAAACTTAACTTTAATAGATTAGATTTCTTTTTATTAAAATAGCGAGTTTTTTATTAGAATAGCGGTATTTTTATTAAAATTAGCGGTGAGGAAATTTATGGGCCTTAAGGTTGCAGTATTTTTAAAATTTATTTATATATTATATATATTAACTAATGCTCCTTCAGAATATAAATTTAAAAAAAAAATTAAAATAAAGTTAAATAAACGATATGCTGAAAAAGAGAGACAAAAAAGTTGCTACTAAGAAAAAAAGTCTAATTTAAAATGCTTGATTTTTAATTTAATTTATATTGTCAAATTATCAAAGAATTATCAAAGCATCTTTTCAAAGTTTATTCTTCTTCAAGAAGATAAATTATCTGAAATTTTTTTATGTCTTATTAAAGATAATTATATGTTCTTAGACTTAGGTTCATGAAGATAAAATGTCTTTCCGAAGGCATTCACTTGATAAAAATTATATTTATTTTTAAATTAAATAGATTTTTCTAAAAAAGCTTAAAAAAAATTTGAAAATATTTCAATTCAATTTTCACCGGTTATTTGAGAATAATGATTGAACTTTATATAGCTCTTAACTCAAGAAAAATGAAAAGAATTAACTTGAATTTTTTTTGTTGAAAATTATGGTGATAAAATGGAGAAAATTATGGAAGATATTTTATCTTCACATAGCATCTTCCTTTTTTAAAAACACTTTTTTGAGGTTAAGTCGTTTAGCTGAACCAGGAAAAATTGATTGATTTGACTAATGATTTTTTTAAAGCATAAATAATAAAAAAATATTTTAAATTTTTTTTAGTATTTTAATTAAAATGTGACCTAGGGTCTGCTGAATGAAGAAAGAGCACTCTGCTTTCAGCATATAAAAAAATTAAAAAAATTTCAAATACTAAAATCAATTATTTTAAGACAAAAATTTCAAAGTAAAAAAGAATATAAAAATTAAATATAAAGTAAAGAAGAAGTTAAAAGCAGAGTTGTTTAAAAGTCACAAGTCTCAAGTCAAGTCCAAGTCCGGACTTTAAAATTTTGAATACTGAAGAAGAAATTTATGCTAAAATTGCAGCAAAATTCTGATATATGGCAAATCTATTGCATTAGACAACCCAAGAGTATATGAAGATTTGATATGAAGCCTGATCTATAAAATTTTTAAAAAAAATTCTTAACTTGGACTTTATTTTTAAGAACTATTTATTTAATGACTTTTTTTTGGGACTTTTAAACAACTCTGGTTAAAAGTTTATAAATTATATTTTTATGTTTTTAAATGGATACTCCAATATCAACTGCTTATTAAACTTTTGATTCCGTTGCTAAGGCCGCTAGAGCTTTTAATTATGGTTTTTTCAAATTTTTTGATTCGTACTTCTAAAGGTTTAAGATTGGAGATATTGTTTGGTAAATTTTGTGGTGTTGTTCGGTTAAGTTTAAATATTATTCTGATTGCTGGGTTTTGCACGATTTGTAGTTCATTTTTGCTTTTTTTGGGGCGTAATATGCTGTACTGTATTAGTGATGAAACTGTGGCTTTATAAATTGTCCTTAGATATTATGAGTTGATTGCATAGCATTTTGAACTGATTATTCTTGAAAGATTCAAATTTTATTTCATATTTTGCTCTAAACTCTTTGAAGTGTTCTCTAAATGTTAAACCTGTGTCAAATTTTATTCCTAGTATTTTTGGAGTTTTTTTTTAATTTGCATGATGTTGATTTTAATTGAAAGGTTTGAGCTGAAATAGTTTGATGGGCGGTGAAAATTTCAGGGAATCATTGAGTTGCTACATATTAATTAATATTAATTTAAAAACTTTAAAAATAAGTGCTGATTTTTGTTTACTCTTTTATTATTTAATATAGATTTATTCTAATGAACTTTTTCTTAGAGATGCTTGTTTCAAAAATACTAAAAAATAAGAATTTGTTTCGAGTATTTGTATAAAAACTCAAATTAAAATACTCAAGACAAAAAATTTATTCTGGTTCTTCAAAAAATTGGGGTTAAGGGGAAAACCAAGGACGAGATATAAAATCTCAAGAATCTTTCGTCTTTGGTCAATTTTAATGGTCGAAACTTAAAAAAAAGGGAGGCACCATTTTATAGCTTAGAAAATATCTTAATTTAAAGAGCAAAAAAAAATAATCTTTGAGAGCAGATACACAACAAAACTAGCTTTCTTTGGCAAAAAAATTCTGATAAGGCTTTAGTTTTTACGGGCGAGAATTTTAATTTCTTATACTTTTCAATAAAAAACCATTGCTAAACATAGCTCATAATTTTATTTTATTTTTTATTTTCATTAAAAGAGTTATTGGGCCTAAAAATTCAAAAAGAATTATTATAAAAAATTAGTGTTGTAATTAAATTGCATTTGAATTTACTTTTAAATAATTAAATTAATTTTAAATTTGAATTTGAATCTAAACAAATTTTTTATTTGAATTTAAATTTAAACAAATATTAAATTTAAGTTTTAATTTAAACCGAGGAATTAAAATAAAATTTAAATTCAAATTTGAATTATAATGCAATTCAATTTAGATTTTAAAAAGTAAAATTATTAAGCTTTTATTTGAAAATCATAACGAAAATTTAAATTTATTTTGATGGTTCTTATAATAAGAGTATTAATTGAAAATCGTAATTAACAAATAAATTCTAAAAATAAAGTTTTTTTAATTTTTTTTCCTGTTCCAATTATTTCAAGGTTTTCTAAAATAATATATAAATTTTATTTTATATTTTAATATAAATTAATTTATATTTTTAAAAATGAGTCAAACTCAAATTTTTTTACAAGCACCCTTTAATGATCGTTAAGCAAAAAGCAATGTATTAAAAGATCTCTTGTCCACAATCATTCAATTAAAGTTAGTGAATGTTATAGTAAATAAAAATGCTGATATTACACTGTTGAATATAGTAATATAAATTCCTCAAGAAATATGCTTGGTCATTTGAAAAAAGAGCATACTATGGAATTGGGATATCAGCATAATATTTTAGTAGGTTTTATTTATATCTGAAAATTTAAATTAGTCAAATTGTTTAAGCTATTTTAATTAAAACACAATTTAAATAGAATTTAATATTATTTAATTTATAGTAGTAGTAGTAGTAGTAGTGTAAGCTGTAACACATAAAGTGTGAGTGCAGTTTATAACGCTGCACTTTGTCAGCTTGTGGTTTTGGTTATGGCCACATACTTCATAAGTTAATCAATTTAAGCTTCGGTATACCGATCTCCTCCAAGTCTCCGAGGCCATATGTCGGTCAATTCTGGCTTTAAATTGGTTAACCGTATCCGCCTCTGCTATCTCCGAGGGTAACATATTCCAGGTGGTAGCGTTGCGGTTCAGTAAAAAATTATCCCTCATGGGTGCATTTACAAATTTTTCCCTTATTATCTGACTGTTGTGTCTTCTATTAGCTCCTACTGTGTCCCCTGTATTTCTTAGACCTAGTTCTACCTCTTCGAAACCTTCTGTGATTTTATAAATTTGTATCAAGTCCCCTCTTTTCCTCCTAACCTCGAGACTTGTTAGTCCTAATTCTTTTAAATTTACTTCATATTCTAGACCCCTTAATTCAATGACCATTTTTGTCGCCCTTTTCTGAATACCCTCCAATTTTGATATATCCCTTTTTGACATAGAGTTCCACACAGCTGAAGCGAACTCTAAATGCGCTCTTACGAAAGCTGGATATAATATCTTGAATAATTTAATATTAAAAAATTTAAAAGTTTTCCTCATTCTGCCGAGTGCTCTATTTGCCGTAGACACTGCTGCTTCTACTTGCTTGCTATTCTTTCCATCGCTAGAAATCATCACCCCTAAGTCCTTCTCAACCTCTGTTTTGTCAATTTAATCTTGGAATTAAAATATTTTTTGAGTTTATATTTGAATTGTTATTATTAATTATTATTATTATTAATCTGCAACTAATGGCTCGCGGAGCTTGGAAAACAAATTTTACCAAGCTATGACAGATAAATTTCTTTTAAATTCGCACGAATTAAATTTATCATTTTTGTTCTCGAACGAATTAGTTGCAATTTTTTTTTCTTCTGGTAATCTATTCCATAATGGTACTGTTCGATTAGAAAAGAAGTTGTCTCTTACTGAGCAATTCTTAACAAGCTGTCTAAATAGTTTTTGTCTTGAGGATCTCGTTGAGCCTGCCGGTCCATGATTCTCGTAAGCTGCAGCATGAGTCGCTGGATGATACCAAGATACTTGGTTAAAATTTTTTTTTAATCTGTAAAGTTGGATCATGTCACCTCTTTCCCTTCTATTTTCCAGTGTTGTTAATCCTAGATGAAGTAGTCGTTCGTCGTAAATTTTTATTTCTCAGTGATGGAACACTTGAAAAACAAGCTTGAAGTTTTTGGATGTAATTTTAAAAGAAAATTTTCTTTTTTACATCACCCATTAGGCGTTCATTGAAATAAATTAAATAAAAAATATAAAAAAGACTTTTTATTTATAATTTCGAGAAAAAATTTCTCTAAATAATTTTATTTTGATCTCTTCCAAATGCTAATTCTTTAAAATGTTTGATTTTACCAAGCTAAATTAATAAAAGATTTTTTAATCAAAAGAAAAACTGAGTCGAATGAAGCAGTTCCAGACGCAATCGGTGAACAAAAATTGTGTTCAATATCTCGCTCTAATTCCTGTGTTTCATTGGCATTGAATAGTGAAAACGACACCACTGATACCCCTGAAAGTGTCTCTTCCAAATCAAGCACAATATACTCAGCGATAAGGCCCACTCAGTCACCGGTCTCACTGGCCCCTCAATTGAGAATCAGCGATGACGGCACAATTGTGATCAATGAGGAAAGTTTGGTCATTCAAAGACAAGAACCTGAGCCCATTTACGAAAGTACTGTGGTCGAGAGTGAGCACGGAGACAATTTAACCTACAATAGCTACCGAAAATTTCACCATACTAAAAAATGGACCGAACGAGAGACTGCCAAATTCTACAAAGCCTTAAGCATGGTTGGCACTGATTTTACCATGATTCAAAAATTTTTTCCACACCGTAACCGAGACGAAATAAAGCGTAAATTCAAGCGAGAGGAAAAAATCAACCAAGCTTTTATTGACAAAATTTTATCCAAAACCGTGTCCATAGACTTGAGTTTTTTTGTATCAAGCAGTGGCGAAGAGGACGAAAAAATTCAAGCTAAAAATAAAAAATCTCAAAATTTATCTTCGGATCGAATTAATAGATCAAATAGTAGCAATAGTCTGAATGAGAGCGAGAAGAGAAAAAAAACAAAATTAAAACGAATTGAAAAAAGTAATTTTTGTGCAAAAGTCAGAAAAAAAATTCATTTTAAAGTCAAGTTGTTTGATCTGACTTGAAATTTTTATTTTTGAAAAAAGTTTTTTCAAAAATAAAAATTATTCCGTGAAATTACTTTTTTTCAAAATAAAAAATTTCAATTCAAGTCAAATTAATTTTTTTTTTTAAATTTCAATACTTAATGACTTTTAATCAACTTTGTGCAAAACTAAAAATCAAAATTAAAAATTAAATTTACAAGGAACATTTGTTGAGTCAGAATCTGAGTCTGAGTTAACCTGTAAAAAAATATCTCCTGATAGCGAACAAAATCAAGAACTATGCAGCATTGGATGTGACCAAGTCAATTTAGAAATTGATTCCAATGTTGAAAAGCTTCCGCCATGCACTAGTCTATTTGAAAACAATAGTCAAGCTAAAAATAAAAAATCTCAAAATTTATCTTCGTATCGAATTAATAGATCAAATAGTAGCAATAGTCTGAATGAGAGCGAGAAGAAGAAAAAAACAAAATTAAAACGAATTCAAAAAAGTAATTTTTGTGCAAAAGTCAGAAAAAAAGTCATTTTAAAGTCAAGTTGTTTGATCTGACTTGAAATTTTAATTTTTGAAAAAAGTTTCTTGATTCGAATTATTTTTAGTTTGAGATCGAGTCTTTAGACTTGACTTAAAATTGGCCTTAACTCAAAAATCAAGTCATTCTAAAGGAATTTTTTTTAAAGTCAATCACTTAAAATATGTTCTTTTAAAGTTAAGTCATTTTAGTTGACTTGAGGATTTTTTTTGAATTATGAAAAATTATGAAAAGTCGACTCGAGTCGAGTTGAATATTTTATTGCTGTTTGTTATCTTTTAAAGCAGTTAAACAAAATATTTTTAACATTTTAAACCATATTTCAAGTAAAGACTATTTTTTTAGTAAACTGTTTTTAGTAATTTAATTTATTTTAAGCAAAAAAAAATTAAAAAAAAAAAAAACAAAAGCCGAGTTGGTTAAGATGTTGATTAATTTTTCTTTTAACAAAAGTGTCCCAATGCGATGCCAGACCGAAATAATTGATAAGTCTCTATCTTGTTTAATCATATAACTAGTATATAATTTATAATTTATATTTTTGTAGCAATTTACGATATGTCTGACAATTCTTACTTTATATTTTAATAACAATTATTGTACAATTAGATTTAATTCTCAAATCAATAATTTTTAATCAATAAAACGTTTTGAAACTCATAACTAAAAAAATTGTAATTTAAGAAAAAAAATATTTTTAGACTTTGATTATAGTCTTTACTTAAAATATGGTTTAAAAATGTTAAAAATAATTTTTTAAACTGATTTAAATGATAACAAACAAAGAGTTGTTTTTAAGTTACAAGTCATTAGTCAAGTCAAGTCAATGACTTAAAAAATTTTTTTCTTTAACTAGGCCGCCTCAATGACTACCTGGTACTGCAAAAAATTCATGTGGTTCGAACTCTTTTATAAAAAATTTAATTCATTGACTTGACTTTTTAAAAAAAATATTTTAATTTAAGTCATGATATTGACTTAAAATTTTGTTACTTAGACTTAAACATGTGACTTAAAAACAAGTCTGAACAAACAGCAATAAAATTTTCGAGTCGGCTTAAAAAAATACGAATTGACTCGAAAATAAATTAAGTCGGCTTCTCACATTAACCTTTAAGTTCTAGAGCATAATAAATTCATAGTTAAACTTATAATACTTGAAAATTTAAGTTTTTAATGTTTATATTTTAAACTAAAATTTCTCTTAAATTCAAATATACAAGTCAAAATTTAAAAGTAAAAAGTCAAATGACTTAACTAAAAAAAAATATCTTAAGTTAAGTCGGTGACTTGACTTTGACTTCTACTCTATGACTTACGCACAAGTGTGGTCGAAATCTTTGAAATTACTTTTTTTCAAATAAAAAATTTCAATTCGAGTCAAATTAATTTTTTTTTTTAAATTTCAATACTTAATGACTTTTAATCAACTTTGTGCAAAACTAAAAATCAAAATTAAAAATTAAATTTACAAGGAACATTTGTTGAGTCAGAATCTGAGTCTGAGTTAACCTGTAAAAAAATATCTCCTGATAGCGAACAAAATCAAGAACTATGCAGCATTGGATGTGACCAAGTCAATTTAGAAATTGATTCCAATGTTGAAAAGCTTCCGCCATGCACTAGTCTATTTGAAAACAATAGTCAAGCTTTAGAAGTCATAAACCAACAAATAATAAGGGACACTTTCGAGCCGAGACCTTCCGAATCGGACAATGAAAGTATTGAGCTTGTGTTTGATTTGGATAACCAAATAATCAACGAAAAACGGGGCAAGCAAAGTGATCAAAATGAAAATGATGAGGGCGAGGAAGGTGAAATTATACTCGATTTGGACAACAACACTATTATACACAACCATTGGGGTGGTAGTAGCATAACCATTCAAAAGCTAAATGACGATGAGAAATGATATTCCAAAAATTTGTTTCCAAGCGATCTAGGATCCAAGCTTTTATTAGTTTATTGTTGTTTATTATTTTATTTTTAACTTATTATTTTATTCATTTTTAAGGATCAATTTTAAAAATATATTCAATAAAATGGCATTAGAAAAATTTTGTTAATTAAAATTTTAAGACGGATATTCTAAACCGTCAATTTAGCTTTAGAAGCTTTAATATTTTTTGATTCTTTACTCGAGTTCTATAAAAAGAACGTCAAATCGAGATGAACAATCAAATAATTTGTCATTTTTGTTTTAAAGAAAAAGATCTTGGGAAGGGTTGATAATTAAAAAAATTAAAAAATGATGAGGCTGAATAAAAGATTAACTTTAAAAATTTTAATCATCAGATAATCTACTAAAAATTTAGCCATATATTTTTTTAACTGTTTGAATATTAACAAAAATCTTAAATAAACACGTAAGACTTTTAAAAATTATATCGAACATTGTATTAAATATTTGTTTAATTTGAATTTTAAATTGAATTTTTGAATTAAAAATTTTTATGTAAAAAACTGACGATCTTTTTGGCACAAAAAATAGGTTATTTTTGAGGTTTTTAAATCGATCTCAATTTGGAAATATTTATTTATTTTATTTTTATTTGAAAAAAAAAAGATATTAACTAAATTTAAATTCAAAATATGAAATTTATTTTTTTTGCAATTAAATTATGATATTTAAATTTTCGGTTAATTTGAATTTTCTGTTCAAATTTAAAATTTATTTAATTTTCAATTATACAAGAAACGGAGAGAATGCTTTATATTAATCATTTATGGAATATTACCCAAATTTCAATTCAAGGAGTTAATAATTTGATATTAAAATTAACCCTTGAATTAATTGATAAATATTTTTTAAAGGCATATATTTTACTCAGTACCTAAAATATTATATTCAGTACCCAATTATATTTTATGTAGTACCAAAAAAATTTAATTCAAAACCAAAAAAATTAGTACCTAAATTGTTTTTTCTTGTACTAAAAATAATTTAATAAAACTTAATACTATTTTTCTTGTAACTATTTTGGTACATCTATTTTAGCTAGAACCAAATATTAATTTTAATGAAACCAAAAATTAATTCTATTAGAATTAATTATCACTTAATGTTGCACCTCTTGATAAATCAGACTTGCTTATAAGTCACAGTTTTAAGTCTAAATCACAAAAATTCAAGTCAAGTGATAACTTCGACTAAAATTTTTTTTTAGTTGAGGTCAATGACTTAATTTTTTTATTTTTTGAAGTCAATTAAATTCAATTTTTTATAAAAAAGTCCCAACAACATGAATTTTTTAACGCTCAAGTTAGTAAAAAAAAAGGAAAAAAAGGTAAAAACAGAGATGCTATTGTTAAAATGCTATTTATTCTTTTTAGTAAATCAGCTCGATTGACTAAAAAGAATTAAATTTGTTTATTTTTTTTCTTAAATTTTCATTAATTAATCTTACTATTTCTTTTTTATAATTAAATAAAATTTTATAAAGCGTCAAAAACTACATTTTTTTTTCTAATACGTTTTTTAGTACTAGAAAATTTAATTAGGTACGACTAAAACATAATTCGTATTTCTAAATTATTTTTTGGGACTTGATAAAATATAATTAGGTATTGAGCAAAATATAAGCCTTTTTTAAAAATGTTCAAAATTTTGCTAAAAGATTCTTAAAAATATTTTTTATTTAAATTTTATTTATAATTTTGGATTAAAAAATGAAAAAAATGTTTGGTGCTTCTAGTGTTAAATAATTAAAAAAAAATATTTAAATAATCAAAATAAATTTGTTTTTCTGCATTTATTGAATTTATTGATTATCTCTTTAAAGAAGAGTTGTGAATTTCAAATTCAAATTGAACAAAAATTCGTCATTTTTGGATAAATTAAAATTAAATTTAATGAAAAATATTTAGAAAAATACAACTACACTGTGCAAGATACTTTGTTGCACCTTTTTTACCTTTAGAAATAAAATTTTATTTTTTGCAAATCAAATCAATAATCAATTTAACCCTTATTGATATTTTATTTTTAGTTTTTTTTTTACATTTAAAAATTTTTTTTGGTAAAAAAGGTGCAACAAATTATGTTTCACTATGTTGCAGCATTTTTTTTAATATTATTTATAAACTCTTATTTTAATTTATCAAAAAGCGAGGAACTTTTGTTCAATTTGTATTTTAAATTCACAATACCCTTTAAAGAGAATTAATAACTAAAAATACAGAATATTATTGGTAAAATTATCAAAAAATTATTAAGTTATTTTTCAAGTCAATTTTAAGGAAATTTTTTAATGACAAGAAATTATACAAACAATTTAAAAAAAATTTTTTAAACAAAAATTTTTTGTTATTTATTTTAGAAAAATATCGAAAATTTGGTAACAAAAAAATGAAACTAAAAATTTAAATATAATGAATCAATCAAGCGACAACATTACCGAAATAACCGAATGTGAATCGATTATCACTGCCCTGCAATCGAGCTCGTTCTTCAGTTTCAAGAAAAAAGGCTATGTACGACTTATTCGCGACTACGGACGTCGTTCGTATGTAATTGAATTTTTTCCCTTCATCAAAGACAAGAATCCTTCTAGTCTCAAGCCAATTTTGGCAGCTAATGTAAATTAAACTAATCATTTAAAAAGATATCAAAAACTTTTTCATAGATTTCAAAAATTGAGCTAAAAGACGGGAAAATACAGTACAAAAATGACTGTAGAACAATCATAATTTCCGACCGTGACGGAGTTTACAATATAGGGATAAGTGATGCAAAAGAAGCTAAACTTTTTCAAGAAAAGTTGGAAAAATGTCTCCAAGATCCTTGCTTGATGGATAACTCGTTGATAATAATTGAAAAAAAAAAACTTCCGGTAAAAAAGCTGAAAATTTCCAGTTCAGAAAATAAAAGTGAACCAATGGTGAAAATTACCAAAGATGACGTTTTGTTGAGCTTGTATCAATCAAATGATGTTGCCAAAGATAAAAAAGTAGAGGTCTTGAGCGAAACGAAGAAGGATGTGTCCCAAGAATGGAAAGAAAATTTGACAGAACCCTCGATCACAGCTAAAAAGTTTTATCCCAATGAGAGACCAAAAAGTGTTCAAATATCGGAAGAAATTGAGGTGCTCAATGAACCAGCAAAAAAGTCATTTTCAACACCTAAATCTAACTTAAAAAGAAGAAGGGATGACGAAAATACCAATGAAAACAAAACCAATAGCAAAATAATTACACCTAAGAGAAATATGCTCAATGAAAATGGCAAACAAATACGAACGACACCATCAATGAATACCAGAGCTATGAAACGGCTCAATATTGACAATCAGGAAAATCAGGAAAATAAAATCGATGAAGACTTTTTAAAATCTCCTGTTAAAACTTGGAATAGAAACAATTCAAAGACCTTTTTAAAAGGGTAAGTAGAGCCAATACAGATTTGTTTATTTAAATAGCTAATAATAGTTAAAATTAATTAATTTAGCAAGAAAATTGATGAAAAAGAGAAAGATAGAAGATAGCATTAAAATATAAAATTAATAATTTAAATTTTATTTTTTTTTAGTATTTATTTGAAAAATTTAAACCGAGAATAATTAGCAGACATCAAAATGACCATTTCTACTTTTGCGGTCGACTAGCCTCCCTCTTGAAGTCTCAAATTATTTTTTATATATAATAATTTTATTTTATATATTTGTAAAGCGTAATTATATCTAAGCATTTATTTTTTTTTGTTTTTTTTTTAATATAACTTTTCATTTCATAGAAACCATGAAAAAAATATAGATAAAATAAAAGTTTTTTTATATTTATCTTTGGAAATGAAAAATAACTAACTAGTGTCTTTAAGTAATGGTTAGAAAAAAAACGAAGACTAATTAAAATAATAAAAAAAACTCGTTTTTGTACTGGAACAAAAAAAATAGAAAATAAAATCAGAAAACAACAAAAAATATTTATAGTCAAAAAATTTACTTTACTTGGAATAAAAAAAAATTTAAAGTCAAAGTCTAGATTTATCTTTGACATGGACGTTTGACAAATTCTGAGATATTTTTAGCATTTTAGTTTTTTATTGTGAATATTTGAGATATTGTGAAATAACTAACTAACTTCAACGTTTCCTCTTATTTATTTGTTTTCTGTACCGAGCTAAAGCTCCTTCAGAATAAGTTAAAAAATAAAATAAAAAAAAATTAAATAAAAATTAAATTAAAGTTAATAAAATGAGATGAAAAAAAAATCAAAATAAAATAAATAAGCTAAAAAAATGAAAGTTGAAAAGACATAAATTGGAATAGATTGCTACATGTGGCACATTTTTATTTGTTCAAGTTTCAGGAAAAAAAGAAGAAATAGTAAGGTAGCTCTTCCTTTCTTTTCCCTTTAAAAGATGATAAAAAGGAAAGAAATTGATGAAGTTTGTTTTAATGAACTGTAATTCACCATTTTTTTTTGCGATCACAAAAAATAGGTGAACTTTCGTTATATAATTACCGTATTCCCTCGTTCGATATTGTAGTCTCACAACCTGAAATACAACTTTGGCGCAGGCAATAAATACCATCTGACCCATGTTAAAAAATTCTTAACTTACACCGCATGCGTCAAAGTTGTGTTTCGAGTCTTGGCCCACGTCAAAAGTAAAATTTTTTAATTTAATGCAGAATCAACAATAGAGTTTCTGTCATAAATAAAAAATTTTTTTTTTGAATTATGCATTTGGTGCAGGATCCCAAATTAAACCGAAAAAACATTAGAAATGAATATTTTTATTATTCGATTTAAAAAAATACTAAAATTTGATTTTAGTATTTTTTGAAAAAATTAAAATTGACTTGAAAAATTAATAAAAATTTAATTTTTAAAATATTTATCATATTTTTCAAGTCAATTCTAAATTTTTCAAAAAATAATGCCGCGTCAAGAATCAAATTTTAGTATTTTTTTTTAAATCAAATAATAAAAATATTCAAAAAAATTTTCTTTATTTATGACAGAAACTCTATTGTTAATGCTGCATTAAATTAAAAAACTTTACTTTTAAAGTGGGCCAAGACTCGAAACACAACTTTGAAGTTAAGAATTTTTTAAGATGGGCCAGATGGTATTTATTGCCTGCGCCAAAGTTGTATTTCAGGTTGTGAGGCTGCAATATCGAACGAGGGAATACGGTAATTAAATTTAATTAAAATTAATGTAATTATGTAAATAATTTTAATAATTTTATATATTAATTTTTAAAAAAATTGGGGGCTGATCAATTTCATGACCAGTCGGTCTTATTTTTTTATAAAAAATATTTAAATCTATGAACATTTTTTTTTAAAGTCTCGATAAGAAAAAATTTGACTTGTGACAATATTTAATTTGATTTTTGAAAAAAAAATAAAAAAATATGTAAATATGTAAAAATTCGTTAATAATCCAATAAATAAAATTTCAAAATATGGTAACATAGTTTAATATAATTTAAGAAATAGAAATAGAATCAAAATTTAAATCATGTGGCTGAAAGGAAGGACTAAGTATCCATTCCAACCGGCCAAACTCTGCCTAGACTATTTTTTAAATAAATAAAAATAAAGTAAAAACCAAAAATAAAATTATACATATTTTTTTAATTTTTTCAAATTAAATATTTTGACCAGCCAAATTTTTTCTAAACGAAACTAAAAAATAAAAAAATTTTTCAAATTGAATTTTTTTTTTCAAATAAATTTTGAGATCAACTGGTCATAAAATTGATCAGCCCCAAAAATTGGGATGCTTATGAAATTCTAATTTGGTGATAAATCATTTGTCAATAAGCTCTAGATTTTTAATTAAAAATATACATCACACAACCATAACCATCTATGCGATCAAGTCGTTCATTTTCATAACTAAAAATATTCACTTTATGCTAAAAAAAAACATAAAAAATATAAATTCAAATTTACATCCATTTTGATCATACTTGGGCAAAAGAGATTGAGAAATTCTGAGTTTGTATTGTTTAAATACTTGTTATTAATTTAGAGGCCCTTAAAATTAATTATTTTTTTATTATAATCCATTTTTAAGTGGCTTTAATAATCAATTTATAAATTAAAATAAATATATTTTTTTTAGCTAAATTTTTTAAGCTTTTAAATTTTTGATTCATGTTAGCTATTCTCTAGAATCAAATTTCACAAAACCAAATAATTTAAAAAGAAACATCTATTAGACATAAAGAAAAGAAAAATTTACGACTTTACTTGTTTGCTATTTGAACGCAAAGATTTTAAATTAAAACATGTTTAAAAAATTTTTTAAATTTAATTAAAGATTCTCAAATCTTGGAAATACATGCTATATGAACTCGATATTACAATGTCTTTTAAACATAGACACATTCTCATTGGAATTATTAAAAAGCTACGACAAAATAAAAAGCCTGCAAATAAAAGAGATCAGTGACCAAAATCTAAACGAAGATCAAATAATTCTTTTAGAAACTGAACAAAACTATTTATTCAAGTAATTTTAATTTTTTAATTTAAATAAATCAAATCTAAATTTAAAAGCCAACTAATTTAAGTTCTTTGTGTGAACTGGTCAAAGCGAGAGAATTGCACAATGAAGATTTAAAAGTAAAATCGCTGCGTGATGTCAAAAACACAATATCCAAAGAAGCGACTAGATTCTCAGGCTACCAACAACATGTACGTTCAGACATACTTTGGTCTAATTTTCATTTTTGATTTTTTCAAAGCATAATTTCTGTCAAAGGGTCTTATGCCTTGCCACTTAATTCCTTTAGCTGACGGAGCACTTGCTCCCGATACATAAATACCATTTAAATTCACTGGCAAGCAGTTAGAATAATCTGTGAACCACCACCCGCCTCCTGATCTAACGGGGCAATTTTTGGTCGGATATTTCATTTTATAATTTATTTTGTCATAAGTGGAAAAATAAGCCCCGTTTTGAGAAGAAAATCCATAATAAGAGTCATCTAGATAATTTTTACTGGCATTACCATTTAGTCTAGGCGACAGATACAATCGATATAAATCCTGTTGATTTCCTAGCTTGAAATTTCCGTACTGGGCCGTAAATATCTGATCGCTCCAGTCCGTCAATTCAATTATGAGCTCTGTATCTTGATTTTTGGTCAAAAGGTGGATGTATTCGAGGCCGAGCCAAAAGTCGGTTTTCAGATTTCCGAAGCCACTGGCATACTCGTTCCAGCTTTTGTTGAAACTTTGTTGAAAACTATTCTGACGCTGTTGAATCACTATCCATTTGCTCTCACAGTAAACACTAAGCATTTTGGATTTTTCCGAATCTTGGTTGATTTCTATCTGTATCATTCCATCGCCTCTTAAAGACGAACAGTCCAGCTCTTAAAAAAAAATATTGAAAGAATAAGTAGTTAATTTGGACGAACTTTAAAGTGTAAATGTTAGGTAATGTTTTTGACCAATTTATAGCTACTCTATTATTCGAAAAATTTAGGAACTAGTGAATTTTGTGAACCGACTGGTTCCATTTTTTTTAATTTTTAAAAATAAATCTTTTTGCCAGGAAAAGGCCACCTTAATGTCTCAATATGGAATTAGTTTATTTTAATAATAAAATTTTTTTGAACAAAAAATTAAAAAATAGCACTTTAATTGGCAAGACTCTTGGCAAAATTTTTAAATATGGTTAAAATGTGGCTAAAATTTAACTAGATTTATTATTTTAAGTGGAGTTTAATTTTTATGTCAAAAATAATTTTATTTTTTCTTTCTTAGAGCATCTGAACCTTAAATATTTCAAACTTTAATAAAATAAAAATTTTAATTGAAATAATCCAGTTGTAAAATTAATTTGAATCAAATATTTTTAATGGGATTTTGAATAAATTTTAAATAACATATATTTAAGTATGATTTTTTTTATAATTTTTTTATTCAATGGCAATCTAAGTTACAATTATTAAAAGTCCACAAAACAGATATGATTCATACATTTTTTGAAACACATAAAAAATGTTTCAGTCACATTTTCATATATTTTAAATAAATTCGATCAAAAAATATTTTTCAATAAATTTAGTTAGCGAAACATCAAATATCTAATTTATCTATTGCATCACTTTTTTCAATTGAATTTTTCCTGGATAATTGGATAATCAAAAAGGTTAAAAAACTTTTCAAATTAAATTAAGTTAAAATTAAATTTCCTGTTGCGAAATAAAAAAAAACCTAGAATCCATTGGAATTATACTTAATGTTCTTTATATCTTGTTCTTCTTCTCTCTTTTTTTCTTTCCTAAAACCTAATTTTTCGCATCCCATCACTCAATCAATGGTATTAAAAAAACATTTAAATTGGAAAATGAACAAATAGCTTTTATTTTAAAATTAGTTCTATAGAGATTTTTTTTAAATTTAAGTAAATATTTTTTATTTTTCTTCGAGAGAATCTAAAATTAAGAAAAAATATTAAAACAAGACTAAAGGGATTCATTAACTGATGTAATAATGATTAAAAAAATATATCTATTAATACTCTTTTTTGTTTAACTTAATAATTAGACTGTTCAATAAGTCTAAATTTTTTCCAATTTTTTGGTGTTCTTTTTATAATTTTAATTTATCATAAAGATTGTATTTTTGAAAAAAAATGTTTTAAAATTTATTCATACCTAATTTCTCATTGTGATTAATTGAATTTGGCTCTCTATTTTCTTCATTTGTTGCCAGCTTTTCAAGCGCAGTTATTTTAGATTGTAATTGATCTATAGTTTTGTAATTCTTTTCAATTTCTTCCCTTGAAAATAAAAATTATTAAGATTGCAAAAGGAAAGCCTAAGTTAAGAAAATTATCATTTTTAGCATATTTCAACGAAAAATTTTATTATCACTTAATTTTAGCTAGAATTTCTTTTAAAGATTCCATGTCTTTGTTGTATCCATTTATTTAAGATGTACGTTCTGCACAATGATTCTTAAAACATATTTCATTTAAATAACATCGCTCAACAAGATGGCTAATCAGCCAGATCTTTTTTATGAAATTAAACTAAAAAAACTTCACAGTTTTTATATTTTTTATTTTATTTATTGCTTCTAAATAAGATCTTTTCTAAACGATCTAATTTGATATTGATCAAATAAGTTTTGTTACTCTTTAATTTCGTCAAAAGCTTATACAGAAGTGAATCATTGTGTCCTGATTACCGTAAATTTTGTAATAATCATTCTCGCATCCAAAATTAAAAAATAAAATTTATCAAAAAAATTTTGACTGGAATATAGATAAATTATAGATATAAAAATAATAATACCAAAAAAAATACACTTATGCTAGGATATAAAATTACTTTTTTAAAATTTAAAAATGGTGAACTAATGATAATAAACCATAACTTAACAATTAAATTTTTAAAAAATAGATTTTTTTTAATATCAGTTAAAAAAAACCTAAATTTACTTGAAATTTTGTACCAAAACTAAAAGTAAATAAAATTAATCCTTTTTTTTTATAGTGAATATAATGTTGATCACTAAATTAATCAAAAAATACAAATAACAATTTTTGCTCATTTGGATTCTTTTGTGTAATTTTATTCTTATAGAAACCAAAAATTTAATGTTCCAATTCGGTTTGATCAAATTAAATCAAATACTTTACAAAGAGTTTACTTTACAAATTTTTTCGTTAAAGACTTAATATCATAGATACCCTTAATTTAGACATTTTTCTGGTTTAAAAATGTATTTTTTTTCTTGTCTTTCCAAACGACAATTTTTTTGTGAAAAATTAATAATTTCATATTTATACGAGGGAATAAGAATTTAATTTTTTGATTTTAATATATATGTAAAATAAAAGAAAAATTCTTCTAATTAATTTTAAAATTTTTTAAATAAAAATTGAGATTTTTTTCTTACTTTCTTGCAGCTAAATCTTTGAAAGTAAAAATAAAAACAAGCTCTAGTTTTCAAAAATTAATCAATTATATTTTATTTTCGTGTTCATTTTTAAAATTAAAAACAAAATGAAAAAAATTAAAATATAAATCTTCTTTTTATTTTTTAATTAAAAATAAAAAAAAAGGATCTTTTAGTATCGTAGTTAATCGAAAAAATCTAAGCTTTTTTATCTTTCGATTTCTAAAATAATTCAAAAATTTTATTTGATGATGCTTGGATATAGCTCGAAAACCAATAAATTTCATGTTCACCTTATTTTTAAAAGTTGTTGGCAAGTTTTTACATTATAAAATAATAAGTTTTTCTCCAAATTTTAATTCTTTTTTAAATCTTTTTGTTCAAATTTAATAAACTCAATCGTTAATTAAACAACTGTGAACCGAATTATTTTAGATTAAGAAAAACATTATTTAGAGAAAGTTAAAAAAATTCATCTCAAATCAACACCCTAGAAAAATGATTATTTAGCTCAAAAAAAGACATTCATATATTTCTGAAAAAACAACATATTTTCCTCAATAATCGAACTTTTTATGTGAGTACTAAAAATTTTATCATTTAATTCAACTCGACATAATAAATTAAAATGAAATGACATTTAAAGCTTTTAATTAAAAAATTTAAATATTCACCTGACCATTTTATTTGGATGAGAATTAAAACAAATTAAAAAAAAAGGTAAACAAAAAAAAACACATAAAAATAAATGTGTCAAAAATATTAATTATAAATGTCAATCAACACATTAAATTTTTTTTTCTTCTAGAAATGTTCTTAACTTTTTAACTTGATTTTCATTTAAATTTATGTGATCTTAATTCTTTTTGAATAATAAATTTAGATCTAAAATATCAAAATAAATTTTAATTTAATAATCAATAAAAATAACCTAGAAACTCTCAAAAGTCAGGAATGAGACAGTTAAATTGTTGTAAAACTCAAAATTCATTTTTAATGAAAAAAAAATTATTAAAATTATTGACTTGATAATTTATTCAACTTTTAATTAATTTTTATTTGTTATTAATCTCCACCGATTTTCTGTTTTCATAGTACACAAAAAAAGTGATCAACGTAAAAAAATTCTCAAATTTCTGATATAAAAACTGGGGTCTATACAATTTATTTTTTATTTTTAAATCACTTTGTTCCAAGACATTGTGGTATAATGTAGAATATTTTACATTTTTACATATTTATATTTTTAGATTTTTTGTGCAATATCAATAAAACTTTACTTTTAATTTTGGTAACTAAATAATTCGGAAATGTTTTTTTTTTATTTTCTGAAATTTTGAAATTATTTTCATTTTGTCGACATTTTACAGAAGCTAAGAATCTTAATTAATAATAAATTTCTTAACAAAAAAAACTTTTAAAATTCTAACAAATATTTATCAATTTCTGCTTGTAAAAATAACGATGCTTGAAAATTATCGGTAAAATTAACCGAGTGCGAGCTCATGTTTGACTCAAATTTGGAATGCTGGGACAAAATAAATAGCTTGGTGTTGCACTCTTGCAAATTGTTGATCAAAAGCTCATTTTGGATTTGGACCTTTTCGAATATGGAATCAAATAAATCCGATTGATCAGAATCAGTAAACATCGGTGCTTGTTTTAATTCGGCTAATTGTACAAAAAAAAATATGGGAAAAAATCTCATAGCTATTTTCAAGCGTCGCTAAATCTACAAAATAAAAAAAATTTAATGAAAAATACCTAAAATAAGAGACTAGCTGATTTTTGGCACTCAAAACGACCTGATAGAAGTGGTTCGGTGCCCAGTTCAGTTCACTTGATTCCAATTCTTTAACTTTAGAAGTGCATTTTTCAAGCTCGCTGAAATGATTCAAATTGAGCTTGTAAAAAAGATTTATTTGATTTAGTAAATCTCTGAGTTTGGCTATGTCAGACTGGTAGACTATTTCCTCAAAATGAAAATAATTGCTCAAAACTATGTCCAAACACGCATAAACTGTTATTATTGAAAGGATGCGCATGAATTCTTGTGCCAAGTGCTGGATCAATTGAAAGATGAAGCCGGAAAAATGATCAAAAATGGTGAAGAAACAAAAATATCAAATCCGGTAGTTGATAATTTTGAATTTCAAGTTTCACATGAAATTCAATGTCAAACGTAAGTTGAAGTTTTTAAAAACAAAAAAATTTCTAAATTAATTTTGAATTGTGACAGATGTGGAAACACGATCTCTAATAACGAAGAATATAACAATTTGTGTTTAGAATTGCCTGAAAAGTTTCAAAATTCCTTGGATAATGAAAAAAAGTAATATTTGTGATTTAACGTCAACCTAATCAGATTCCAAAAAAACATATTGATCTGTAAATTTTAATTTCCCAAGCCGCTTCCTTAATTAATAAATTAACTTTGATTTTTTGGATAATTCTGCTTGTCACTTCAAAGTGTTTGCTTTGTTTCCCGGGCAATAGCGTGGTATCAGTTTTTTTTTTCAATTCAATTAAACTTGGCTAATTAATTTCCAAAAATTTTTTCTGATCAATTCTTAGGAAAAGCCTCGGAAAGATCGGATCAAAAATTGATGTTTCAAGATAAAGTTAAACTTCTGGTTATTTACAAAAGTTAAGCTCTAATGATATTTTAAATTTTAAATATCATTATGGTTTATTAAAATCGTCATATTGCTTGTTTTAGATTATAAAAATTAGATTTATTACTTATTTAGTTTAAAGCAAGCTTAATAATCGATTAAAAGAAATTAAATTTTTTTTCATTTCCTTCATTTAAGGAAATATTTTTCGAGAAGAGCTAAACTCTATGCTGAAAAGAATTTTAATTTTATTTTAAACATGTTTTCCAATCAACTTTAGCTTAACTTAGTATAAACTGAATCTAATCAAAAAAACAAAAATTTAATAAAAACATCCACTCTATTTCTATTTTTAAATTAAAATTTCGACACAAAAACAAAAACCTGCAAACGGTAAATTAATTAATTTAATGAATATGGTCATGAAGTTTCTGGGCAATTATTGTCATGTTTAATTAAAAACAAATACTTTTTTTTTTTAAATTAAACATTTTTTATTTAAAATAAATTATATTCTCGTGAAATTTAATTCAAAAGAAAAGAACACAATGATAAAATATCTTTTTTATTTTAAAGAAATTAAAAAAATATTTTCGAATCATTCGTTCACCAAAAAAATCATTCTATAATTAAAGAAAATTTTAGCAAAAAAACTCTTTTTGTGTTATTTTTGACAAGTTTTCTGCTTAAATAGTTTAATTATTAGTAAACAATCATCACAAATAGTTAATTTTGCTACAGCATCACTTAGAAAAACCAACATTTTTCAAAAATCAATTTATTATTAAGAGCACAAACCAATTAATTCGAATGGTACATTTTGTTGCCGAATTTCAAGCCATAATCATTACTCAGCAAAAAGTCGGCAATTTTTTTCCACTAATTTATAATAGGATTTAGTTTTCAAAAGATTACATCTTTTTGCTGAGTAATGATTATTGTTTTAGTAATTTGTCAAAAATTTTTAAAATTTTGATTTAATTGATTATTTTAGTTTTAAAATAATTTTAATGTCTTAATTTTAAAAATAAACTATTTAATCTCAATCAATTTTAGCTCACGAAATTCCTATGTAGACGATGTAATTTTGTTTCTACTCTACCTTTAAATATTAGTACATAACCTTTTCGCGTTTGGCATTGTGAATTTTGGTACAAAAATCAAAAACAAAATATTAAAGTGCCATAGCTTAAGTTCTGAAGGACCAAAACAAGTTCTGTAATTTGTAGCAACTGATATATCCTTTGTACCACAACTTAAAGTTGAATTGGATTTTTAATATAATGTAATATCCCAATTTACTAATTTCTGAGTTTTGCAGATTTATTGCAGAGTTTTTCAGAATCAGTATATTGGTGATACAAAAGATGTACCAGTTGCTACAAATTACAGAACATGTTTTGGTCCTTCATAACTTAAGCTTTGGCATTTTTAATATTATGTTTTTGTTTTCTGTACCAAATTTCACAATGCCTTCGCGTTTTGTTTTTGTAATACTCTCACTTATTTTATTTTAAGATTTAATGGTAAGATGAGTTATATTACTCAAATGATTTAAAATAAATTGTTAAATATACTATAAAAAAATAAAGAGAACATTTTTAATATTTTATTTTCATTATCTTGATGAAGAACTCATCAAGATAAAATTTTTTCCATTTTTTACAGTAAAAAATGGTGAATTTACGTAATTTTTTTTTTGCAAATTATAATCAACCACTATCTCAAATCAATACAGTGCCATAATTTTGTATTTTACCACTATAGATACCAGTATTTTTTTCAGATATTTAAAATTAATTAAAAATCCGATAATTTTGATATTTTAACAAAATAAAGCATGATTTATATTTTTAAATATTTCATGTCAGTATAAAAAACACAATTAAAAATTTAAAAATAAGAAAAAATCTAAATTGCTAAAATCAATTAAAAAATAATTTTTTTAAAAGTATTTCAATTCAAAATGCTTTGGACATATTTTTTCAAGATGAAGTTTTGAATGATTTTAAATGCGAAAAATGTGATACCAAAGGTGAAAATTTGGTCAAACGAAAATTTGTACGCTTACCTAGGGTTTTGATATTGCATTTAAAACGCTATCAATTTAAAGAAGTAAAAGAAGAGAAAACATACGAAGATTTGTTGAGTAAAGAAATCACAAATTCATCAGACATTTTCTCTTTTAGCCTCGTCAAGAACGAGTCCTCAATTTTAATTCCCCAATATCTGGAACTAAAACACTTGCTCACATCTAAAACTGATAAATTAAAAAAGCCATGTCCCATTGACAAAGATATTCTGGAATCTAGTCTAAAAATTGATGACACACCGCGGCCAATTACTCCTTTAAAATCACACAGTTCCAAGAAAAATTTCCACTTATCTCCCAATAGGCCGGCTTTGGGAAAAATATCCATCAATTCTCCTTCTGTTCAGTCCATAAAGTCTGAAGATAATCCTAGAAAAATTTTGTTCAGAACTCCAGAAGATAGATCAAGACAACCAATGATGGCACTAAAAGCAAATTCGCTGAGTAAGAATACCAAATTTCTTGACGAAATTTTTTACAAGGACTCTGATGAAAATTCGAACAAGAAAAAAAATCTAAGAACGGATTTGTCCAAGCAATTTGACGAAGATACTCGTCAAGCAGTTAAGCTTAGTTTAGCTGAATACAAAGCTGAATCTTTGGATTTTATTGATGAGAAAGAGGAAATCTGTTCGGAAATTTTCGAGGACCCGTTTGAAGAACAAAGGCCAGTAGAGGAAAAAAAATTGATGATTGAATCTAAAAAAACAGAAAATTCTTACAGAATAATTGGGATTGTGAACCATTTAGGCTCGTCCTCCTATTCTGGACATTACATATCCGATGTTTTAAACTTAAGAACAAAAAGATGGTCAAGTTTTGATGACAGTCACGTTGAATCGTTAAGTCAAGATGAGGTGTTCACTAGGCGAGTCAAAACGGGATATATATTTTTTTACATACATAAGTAATTTTTTTTTGAAATAAAAAAAATTATTATTACTGAATTTTATTTTAGCTCACTGATCAATGAATAACTTGTTTATTATATAAATATGATATAAAAAAATTTAAAAAAGCAAAGAGAAAATTTTTGAGAATCGAGTTAAATTTGAATTTTTTTTTAATAAACTTTTGAATACATTTTTTTTCTAATTTGCAATTCTTTTAACGATAATTTTAAGAATCTTGATTTAAAACTTATAAAACTTTTTCACAAAGACATAAATGCTCACCCCAAAATTAGAATGATTTATTTTTTTATTTAAAAAAAATTAAAAATATGAATAGTTCCTAATCTCAGAAATTTTTTTTTTTCATAGAATAAAAATTAGAATCAAACCAGAAAATAAAATGAAAAATTTATTTTTACCAGAAATTTTCATTTTGAAAGAAAAAAAAAGCTCAAAAAATGACTAGAAAATGGTTCTTTTCAGCTAAAGATTTTGATAGAATGTTGGACCAATATGGTATCATGAGATAAGCCAAATAAAAGAGAAAAAAATCATCTTATAGCTACTATTTAAACGAGTAGTTTTTGTAATAGCTTTTCATTTGAAAGCTGCAACTAAATTTAATATTACTCGACTAAATTCTCTTTGTCCAGACCATCAGACTTAAAATTTTTCGAAATTCAAAATGTTCATGAATTTTTTTATTTGTATGGTATTTGTTCTCATATCTCAATTTTTTTGTTGTAATTTTATTTAGTTTTTATTTATTTGTTTATCTGTGATGAGCTAATGCTCCTTCAGATTGAAAAAAAATAAGCTGAAATAAAAAAATAAAAAATTTAAATGAAAATAAGACAAAATTAAGTTTTAAAGATGCTATGATTTTCATTACATTTAGAATTAAATGATATTTATTTTTCAGCTTATGAAGTTTTTATTACCAAGAATGAACATTTTTTTACTCAAAAATAATCATGTCACTAAAAGGTCATTAGGCATACAAGACTGATAAAAAAATATTTGAAAAAGAGAACGAAAATTTCAAAATTTTTTTACTGAATAATCTTCAAAACATATCTGTACTATAAATAATTTCAATCAATACTATTGTTTAAAAATTACATCAAAAAATTATCAATTTTTTACATTTTTTTAATTTTATTTTATTTTAAAAAGAAGTGAGATTTTTCTCTATGTTAAAAAAAGTAAATTATTTCATATTCTATTTGATAAAAAATTTAAGTTTAGATTAAAGAGTTTTGTAAAAATTAGAATTTTGGGTTAATATTTTGACAATTCGTTGATCCAATCTAAATATGGTTCTATCTTTGTGTAAACTCTTATAACAAACAAAATAAAATATTGAATTTTGGGGGGCATTGAAAAGACTTACGCTGGAGAATGCTCGGTAGAGCATGGTACATCATATGACAAAATTCCACTAGCAACATATTTTTGTTTATCATCTATTTTATCATAAACATAAAGTGCAGAACCGTAATCACCATGACATTGTCCAGTTGTATTTCCATGTAAATTGTACTCTCCCGCACAAATTTGTAAATACCAATTTTTTTCCTTTTCAGGTTGTACGCTCTCACACATAGAGCTGTTGTAAAGATCTAGTTTAATGTTGTGTTGAACCCAAGTAGTGTACGAACTTCCGGCAGAACTAAAACCTGCCACATAGCCAAAAATTTTGGAGAGCAAAGACTCTTCAGGGTGAGTTTTTTCAGGGAGACAAGCAACTTGAATGTATCTGTTGAGCTCAATTTCATTGATAAATTTGATTACCGCAATGTCATTTTGAAAAGTCTTCTCATCATAACCTGGGTGCTTTTGCAAAATTTTACATATGATTTTTTTAATTTAAAAATAAAATCACCTACAACATAAATATCATGAATGTCTCCCAATTGTGCATGAGGCAAATCCACGTAATAATCGACAAATTGATGAGTGCCGAAATAAGCTGAATAAATGGACTCCAAATTTGGATGAAAGTTATTAAAAGATATGTTCAAAGTAAAATACTTAGAATAAAGATAATCATAGAATTGAGAGCTTTTTTTAATGCAGTGAGCTGCGGTGAGAGCAGTTTTTCTATTGATCAGAACTATGCCACATTGATCATAAATGGACACCAGAATATGTTGATATTCAAATTTTACAAATGCTGTGTATATAAATTCTAAGATGCCAGTGGCAGGCCAGCTAAACGGAACAGAAATAGAACTGTATTTATGAGCATTATGTTCAAAAGTAGTCACACCACATTCTGTTTAAAATTAAAATCATAATTTTGAATTAATTTATTGGAATAATTACAGCTCTTATTTTTTAAATTTTTTTTACAAAAATTCACGGAATTTTTCGTATCGTTTGGAAAAATTTTAAAAAATTAAAAATTCTCTTTATTTTTTAAATTTTTGTCAAAGTGAAAATTTAATCTTTCCAGTTATAACAAAATTTTTACTTGTTAAAAAATAAAAGCTAAAAGAAATAATTATAAAAATCGTATTAGCAATTTTCACTTTTGTATTTTTTTTTTAATTCCTGAATTTTTGTTAAATATAGGAAGAAATTCGTATAGGAAAAAATCTTTAAAAAATTTAATAATTTTAATTGAGAATAATAATAATAATAATATTAGCTACTACAGGCCTTAAACTGTAGAGCAAGACTAAGAGTCTCACTATCGTAGCTAATTACAAACAAAAAGTAAATAAACTAATAAGAATAAGTTTTGTTTAATTGTAGTTGATCTGACGCTAAAAAATCATCCAGTATAAAAGGCCTTAAACACGTTCATTGAAATAAATAATAATAATAATAATAAAAATAAGAAAGTTAAATAAAAGTCTAAACGTAATAATTAATTTTATCAAAAACTTCCTGCTTCGATTAATCTGAAAATTTTAGTGATTAATCATTAATTACTAAAATTTTACTGTACAAATACTTATACTGTACTATATACTGTACTTGCATTCACAAAATCCACAGAGTTAAACTTCATTAACAAATTTACCGAAAAATATGTAATTTTATGTAATATTACAAAAGAAAAGGTAAGAATTGGTGGACTATTTTTCTTTTTTCAAGATTAAATTTATTAAAAACTTTGACAAGATTCACTATTCATTTAGTACATTAAACCACACTTTTTTGGAAGCTAAAATTTTGGGACGAATCTGTAAACATATAATGTAAAGTTTCGTAATTGTTCGATAATTTTTCGAAAAATTACGAAATATCCTTATCTTGGAATATTCTTCAAAGCTTATAAAATATAATTTAAATTGAGTTAACATTTCAATTATGGTCATTTTGCAGAAGAACTGTATAATAATAAAATCTAGAATTATTTCTTACTTTTGTCTTTACAATTGGGAATATTTAAAATTTTAAAATCAAAAAAATCAGTTTTTGTTTAGATGATGCAAATATTTTATTTTAAGTTTTTTGATTTTAAAAAGCCATAAAAATTATTGAATATTAAAAAAATTTAGTTTAACTATTAATAAAATTCAAATTGTTTCCTCTATTAATTTTGTTTTATTATAAATTTCAATAAAAAAAAATCAAAAAACTGGAATTTCAATTTTGCTGAAATAAAAGCTACATGAAAGAAAGGTGATGAATAAATAAAATAAAAATTATTAGTTATTTGGATTAATTTTGCTTTAATGGGGGCAAAATGGAGAAAATTTTACATTTTTTTTATTTTCAAATTTTTAGATTTTTTGTGCAATATTCCATAAAATTTTAATTTTTGATTTTTTTAGCTGAACAATTTGGAAGAGTTTTTTTTTTATTTTCTGAAATTTTGCACAAAAAATCTAAAAATATGAAAATTTCTATATGTAAAATTATTTTCGTTTTGCCTTAATAGGCTTCAATAATTTTATGTAAAATTACGTATTTGCCAAGTTGTGATCACTTAAGCAAATACATTTTTTTCAAGGACAAAAATTAAATTGATAAAATACCAATAAAATTTAAAGATTATTGATTTGATTTACTTAATGAAAAAAAAAATTTACAATCAATTTAATAATGTTAATTTACGTAAATTAATTTTTTCATTATATCTACCTTAAAATTATTAAAGATTAACTTGTATTTACAATTACCTTTTGATTAAAACTTTTAAAAATTTTTTAATCAAAATGTTCAATTTAATTTTTAAATTTAAAATTTAGAAAATAAAAATTTTTTTCACGAAGAAAGATAAAATATGTCTATAATAGTTTTCAAAAATTAAATTTAATTAGGGTCCAATTTAAATAAGACAACAAAAATATTCATTGAATATTACAATTTTAAAACTTTCTTACCATCGCAATGATCTTTACCGTTTCCTGCATATCCGTTATTACAAATGCAATCGGCAAAAAATGGTTTATTGAAACAAGTGGCGTTCGGGTGACAAACAGTGTGCACGCATGGAACTTATGAAAGTTTTAAAATATGATATTAATTTTTAAAATTATTTTACAGGCTCCACTTATAATAATCGCAATTATTCCTAAAATAAAAATTATTACGATTAAAGAGCCATAACTGATCAAAAAAAATCTTTGCTTCTTAAAGTCAGATTTATCTTTTGTAATTGATTCCTTCGTAATTTCCTCTTGAATGCTTTCTTGTGACATTTTCAAAAATACTTTAGATTTAAAATAAAAATCCCTTTATATATACTGTTTAAATTAACTCTTACGGTGAAGTTAAAAAATCACGATTCGTTATTTTTTATATTATATCTTCAAATTAAAAGCATAAATTTTTAATTAAATTTTCGATACGTTAAACAAATAGCTTTTTTCAGAATTTTAAATTCTACTTCAAATTCATTTGTAATACATGAATGAAAAAAATAATTAATTACCAAATTCAAATGATCATAGATAGTAAAGATTTTTTTGAAGTAAAAATAATTTACCAAATTAAGAGAATTTTGTCCCTTTTATCAAGTAAACTGATTTAACCAAGTAACCTATTTGAATTAAATTAAAAAAAACAAAAAAATAATCATTAAAAAAGAATAATGATCTGTTTATTCTTAGATTATTATCAACCTTTTTTGTGACATTTTGAAGATAAGACAGAAATTAATAAATAGTTAATAATAATTATTAATTTTTTGTAAAAGTTGATACAAGCCGATTCCCATTAAAGCATGAGTTAAATTAAATAACGAAAAAATTTAATAAAATTTATAGATTTAATTTCTATAGAAAACTCAATTTTACAATTTGAATTTTGGACACTTACTACTGGAACCAAATTAAACAAATTGCCACTCAATTGTTGTTTATTGGTTTATCTTTTTTATTTTATAATGTTATAAATAAAAAATATTTAAAATTTTTCCTTTTTTATTAAATTGATAAAATATTTTAGTTCAATTTTCATTTCTTCTTTTTTAATAATTTAATCTTATTGAATTTTCTTATTTCTATTTTATGATTTAAAATGGCTAATGAATTTTCGACCTAAATACTTTTCTATCTTATTTTTCACTTTTTTTGGCATTGTTCATGTTATGAAAAAATTTTGGATCACAATTTAAAAGTGTGCTACTATTATTTAAAATTCAAAGAGGGTTTCTATTTCTATTTAAATTTTGTTTCTATTTAATAACCAAAAAGACTCAATTAGAACTAAAATACAACATAAGATAAATCTGACTTTAAGAAGCAAAGATTTTTTTTGATCAGTTATGGCTCTTTAATCGTAATAATTTTTATTTTAGGAATAATTGCGATTATTATAAGTGGAGCCTGTAAAATAATTTTAAAAATTAATATCATATTTTAAAACTTTCATAAGTTCCATGCGTGCACACTGTTTGTCACCCGAACGCCACTTGTTTCAATAAACCATTTTTTGCCGATTGCATTTGTAATAACGGATATGCAGGAAACGGTAAAGATCATTGCGATGGTAAGAAAGTTTTAAAATTGTAATATTCAATGAATATTTTTGTTGTCTTATTTAAATTGGACCCTAATTAAATTTAATTTTTGAAAACTATTATAGACATATTTTATCTTTCTTCGTGAAAAAAATTTTTATTTTCTAAATTTTAAATTTAAAAATTAAATTGAACATTTTGATTAAAAAATTTTTAAAAGTTTTAATCAAAAGGTAATTGTAAATACAAGTTAATCTTTAATAATTTTAAGGTAGATATAATGAAAAAATTAATTTACGTAAATTAACATTATTAAATTGATTGTAAATTTTTTTTTTCATTAAGTAAATCAAATCAATAATCTTTAAATTTTATTGGTATTTTATCAATTTAATTTTTGTCCTTGAAAAAAATGTATTTGCTTAAGTGATCACAACTTGGCAAATACGTAATTTTACATAAAATTATTGAAGCCTATTAAGGCAAAACGAAAATAATTTTACATATAGAAATTTTCATATTTTTAGATTTTTTGTGCAAAATTTCAGAAAATAAAAAAAAAACTCTTCCAAATTGTTCAGCTAAAAAAATCAAAAATTAAAATTTTATGGAATATTGCACAAAAAATCTAAAAATTTGAAAATAAAAAAAATGTAAAATTTTCTCCATTTTGCCCCCATTAAAGCAAAATTAATCCAAATAACTAATAATTTTTATTTTATTTATTCATCACCTTTCTTTCATGTAGCTTTTATTTCAGCAAAATTGAAATTCCAGTTTTTTGATTTTTTTCTATTGAAATTTATAGTTTTCACTTTTTTTTGTTAAACGCTTAATATTAACAAGATGGTAACGCTCAGACATTTCTGTTTTGAAGCCATCGTCGTTAGCATCGATCGTGGTGTGCACTCCTCGAATTGCGATAAAAGTTGATTTTTCTTTCGGTTCTACTTTGCTTATTCCTCCTGAGAAGGCTTTATCTGGCCATACATAGTAATTGAGGTGTTTAATTGTGTTTTTGTCTGATATGATTAAATAGAGTTGTTTGTTTTTGTTGTTGACAAAAGCGTTTTTGATTTCCGCTTTAGGAAAGTTAATGTTTTTGTCTATTTCTTTTTTTAATTTTTGCGGATTACAATAGCTTGTTAAATTTCTACTTTCGTATCTAAATACTTTTTCGTCAATTATTTCGGGATCGTTTTCATCTGTGAGTGAGTGAACACTGGTGTCCATCTCAAATGAATTTGAAGATTGAAAAGACTCGTTTGGATTTTGAGATAAGTTGCGTTTTTGGTTTGTTACTTCCTTTTTCCTCTTTCTTTGATGTTCGATGACTTGGTTTGTTACTTTTTATTTTATTGCTTCTGTTTTTGTTTTGCTTGAGTGGTTGTTTAGCTTGCTTATATGTTGATCTTTCTTGCTTCTACCACCCATTGGTCACAAAAGCAAATAAGTTTGGCTGAGAAAGAAGGGAGCGTTTTCGATAATTTATGTTAATATTAAGTTAATTCAAAATTAAAGTTTTTCACTCAAAATTTATTTTCTTCAGATTGAATTACAAAAGCTTTTAGCAGTGCCACTGAAGTATAGTCAGAAAGCTGCTGTCCAAAAGCAAAATCAAAAGCATGTCTCAAATAAAATAAATTTTATTTAGAACTAATTAATTTCGAAAATAAAATTTTTTTAAACATAAAAGTAACGGCTAGGACGGCCTTATTTTGGAAATTTTTTTATTTTTACCCCATGTTATCTACTTGACTTGTTTTTAAAAAAAAGTTATTGCACGGAATTTGTTCAACATATTAAAATTAATTTAAAAAAATAAGAATTTTTTTCTACATTCTTTTATTAAAAATTAATCTAAAGTTCTTTCACAAATAAAGCCTAGTAGATAATTTTTAATTTCGTTTTCATTATAACAATCATCTGAAGGGTCCCACTCTAAATATTTATCTCTATTCATGAAACCAAAAAAAACAGAATTCCAATCAAGGTTTAAATTACTAAAATCTTGGAAACTATTTCGATTATCCCAATCGATTTTATTGAGCCAAAATCTGTCAGTTTCCGTAATATTTTTAATAAAAAAATTGAGCTCACTCTGAGATTTTATTTCAGCCAGTATTCTGCCATCGACATTTTCGCAAAAATCTTCTGCATTATCATTTTCTTATTATCTGTTGAGATAAAATAACATTTGGTGTCAAAATACACTTCGTTCAATTCACACCTTTTACATTTATTATTAACAAATCCGCCATTTAAATCAGCTTCACATTGGCAACTAGTTAACTGAGTTAAAATTTGACATTCGCAATCATGGCTACACAATTGACCATATGATTTAGCTGGCACGCAAACTGTTCCATCCCAATAGAATTCATTATTTTTCTTGTCTTTGGCAATCGTAAAAAAACCCACTCATGTTCTGAAAGCAGTTGTTACCATTAAGACGGCAAATTAAATTCTCGTTTGGATTGCAGTGATTGTTTTCACTACAGTCCAAACCATCATAGGTTAACTTGCATTTTTGATCATTTGATGACCATGAATAACTTGAATTGCTGCAAGAGCACCTATTATTATGACAAGATAGTCCTTTAGATTGTGCACATTCATGATCCTTGTCGCAATGAGCTCCATTTAGATATTGACTAATGCACTGCAAAGTAGTATTTTCATGAAATTCACCATTATTGCATGAGCATTGTTCATTTGCATCACATGACATTGGCTTCTGATACATTGCTGGCAAAGAAGCAAAGCAATGCTCAAACTCACTAACTTTAAGTTCACATTTTCGGTCATTAGTGTTGAAATATTTGTCAGAAGAACATTCGTATTTAAGATTCAGAGGATCACAATAAGTTTCTTCGGAGTCTAAGTACTCATTTAAATAGACAGTGGTACATGCTTCATTATAAAGTAATTTTGGTAAACACTTAGATCCGTTCCAATACAGTCTTAAATTTAAGTTGATTTAGAGCTGGTCAAAAGTCAAAAATTAACTTAAAAATCTCAAAGTTAAATTCGAAGTTGACTTGAGAAATTTTTTTTATTAAAATTTTTAAGCAAACCTTTTATATTTAGGTATTTTTCCAAACTATTTTTAACAACTTACTGTTACTAGTGAGCCAAACGTCTTATATAAATATATGAAGTGTTTTACTCTTTAATTTTATGATTTTATAGAAAAAAAAATTCTTTACATTTTGGCAAAGTAAAATTTTTGATCAAATTTCATTTTTCAAATTTGATCAGAATATTTCTAAATGCGTAATTAAATTTCATCGAAGATTTTAATTTTTTTATAACATTTCAAAGCTTTATTTTGAAATTTTTGAAAAAGGATTGTAATTTAAAAAAATGCACTGAAATTTTATTTGCGCATTTAAAATTTTTTGATCAAATTTGAAAAATGAAATTTGATCAAAAATTTTACTTTGCCTACATTTTTTTAATCAATTTTTAAAATAATTTTTTATGATTCTAAATTGAAAAAAATTTAATTTTAATTGATAAAATATTATTCATTTAAAAATCACAATTGTTAATCAATTAAAAATAAACAATTAAAAATCACAATTGTTTCCATCACACAAAGCCATTTCCGAATCTACACGCTGATTTTCTTCAGAACAAGATTGCCCAAATGTTTTTTTAGAGGAACATGATATTCCATTCCAGAAGAATAATGAATAATCACTGCACAAACATTTTGAACTTGAACAAATTGTCAATTCAGTCAAAGCTTTGCACTCGTAATTAGCTGAGCATGCTGAGTTATAGACTTTGGCTGGCACACAACTAGTTCCATTTCAGTATTCTTCAGTTGTAGCGATTCTTTTGCAATCACACATTCCAGCTATGGATGGAATTGGACAACTACAGTTGTCAACCTAGCAGATTAGATTTTCATCAATATTACAGTCTGTATACAGAAAAAAAAACTGAAAAAAAAAAAGCGTCTTGGAGACGGACATTAAGTCGGATAAAAAGTCACTTCTATTGGTTTTTTTAAGTCACTTTTTAAGACGTTATTTAAAAAAGTCGGTTTATAAGTCACTTTTTAAGAAGCTTTTATGGATGGATTTTGAGGGACTCTTTTTTCTTAGATAATATTTTAATTAAATCAAGGATTTCATTTTCAATATTGATTTTAATATTTAAAAGCTAATTTTTTTTACAATTTATTTGAAATATTAAAATTGTTTTTAAAAATAGTTTTAAGAATTAAAAGAAGAGAGTAGGCCGCTACAAAAGCTACCTGGAATGGCAAAAAATCATATGATAGTGATCCTGACATAGATTGCCGTTCCAGATAGCTATTGTAGCGGCCTTCTAAATAAAACCCAAAAAAGCGCCGTTTAAAGAAAAAAATTTTAAAAAAAAGTTTTTTCTGATGCAACTTTGAAAGTTGCACAATGTCGCAATCACGATACTTATTTTTAATTTTTAGAAAAAAAGTTATTCAATTTTTTATGTTCTTTTAACCATTTCTACTGTATTTCACGTAACCTTAAATAGATATATTTGCCAAATTTACGATTTGTTTCGTTTTTAAAATGTTTTAAATAAAAAACAAACATTAAATTATATAGTTTAAATCATGTTAAAACTATTTAGAGGTGAATAAAAATTTAAAAACATGTTAAAAACTAATATTAATAACAATAATTTCGAACGATTTGAAAAGAACAATTTTTCGTAATCTAAAAAGAAAGTGTTTTGTAAAAAACACAATTGTGTGTTTAAACTGTTTAAGATTAATAAAAGGAGAAACGATCCAAGCTAATTGCGGCTCGTCAAAATAAAAAACATTCATTAAGGACAATATGAATTTTAGAAAAATAATGTTGAACTCTTGAATTCAAACGAAATTTTAATAATTTAAAATTGCAAAACATCTGTTATAGTTATGAAAATAAAAATTTTCCGTTAAAATTACAGGAGAGTTTTATTTTCTTCTTATTAGTTATTAAAAGGAGGAGCTTATTGTATATTTAACTTTTATAAATAAAGTCTCTTTTTTCTTTTGTTTAATTAAGTCGCTTTTCACTCGAAAAAATTTTATATGTCGCTTTTTTTTTTTTTAAAAGTCACTTTTTTTATTGCTAAGACGCTTATTTTTTTTCAGTGTATTGGATGAAGGGGTTGTGAAGTTGGTTTCAATCCGATCATTTCAATTCAGAAAAATTTGAATAACTTTTTTACTAAAAGAGATAATTTAGTTCTATAAAATGCTCAATTATAAGCAAATTTGCTTAATTCAGTAAAATAAGTCTGCAAAATACTCTGCAATTTTATGCATTTTGCACGCCATTTAAAAGTATTCAAATTAATTGTGCACTTTGCAGAGTTTTTGCAGACATACATTTTCGGTTTAAGCAAAGTTGCTTAAACATTAAGCATTTTACAGAACTAAATTATTCCTTAAAGTAAAAAAGTTATTCAAATTTTTCTGAATTGAAACGATCGAATTGAAATGAACTTCACAGCCCCTTGGATGAACAAGTTAATTGTGAATAGGTAAGTAGACATTTTATAGAATTCGATGACGAGGTGTGGGTTACTCCATCACATGAGCACTGATTTGCTTGACAAGAGAGGCCAACGTCTGTTCTACATTCATTTGTTGAATTGCATTTTGAATTAGCTAGTTGTTGGTTTGTGCAAGAGGATGATGTGGGCTCATAAAAGTAGTATTTTGGACATAGACATCCAAATCTTATAGAGCAGAACATAGGACTTAAGCACATCTCATCGTATGAACAAATTTCCAATTCATTTTTTCTAGGAATACATTTTGATTCTGATAATTTAAAGTATTCATCATTTTCACAAGAACCTTATGTTTTAAAGTTTTACTTCAGTTTTTGAACATAGTTATTTAAAATCACAATTATTTTTTAAATAAATAAAAATATTTAAATTTTTAAAATTAAAATGTAAATAGTTTTACATTTTCATATTTTTAGATTTTTTGTGTATTATTACAGAAATAAAAAAAAAAACGCTTCCAATTTATTTATTTATCAAAATGAAAAATAAAAATTCTGTGAAATATTGCACAAAAAATATAAAAATTTGAAAAAAGTAAAATGTAAAATTACTTACATTTTGCTCTTAGACCGCTGTTTCTGTTAATTTATTAAGAATAAATTTATTTAATTTCTTAACTTAAAATAAAAACTTTTCTTTCAAATACATGAATAGGTAGAATTTATTAATTTTGTAATTGAATTGAACTCAAAACAAACCATTTGGTTGCTTGTTAATTGAGATGGCAATTGAGGCTGCACATATACAAAATTGCACCAACAAAAACAATCCATTTTGGAAAGGAAACTTGGCCATTATAAATTTCTGTCAATTTTTTTTCGGCTTTAGTCTGAGTTATTTTATATTTGGGTATGTAAAATTTAGTAATTTTAAAAATTTTTAGAAAATAAAAAAATTTTGCTCTTCTTTTATACTGGAAGACTTATTGACAGATTTAGTTTTAATAAAAATTAATTTCCTAAGTCAATTGAAAGGTTTATTGAAATTGTTCAAATATTGTTGTTTATTTAGTTATAAGTTTAAATTTTATTTTGTTTTTATATTTTTAAATTTAAATTTTACTCTCACGTTGTCTGATTATTATTCAATAAATTAATAGTATCATAATGACTTGGTGATTTTTTATTTAAAATTCATTTAAATATTTCAATTGATTTAAAATGACAAAGAGAGTCTAATTTTAAAGTAAATTTTTTGTAGTTATTCCTCGAAATTTTAAAAATTTTAATAAAATAAAACAAGCGAAACGCAATCTAATTTGAAAGCCTGTGAAAAATCAAAAAAAAAAACTGACCATTAAAAAGATAAAATTTGAATCAAAAGAGCAGAATTGATGTCATAGTAAAATTTGATAATACGTAAATTTTAAAAGTTACGGATACTTACGAAAAAAAAAAATAAAAAAATATTTTTCAAATTTTCAATTTTTACTAGTGAAATTTGTAAATTTACGTTTGATTCAGTAAATATTTTTAATTACTATTATCTTTAGTATAAAATTAAAACTAAGTCAGTAAAATTTGAAAAATAAATTAAAAAAAAATTAAAAATGAATTTGAAGAAAATTAAAACAATATTTATGGTCATTTTGTTTTCGATGGTAACTGATGTTGATGTGGATCAAGCGGCAATTGAGGTCGAAAATAATAAAGTATATTTACTTGATACCATTGACACCACGGAGAGATAGAATGGAGGGGATGCGTGGACGCTTAATTCTTCATGAGAGAATTGAAGCTAGAAGAAGATTACATTTATTTAAAAAACCCATAAAGAAAAGAACGACTAACTCTTCTCTTCTAACTCGAGTTAGAACTTCTGTTTCATTGTTGGTCACAATGGTAGATGTTTACAGAACAGATTTTAATTAAGTTAAAAAGATTTATTGTCCTCAAATCTTTAATATTCTTTTTATTACCATTCAAATTTTATCAGACTCAATCAAATCAAGTTTTTAGACTTATTTATTTTCAATACCCCAATATTGAGTAAAATTAATCAAAATTAAATTTTTTTACCTCATAACATGAACAATGGCAAAAATAAGTGAAAAAATAAAATAGAAAAGTATTTGAGTTGAAAATTCTTAAGCCATTTTTAAAACCATAAAAATAAATTCAATAGGCTTAAATTATTAAAAAAAGAGAGAAATGAAAATAAGGCTTAATTATTTTATAAATAAAAAAAAAAGGTAAAATAATTAATTTTTTTTATTTATAATAATAAATTATATAATAGATAAACAAATAAACAAAAATTTAACCCTGGACTAAAGCAGTCAATTGACCAATAGCTTGAACAACTAATGGCAAGGCATCAGTGGCATGGTTTTGCAAATCAGCGACCAATTGTTGAAAGACGACTGTAGCTTGTTGCCAGATTTGTTGACCAGCGAACAACAATTGAGTAGCAATTTGTTTAATTTGGTTCCAGTAGTCAGTTCCCAAAGCTTGGATAGTGTCAATGACTTGACCTAAGCCCAATGAGTTCAAGGCAAAGTCGACCAAATCTTTTGGTTCAGCTTGTTGCTTCACTGGTACTGAAAAGGCAATTGCCAGGCAAGCTATTAATACTATTAATGATTTCATTTTTAGTTTTTTTCGTATTTTAAATTTTTATTTTTTATTTTATTTATATCTATAATTTTTTTTGGGAATTCTCAATATGCTTATCGTTTTTATTTTTAAATGTCGCCTCCAGTTACCCACGATTCTTTATTTTTTTTATTATCTTAGAATTTCATTTTTTACTTCGATTTGGATTTTTATTGAAAATTATTCATTTTAATTTTTTAGTTCTTTAATTACTTAATGAACTCATTATTTTTAATATATATTTTTTTTTGAAATTGTTTTTTTTTTTCTTATTTTTTTATGTTTTTGTTATATTTTTTTTAAACATTAAATCTTTTTAAATAACAAAAGTAAAAAAATTCTATTTGATTTGAATACTCTTTTATTTTAAATATTAATCAAATATCATATTACTCTTACTTTAGTCTTTCACCCTTAAATTAATAATGATAATTGATTGTTTTTATTTATCTAATGCAAATTGTTTTAATTTAAATTGTTTTAAAAAAGTTAGCTTTCATGAGTACCCAACTTTCTCAATTTTTGATCAAATTCGAAGTTTAATTCACCAAAATAAAGCTAATCTCCTAAATTTTTTAAATCTTTTAACAGACTGAAAAAAAATTTAGTTTAAACAAAGTTATGGTGATCTTAAAGTTATGGGTTCTTTCAAAAATTAAACTTTTTAAAGGACCTAGCTCATTCAATTTATGTCCATATTGAATGAAAGTGGTACCAAATTGAAGCTTACATCTAACTGAGTGGCTCCATAACAAAATAGCATACACACATAAATTACCTTACTAAATAGCATAAATTATAACTCTATTACAAAATAGCAATCACGCATTACGAAATAGCTATACACTTTTACGAAATAGCAACACTTTTTAAAATTAACATAACATGTCAAAATAGCACACGTATGCTAATATGTAATAAAAATCTTTCAAAATAGCTTAAAAAACAGCACACGTGTGATAATTTGACAATTATTATTATTTATTATTTATTTATTTGTATATCTGTATCGAGCTAAGGCTCCTTCAGATAAAAAAAAAAAAAAAAAAATCAAAATAAAATAAAGTTAAAATAAGTTAAAATAGAAGAAAATTAAAATTAGATATTTTGAAATAGAGAATAACAGGATACATATTTGAGAATTGATCCTACTAAGGATTTGTATAGATTTCCTAGTGTTTTTGGTTTAAGGCCCCATTTTTTATTCGATAGATATTTAATAATATTTAGTCTTGGGTTACAGCGTGTTTTTAACTCGTCCACCATTAAACTAAATCTGAGATTTCCTTTCTTTTTAAAAAGCCAAGTCATCTGCAAAAAGAAGAGAGTATTGGCTATTAGTCTTATTTCTTTTGGCTATCGGTTTTTTAATACCTCAAATTTATTAAAATTTACCTCAAATTTATTAAAATTTACCTCAAATTTAATAAAAGACTATTTTTTTATTAAAAAAGTAGCAAAATATAAAAAAGTATTCAAATAAAAAAAAATTACATCAATTTAAAAAAAAAGAAAGCAATTTCATTATAAAACNACTTTTCAACTGACATTTTCATTTTCCATTTGAATAGCCATTTTTCAATTTCTTTTAAGTACTTATTAATTAAAATTTCGAGATTTCCTTTCTTTTTAAAAATAAAAAAGGTAGCCAAGTCATCTGCAAAAAGAAGAGAGTATTGGCTATTAGTCTTATTTCTTTTAGGTATGTCATTAATGAAAATACGATATAAAAAGCGATCTAGAGATTGGTGTGAGTGATGTTGAAGGCTTTACTTATTTATTTATTTATTGAATTGAATTAACCTCCTTTAAGGAGAAGTAAAAGAAAATAAAGATAAAAAATTTTTTTTTGTGTTTTTGTGTTTTTTTTAAAAAATGAAAAATTATTACCTAAAAATAAAATTACAAAAATAAAAAAGGAATGTTAGTTCGAAGATAGAAAAAGGCATGAAAGTTAGAAAGCAAGATAATTTGGACCAAAATTCATGAATTTCTTTTATTTTGAATTAGCTCATTTAGGAGAGTTCTGTAATGTTTTAATTTTAAATTGCAAAGACATAACCAAATTGAATCAGATATACCATCATTAGAAATCAGATTAATCTTAAGATTTTGTTTAAGTTGGTTTATATTTACTGAAATTTTTGAGGTTTCAGTTTTAAAGTACTTGGAAATAAGTACTAAGTCGGAGGAAAAAGATTTATTAGAGGTTATAAAATTTACTTTATTATAAAATTTGCGAACATTTATCTTTCAAATCTAAATAAATAATTAGTTTATATAAACGTTAATTGATTTCTGACACTTAATAAAAACGCTTTTTTGTTTTTATTTTTCTTTAAAAAACTAATTTTTGATTGGCTATTTCGTTATGAGCTCTTACACAATAGCATGTGTTTTTACTTTTTGCTATTTTTTTTAACCGAAGAAAAGTAATTTTTAATTGGCTATTTCGTAATGTGCTATTTCGTTATATGCTATTATGTAAAGACCCCATAAAAAATATATGTAAATATCCGTTTTAAATGTTAATTAGACTTTAATTTTTATAAACTGTTTAATAAATAAACTAATTGTATCATTTTTCTAATTAACTGATTTTTAACTGATAACTGATACCCATTAACTGAGACTGATACTGAACTGATGCTCGAAAAACTGATACTGACTGAAAACTGATTTTTTTATAACTGATCCCAACTCTGATTTTTGGACTATTAATTCAATCAAAAACGTTTTCAGAAGTTTAACCACTATCGTCTGCTTTATATGTTTTTTTTAAACATCTATCTTTAAAATTTTGAATTAAAATACGCCTTGTGTTTAATTCAAAAATAAGTAAAACTATTTAGCCTTACGTTACTTTTTTAAATTTTAAATTATAGAATAGATACAGCCAATACAAATTGCTAAAAAACTGAATGTATGCGTCGAGAAACATTATCGAGAAAAAGCAATGACTGAAATTACTACTTCTCAAGAAACTTTGAATGTAGTAAAAACAGCACTCAGTAAACATGTAAACCCTGTACCGTGTGATTTATGTGGAAAATTAATGAAAAACATCAAGGGTGTAAATTGCATATGGCAAAAAAAACATAAAAACTTATAATAAAAGAGTTAGAATTTATCTTTTTTTTTTCATTTGAATTTAAAATTAAACTTTTCTAAAATTATTGTTCACAAAAAATAAAAACTGGTCACGAAAAATTTTTCTAATTTTTTTATTTATCTATTTTGGTCACCAAATATGTGACCAGAGATTATGTGAACAAAATGTTCACATTTTGGACTTGATACTCATGGTCACATTTTTTTGTGAACAATTGTTCGCATTTTCCACTAGACCCGAATTTTCTGCTCGGTTATAGTAATTTAAATTAGATTCCAGTGCTCTTTCATTCAAAGTTTTTATATTGTATTTACGACTGGCAAAGTGTAACATGCATGATGGAGTATCGAACTGAAAATTCAGAATTGTTCTTATGGATGAATCACTTGGGCTTTTCTTAGTCTGATTTCAGGCAAACAAGGAAACGCAAAGAAAGAGTAGTCAAAAATTGATCCAATTAGAAGGCTATAAATGTTAAAAAGAATTTTAGTATCTAATTTCCAATATTTACTTGAAAGTATTTTCAAGATATTTAATCTGTTTTGACATTTTTTAAAGATGTTAGAAAAATGCTTATTAAAATTAAGATATTTGTCAAAGGTAACCCCTAAGAATAATGGATTATCTTCTTTCGGGATAAGGTTGTCACTTTTACATTGATTAGATTTGGATAAATAAAGGTCAAATTTTAAGTTTGTTCTCTTATTTTGAGAAAAAACAATATAATTACATTTATGTGCTAACATATTTAATTTCCAATCACAGAGCCACTTTTTTAGTAGTCTTAAATAACGGTTTACGATATTTTCTAAGTTACCGGATTTACCAAAGATGAATGAGGAGGATAGATCATCAGCGTATAAAAGTGAAAAGCTTTTATTTGACTGATTTTTTTGAGGTATGTCGTTAATAAATATCCTAAATAAAATAGGACTGATTACTGCTCCTTGTGGAACACCTGCTAAAATAGGTTTTTTCGAAGATATTAACAAAGACGTTCTTTATATTCTTTTTTTTATTTAACAGAAAAATTTTTTTTCAAAGAAAAGTTATAGTCATTCAAAGAAGAATTCACGATTTTACCCCCATTAAGGGTTCAACCCTGAATTACTATAAATAAAAAGTGTCAATTTGACACCGCCGGTCCTTAGATGCATAAAAAATATCTGGCTTTTGAGTGTTAAAGACCACAATGATTACAACTAATCAACTTTTAAAACAAATTTCAACATCAAACAATTTATTAGTAATAAACAAATATATTTAATTTAAGAAAAAAAAAAAGCCAAAAATTAATTAAAGATAATTAATTATCTCACATGGTTTTAAATTTAACTTGGTCAACAAACACCACTCTAAACCTTAGACGTTTTAGGTCTAAGCGCCGTCTTTTTACTACCAGCACACTCTTTTTTATTCTTTTTGACATTTACTTTAGAAAAAGGACAACAAACTTGATCGCTGGCATAATCACCATTTGTCTTGATCACATCGAACATTTCCTCATGCTCCAAAGCAAGATACTTTTTTTTCCTAGGCAAACTGCACTCCATGCTAGCCGAGCTCTTGCTCTCCAAATGTTTAGCTTCGCCTCTCTGCGCACTTTTCTCGGCCGGTCTGGCCTCCAGCCTCTGGGCAGTCAACAGCACCTTGGCTCTCTGTGTCTCCAATTTTCTCTGACTCACCGGCACATGCTCCACCGAAATCGATGTTCGCCTCTGAGACCGAAAGCTCTTGCCCGGCAAAATGTTCATCTTTCTCATCTGCTCTTCCTTGTTGACGCGCACACTCGCGCCCAACTCCTTGTAGTCCTCGTCCTCTTTGCTCCTCTTGTCAATGTCGAACTCGTCGCTGTAGTTGTTCACCACTTTGCTTCTGGTCGCCTTTTTGCCAGCCTCTGTTAGCGCCACATTCTTGGCCGAAGTGCACCGACTGGCCGAGTTGAACGTGTGGCCCATGTACTTGGAATCAGTGGACATGTTTGATTTTTCCCTCACTGTCACTCTGCTCTTGTCCTCGCTCTTGATACTGGGCAGCTTTTTGCAGCTGTTGCACTTTGGCTTGGCGCCGCGCTGCGCCTTCTTTTTCTCCAGCTCGAACTCGAGCTCAAACGGCCATTGTTGGTCGGAGCCGGCCAGGTCGAGCTTGAACGGCTCGTAGTAGCACTCGTAGTCAGACCTGGCCACGTCTGTGTAGTAGTAGTAGTTGGCGGCGTCCAGGCGCTCATTCAGCTCGTCGTCAACAGTGTCATAGATGTCCTCGTGGTCCATCTGGCCGCCTTGCTTCATGGGTATCAAATTGACAATCTTGGGTCTGAACTCTTTGGTCTCGGGCGGCTCGCTGGCCGAGATCAGGCCTGTGGACGGCCGGGACTTGAGCGACGAGCTGCTGTTCATGTTGCGCTTTATTTTGCTCTTTCTGCTCTCGGATCTGATGGTCGCCTCCACATACTTTTTTTTGGTCAGCATCCGCTTCAGAATCAAGTACATGTCGAGGATTTTTTGGCTCGATTGGGAACGTTGGTTGGCCAAGAACTGGGCAGACGGCAGCTGCTTTTTGATGAAGTGGTCTGCGGTGACAGTGCCGTCGTAGCGGTCCAGAACTTTGCGAAAGTCGTCCACAATTATTTCTGTGTACTCGTACTCGAAGTCGTCAGTGGAAGACTTGTCGAAGTACGCGGCGCCAAATTGGTCAGGGCTGGCTTGCTGCAAAGTTTGGCTCGCCGGCGCGTCCACTTGGTCCTGGTCGACAAAGCTCAATGATCTCATTTGGTTGCAGATTTTTAGAACGTAATTTTTGTTCATGCTCGGCTTCTGGACGCCGAATGGCCTGAGGAAGCGTGCTTCCAGGTCGTCGATGTCCGTGTCGTCGGAGCTGTAGCTGGACGAGTCAGACTGGTTGTTGAGGTCCCGGTTGGACACGCATCTGGACAGCAGTTCACTGGTTATCTGGTCTATGTGAGTGGAAAAGTATTGGTCGGCTTTGGCCGTAGGCATCGCTTTTGCGCTGCTCCGCTCTTGGTCCAAGCGTTCTGTTCGGTAGCCGTTGGTGATCAATTTGGAAAGTTCTGAGTTGGACAGGCTTTTTTCGTCTAGAAAAAGAGCAGATTTTAAAAGTTAAAAAAAATGTCAATATTTAAAAAAAAACTTACAGTGGTGATTTGATGACAGTATTTTACGAAAAATTACGTAAAATACCGTAAATTAACCAAATTTTACCACATTTTACGTAAATTAACGTAAAATCCCTAAAAGTGAAAAAGAGGTATTTTACGAAAAATAACCTAAATTTTCAGGATTTTCAGATAATATTGGTAAAATTTGGTAAAATTCAAAAATTTTGAAAAAATGTCTTTTTTTTCCAAAAATCGAAAATTTAAGAAAGTTTTTTTTTATAATAATTTAAAAATAACTACTTTTTTAACCAATTTATGAAAAAAAAAACTTTCTTAAATTTTCGATTTTTGGAAAAAAAAGACATTTTTTCAAAAATTTTAAATTTTACCAAACTTTACCAAAATTGTCTCAGAATCCTGAAAATTTAGGTAATTTTTCGTCGTACCTCTTTTTCACTTTTAGGGATTTTAAGTTAATTTACGTAATATGTGGTAAAATTTGGTTAATTTACGGTATTTTACGTAATTTTTCGTAAAATACTGCTATCAATCACCACTGTAAGTAAATTTATTTTTATTTTTTTGATTAAATTTTTATTTATCAATTAATGATTGAACAGTGCTGCTGTAACCTGGCTTCTCTGAATAAAAAGAACGCTCAAAGAACTAATTTCAAACAAATTGTTTATTCGTAGATTTGCTATTCTATTAATTGATTTATTAGTGTTGTTATATAAGGGTCCTACTAAAATTTTCTGACCCCCGTTTTTTCGACAAAGCAAAAATATTTTTAAAAGTTTAATATATCATTTAGTTTGAATTTTTCTCTATTTTTTAAAAATTAAACTGGTTTTTCTCCAGAATCTTTATTTTTTGTTGAAATTGAATATTTTTATATTTTTAAAAACCTGACCCCCTACTGACCCCATTTTCTTTGAAAAGAATTTAATGAGCTTTCTAAAAATGTGCTTAGTTTTTCTCCAGGAATTATAATTTTTGAGATATTTTGATTAAAAAGACCTTAGTTATTTTGAAATCGGATTTAAAAATTTTAATACGATATACCATTCGATCAAGAATTTTCTAAGCTTAAATATCAATTTTAATAGAGTTTAAAATTATATTTTTATTTAGATTTTTTTATAAAATTTCTTAACTATTTTTGAACATGAAAATAAAATTTATGAATAATTACAAAATAATGATTAATAAAAATAAACTTTAAAAATAATTTAAAAAAATATTTTTTGATGGTATACATTCTACAGAAAATTGCAGAGTTTTTGCAGAGTTTGAAATTCTTTTGTACAAATTTGTACAATATTGTACTCTTTACATAACCATTTTTGCACAATTAGAAAAAAAATTATAAAGTTTTTACATTTTGTTCTTTAATTTTTGCACTAAAATGTCACATAGCCAAAACAAAGCTTTACAGTTAAATTTCTTTTGTTAAAATAATAAAAAAAAATATTTGACAAATTTTTTGATCAACTTGAATTATAAGAACTTTTTTGACTTCTCAAATTTACAAAATATACCTTAAAATAAATAAAATTTTTCACACAATTCCCTCACACAATACATGAATATGAATATGAATATGAAGGAGAGACTACAATCTGATATTAGAATCAGATGAAGAAGAATAATCAATGGGTTATTCGACTATAGAAGTATCATTAGCCGCCAATTGCTGAGATCTGAATTTGTCAAACTTGTCTTTAAATGGATTTGTTGATTTTGCAGAAACTAGAGTGTCCGGTAGCTCGTTCCATAACGAAGCTACTCTGTTCGTGAAGAAGTTTTCTCTAGGTTTTAACAAGCAGAGTTGCTTCCTGAGTCTTGGTTTTTTACGTAGATATATAGATGAGTGATTGATTTTAGGAGTTTGGCTTGAATCTGCAAAGGCATGCAGGTGAACAGTGCTCTGTTTACTGACAATTTTGAAAAGTTGGATTGCATCACCTCTTTTCCTTCTACTTTCAAGCGGAGATAATTGAGATTTCTGAGACCAGGTACAATATTTTCAGATAATTTACCTGAAAATAAATTTACTCTTATTTTATTTTTGAGATCTTTTGTATCTTTTCTTTACTGTTCAAAGTAAACTTATTTTAAATTGTTTTGGTATCTTTCCAATAAAATTTAGAACCATTAATTTTCGGCATTGTGAATTTTAGAACAAAGAACAAAAACAAAATTTTAAAATGAAGAACTTTTTGACTATGAGTTAAAAAAAGTGTTCTGTAAAATGTATTAGCTGGTACAAACTTTGTCCCACACAAATTAAGTATATGAAAAAACTCTGCAATTTAATGAATTTCTAATGTATTTAGTGCTTTGCAGATTTGTTGAGTTTATGTAGAGACTTAATTTGTGTGGTACAAAGTTTGTATCAGCTGATACATTTTGCAGAACAATTTTTAAACTCATTGTAAAAAAGTTATTTCATTTAAAATTTTCGTTTTTGTTCCAAAATTCACAATTCCTTATTTTTCATGTTAACAAAAAAAATTTTAAATCTTCTATTCACTCGTTTATTAATAAATAAAATTTAAGTTAGACCATTTGGGAAAAAAAATGCGCCATGTTTTATCCAAACTTTTTCTCAATTTGAGTTTCTGCAATTTTTTGGGTATGATCTCGGTAAAGTATACATTAGTATTCATTATCAAAGTTATACGCATTGCATCAGTTAATTACATTTCTTTTTAGCACTCAGAGCTCGTAAGGGACCCTTTTTGTTACCCCTATTTTTTTACTTTTCTTTCCATGAAAAAAAATATTTTGTAACAAATTGATTAATAAATTTTAATATTTTTTTAGATTTAATTGAAAAATATTGTCAAAAATGATTAAATTTATTGAACAAAGAACAAAAAAACCTCCGGCCTTTCAATGTTAAACCAAGCACTCATGTCACTTTACCATAATATTTTATTTTTGTATTCCTATTTTAGCATTAGATAACATTCCCAAATTTACCATTGAGATCTTAGTTTTGCTAAAAAAAATTAAAATGCAACAGAAGGGTTCCTTTTTGTTATTTTTTGCCATAAATAAAACCTTTGACAAACAAAAAAAATTTTTCAAAAATTAAAGGGGGGGAGGGTTACCAAGAAATGTTTTTATTAAGTTAAAAAAATATAAAAAAAAAATTACTTTTTTTAATGGTGGCCGAGTTTTTTTTTCTTTGGTGACTCTTTCGAATTTTTTTTGGTGCATTCATCTCAAAATCTATGTCAAACACATTACTCACTTGCTGGATGTCGAATAGCTGAATGTCTCTGCTCTGAAGCAAACAAAATTATAAATAAGGTAATTTTCACAAAACAAGTTATTTATAAATGCACGCGTTTTAAGGATTCCGAAGCCTGTCGGTACTCGGTCAAGTCTAAATGCTTTAATTGCCAAAGAGGGAATTACTCTACACTCTTAATTTGGTTCGAATTTAATTCCTTGGATCGCGCATAAATTATGGATATTTAAAAAAATAAATTTTGAGTTTAGTAACTAAAAAATATAATGCTTTAAACTTTTTTTCTTTTCTATTATAATAAAAGTCGTCCGAGTTACCACAGTTCTAAAACATTTTTTTATTGAATTATTTATTTAAATTAAAACAATTGCTAATGCTTTCGAATCATGTAATGTGTAATTGTCAATAAATGGTGAAAAATTCGTGCATTTACTTAATAAAATGGACTGAGACATTTTTGACCGAGTTGAGTGCTGTTCTTTGATGCCATGTGTTCCTTGTCTGTAATAAATTAGTTCTGTTTTAGGGTGTACAAGCTAAAAAATCATACGCTGCGTTCTGACGGACAATACGACCAGATGGTCTTGTTAGAGTTACTAAAAACATTTTTGCCAATTATACCTAGTGAATAGTTGTTAAACAACATTTTTAAAAAAAAAAAAATTTTCTCAAAAATAAAGAATTCTTAAAAATAAACATTGTTGTTTTTTTATTAGTATATCGGCAGTAAATTAATGGAAAATTTAATTTTAGATTATTCCGCCAGGAAAATCGTAATTTAAAAATCACTTTAATCATGTTTTTTACATAATTAAAATTCTCAATGCAATTGAAAGGCTTTTATTGAGTCGTATTTTACATGAAAAAATTATTTAATTTTTCTCAAGTTTTTTTTTTTTAAGTGGCTTAGTATTTTATAAATTCCATTAAAGATTTTTTATCTTTTTTCAGCAATTAATTTTTGCACAGAACAACCAATACCTTGGGCAAAAATAATTTTGACTAAGCCAATTTTTAAGAAAATTACACTTGTCCTCAGACAGGAATGTAGTTCGAAAATTTAAGGGTCTAAAAATTTTAGTTTATTTTTAAGATTTTTAATAAAAAAATTTAATTTAATAAAAAGCTTTTCTTGAATATGAAGTGAAAAAATTGTCAATTAAAATTTTAAAATTAAAACAAATTTTTGAATTAATTTTTTTTTAAACTATTTTATAATTTTATTAATTTATTTAATAATAAATTTGTTTTTGATAAGAATTAGTCAAAGTCAAATTCGCTAAAATAACTCTGAGGAAACAAAGTAAATATTTTAATTATAATTAAACAAGATTAATTTTAAGATTCAAAATAATTTTATAAATTATCAAAAACATTTTTTTTAATCTTCTTTCAGAATATGTAAAGAAAATAAGAGAGTAATACTATTTATTTTAGACCTTTTCTTTGAGTAAGGGAAACCAAAAAAAATTCTCGACCGCCATTAATTGGATATTTTTGGTGTCAATAAATGTAGCAATGTATTATCCGCTCGATTGAACCTTATCAAATTTGATATAAAGTAAATAAATAATAATAATAATAATAATAATAATAATAATAATAATAATAATAATAATAATAATAATAATAATAAGCTACGGCAAGTAAGCTTGCGGAGTTAGTCTACTAGGAGGTCGCCTATGGTAGCACATTGCGCTAGGAAAATTAAGAAGAAACTGAAAGGGGTATATAGTAGAAATTATTTGTAAATTTAAAATTATTATGTGGTAAAAACTTAATGGCCGGTCATGAAGGCATCGTATATTCTTCTAATAAAAGTTCGAGGTTTAATCTAACCAAAACTAAATACTTTTTAAACTAAAATGAATTAAATTTGAGTTGTTTTTAATTTATTAAGAAAATGTAAAGACTTTTTCATGACTTAAAACTCTGAATAAGAATTTCTGACACCAAGGAAAAATTAGAAATATTAAAATTTTTTGAAAATTTCTTTATTAAGAGCCTTTAAATAAATATTAGTTTAAAATTCCTTTAAAAAATACCGAAATGCAAAGATGATTATGTTTTTAATTACTTTTTTATTATAATGTATAAATTTTTAATTTTTTAAAAAATGTTCGATCAATGCAATTTCATAAAATATTATCATTTTTATTTATTTTTTATCAGAAAAATTTATTTTTATATTAAAAACTGCCAAAAAAATTGAAAAAAAGGTGAAGCTTCTTTAAGAATTCTAATAGGAATTCTACATTAACCAGTACCATTAGAAGATGAAATATCTGAGACCACTTTTAGAACATCATGTTTATGTGTAAAGCTGAAAGTCAGCAGCTCTCAAAAGATCAAAAGTTTGGAAGACTGATCTTCGATGAAGCTTTGAAAATTTATTTAAGAAGAATCAAATTTTGTTAGTACTTCTTTTTGAAAAACGAAAAAAGTTATAAGTAATTTAAATTTGAATTTTTGTTTTCCAAAATGACTGTAGCTTTCGAAGCACTCAAATAAATCATTGACAAATAGGCATCAATAAAAAATTAAAACTTTTTATTTTTTATGAAATTACATGATGAGGAAATACCTTCCAAAGATTTGTTTTGAATTTTATAAAAATTTATATTCATTAAATCTTAAATTTAAAATTTGTCCGTAAGTTATTTTTAAAAAAATTAATACTTTGTTCAGAAATTATTTTTTCACTTACTTGATAATTTATGTTTGTAAAGGCCTCGATATTCTATTTGCTGCTAAACTTCTTTCTTTCAAAGAAGCAGAGAAAATTTAAGATTAAATCTGAAATTAAAAATATTTTCCGGCCACTTTACAAATTATTACTAAATGTCTTATTTTACTTTTTTTAAAAAAACCAATCCAGTTTAAAATAAATTAAAATTTATATTTAGATCAAATCAATTTACAAATTCTATGGCTTTATTAATAGATTTAATTTAAAAAGAAACTATTTAAATGTGATCTTGAAAATAAGCTTGTTCAACATATTCAATTAGTTCTAGTATAAAATTTAAATTATTCTAATATCACTGTTTTAAACCATTCAATATCTTAATTTTTTATTTTCAGGTTTCCCATGTTAAACGAATTTAAGTCTCTAATAATTTTAATTAAAATTATACAAAAAAAAGGGTTTTGAGAATAAATTGTAAAAGTATCTAAGTTATCGAAAATGGACTCTATCCTATTATTATTTAAAGATAGAGTTGACTTTTAATTTATATATGTAAAATTAAATTAAACTAAATTTTATTTTTTGGTTTTAGCAACGAGACATGAATTGACTCAATTGTGATCAAAGGTTTATAACTTAATCCATCAAAAACTTCTTAGTATACCGGACTTTTAAATTTATTTAACGCAATTATAATCAAAATAAAATCTTTAAATCTCCTTTTTAAATCACGAAGACTGGGAACTCAGTTAACATGTCAGACTAGAAGTATCACATGCGAAATAATATGTTAGCAGGTCGGTGATCAATTTTGTAAAAAAATTTAAGCTTCGAAGGAATATTTAATTTAAAAATAACTTTTTTTAAAAACAGAATAAAATTATTAATAAATTACTTTTTGGTTTAGAATTAGAAAAAATTTAAAAGAGATAAAAAAAACACATGAAAAGAAAACTTTTTAGTAAAAATGATGAAAAACGCAATAAAAAAATTTTATTTTTTTAAAAAACATAAATTACAATACAAATATATCAAAAAAATTGAGAAGGTAACAATTACAAAGTAAAAAAAAAATAATATTTGCTCATTCACATTTTTTAAAATTATTTTTGCACATTAAAATAACTACAAAATTCATTGCAGAATATTTGCAGAGACCGATTAAATTAGATGATTCATTAAATGCTGCAGCTCATTCAATTTAGTAAAAAGTTTCTTAGGATTTAAGCAAAAATTGAGTACTTTTAACATCTAAAAATTTGATCAAGCAATATTAGTTGAATATAAAGAAAAATTAGAAAAATGATTATTTAAAAAATTTTTAAAAAAAACTTGACTTTAATATGGACTCATGGCTTAAAACGTATCTTTAGAGCAAGTACTGTAAGTAAAGAATGTTAACATGAAACATGGACGAGATTGCTTTCATTCCCTGTGCCAGTCTTTTGAGTTATGAGCCTGCAGAATATGATGAAATATTATTATTAATGATTATTTCAATGAACGCCTTTAAGGCGATGTGAAAAAAAATTAAAAAAATTAAAAATAAGTAATAAGATAAAAATAAGACAAAAATAAGGGTTTGAGTAAAGATTTGAAAAAAATTTTAAATTTAATATTTTGAATTTTTAAATTTCAATAATTATTATTCATCTTGTGTTCTATTTCAGTTTTTGTTTTTTGTTGTTTACAGTTTTTCAGTTTTTTTTTAATTTTATTTATCTTAAAAAAAAAAAATAAATAAAAAAACGAAAAAAAGAAAAATTCTTCGAAAACTAAGAGATTTAGGTGAAGATTCGACTGGCCAACATCGGTGGAGACTTTCTTCAGGGTAAAAATATTTAATCATTTTAATCTCTTTTTTTTCTGCAATTCTCAACGCTAAAATGATATTGATATCTATATTAGCATTTTTCCATATGTTTCATTTCCCATATTTTTTAAGCATACTTCAAAAGAGTCGAGATTCAATATACCATTTGATTCTTTTTTTATTAAGTCTTTCATTTTCATTTGTGTTTGTAGCAACATGTTGTTAACATCGTTAACAAAAATCGATTTTTTGCTTAGGTCTTCCTTTTTTATATCATTTTTTTCAAATTCTCCTAAGATAGCCGATTTTAGGTTATTGGACACGAGCTCTTTAAAGAAAGCTAATTTTCCTTTCAGTAGTTTGGTTTTAAGTTTTCTAACCCGAGTGCATTTAATAAATATGTCGTTCGTGATATTTATTAAATGATCACGAACGATCACGAAGATTTTTTTAATTTTAGCATATTTTTTATCAATGTTGCCTCTGTTGTTTGTAGTATCCTTATTTGATTTCTACTTAAGGTATAATTTTCGAATCCATATGTAAGCTTTGGTCTACTAAAAACTTTAAAGAGATGTATTTTAATTTTAATTTCAAGGAAATTATTGTTTATTTGCAAATTCCTTAGACCAGAAAACGATCTAAAAGCTGTTCTTATACTAGATTCAACCTTATCTTTTATTGTTGTTTTTTCTGTTCAGGATCACTCCAAGAAATCTTATTTATTCAAAACATATTATTTCTTGATTATACATTCTCGGCTTTCCTGCAGTATCTTTCAATTTTCCGTCAATCACAATGTATTGAGTTTTTATTTCTTATCGAATTTCATATTTTTCACAAATATTGATTGCTTCTTGTAGCTCCTTTACACTTTGAGTTAGAAGTAAAATATCATCGGCATACATTACAACTCCAGTAAAATGCTGATGTATTTTTGTACCAATTTTTATCCACTCTAATTCTTTAATTGAGTCTTCAGTTTAAATAGAGAACAATTTTGGAGAAAATGGACCGATTTAAACCAATACATGTTTTGAATAATTTACTTATTTCATTTTCTCTCACAACTAGTGCCATTGAGTTCTGATAGTAGTTTCTAAAACATCCTCAGACTTGGGGGTCAACTTTATCCTTTAACTTTTTAAATAATAATTATTTCTCTGTTAATTTTATCAAATACTTTGCTCGCATCAATGGTAAATCCACAAACTTTTCTATTTCTATTATTGTAACAGCTAACTGTCTCTTTTACCGCAAAGATAGCATGAGAAAGCGAGCTATTTTTCTTAAATCCAAGATGTCTTTCAGGATCATCGTGAGATTTCATAATTTCATTTAGCATTTTTTTCTCGAAAATATTCGAGACAATGTCTGAAACAAAGTCTGATATTGTTATAGGTCGTATGTTGTTCAAATCATTGCAAGATTTCGTCTCATCTTTGATAACTGGTATTTTTTTTTCAATGTTTAAAAAACCTCGGAATTTGTCCAAAATTGTTTTATATTCTCCAAATTCTTTTTCAAATTGTATGTGTGATAAGTTTAAATTTATAATTTTACAAATTGCAAATAACTCGAAAAAATTGTCAGTGTTCACAAAGGAGCTTGTTTTTTTAGCCAAAAAAAAAAAAAAATTATTTAACGACATTTATTAACAGCCATATTTCTGATAAAATGATATTCTGTTGAGTTACTATATTGTTAATTTTAATTTATTCTAATTTAACCTTGCTTAATTAAATTTGCCAAAATGAATCTGCTAAAATTTATTTTGGTGAAATAATACAGTCACGGCAAAAACTACACCAATTGGCGTATTTTTCTTTAGTGTTCTTGAGCAAGAGATTTTCCAGTGTTTTGGGACACCTGGAGATTCGCTGCGGAAGAGTGCCAATAAATACAACCTCTTTTGATCTGTGCTTGTGAGATTCAAAAAACCAGACCAACGCCACCAATTTCTGCTCATTGAATAAAGAGCGCATTATTTCCTCAATTTTCTTCTCAAATTCTTTCCGAAATAGAAGAGATATATAGTTCGGCCTCCCAAAGTTGTCACGACGACTTGTCACTGGCGAAAACATCACAAAGTAAGCCGTTTTATCAGTCAGTTCATAAAAATTTGTGTGTCGCACACGCTCTTTGGCAAGTGAGGTAATGAGCGAATGATGTGACTGCTTGGGCCGATTGGATCCATCGGTATGAATTCAACGTGCTACATTGAGTTGAATAATGAACGCCAAAATAATGCTCATTTCTGCTAAGATGATCTTTCTACAACTTTTTTATTAGTTAACGAATAAATGTTCGTCGGTGATCATGTGTCGCTTTTGATTATTTATGTGAACATTAATCAACTGATCTTTGTTCATAACACTTTGTGACACTATATAAGTTATTCCTTTAAAAAACTTAATTTTTATCATGTTAAGTTATATGTCATTTTAGTTTATAAAATTTTACAATTTAAGTATTTTAGGATGTCAAACAAAATCAAAGCAATTTCGTGTCGTCACTTGTTCAAAAATGCCGAAAATCAGTTTAATATTAATAATCTTGTAAATTTTGTTTAACTGAAATATTTAACCCTAATTTTTTCTTTTAACGACAAATAAATATATATGATCGGAACCTTCTTTATTGCGTCCCAATGCAATCTCAAAATTATATTGAGGATAGTTTTAGTATTTTGAAGTTTATTTTTATTAAAAATTGTAAAAATAATTTTATTTTCTTAATTTAGTCCGATTTTTGGGATGTTAACCCTTATGAAAATGCAATCATGGATGAATTTTTTCAATTTTAAAAATGAAAGAAACAGACTTTAACAGAACACGTGACATGGTATAATTTTGTTACATTTTCCAAATTTCTCACAATTTTTTTTTTTGAATTTAGATTTAAAGTTAAAAAAAAACTGTATGTTATTATTTTAAAATTTTCGAGTTCTTTTTCGTGATATAAATATTGTAACCGTATAGAAAAATAAACATTGAATAAAGATTAATATTTAATATTTTTTGTCAAAAATTTTTTTTTAAAATTAAAAATTTTTGAGATTTATGTATTTCGTCAATTACCCAATATATTTTTCTGCAATTTTAAAAATCCCAATAATATTACCAGGCTTTTTTGATATTTTTTATTTAGAGTGTTTGTTATTATTATCACGTGTAATCATCTCTGGTATTTCTTAGGTAAAAACATTATTTTGATAAGATTAAATAAATAAAAATGACAGATTTTTGAAGAATTTAATGTCACAATTAGAGATACCTGAACATTCTTTGCATTTTTGAAAAATTTTAACATATTGAAGAAAAAAGGAAATTTTTCTTGTCTAAAAAATTTTTTTGATTGGTTAAAAAAAACGAAATAAAATTAACTTAAAAATTTATCAGTTATATGAGAAAGACTTATAATTTTCAAAAGGGTATAGCGACGCAACAGATTTTCTTTTTGATTATAGGATAATTAAGGAAAGGTTAATCAATAAAAGCGATTTTTTTTAAATTGCTGAAAAATCATTTCAAATTGAGTTAAAAACTCACAGGATTTTAAAAATCAAAAAAGACTATAATTTAATTCGAGGTCCTTAATTAAAAATTCATTAATAAATTTCGAACAAAAATATACAAAAGTATCTTCCATGTGATCATTAAATTTTCCTTTCGCCGGTATGTGAAACAGGTTTTTGTTTCTGAGGTCAAAAGGAATAATTTTTTTACAATTATTTCTTGTTAAACAAGTTTTTAAGCTATGTGGTCCATTTTCATTGGTAACCACGTTGAATATGTATCGTGATATTCTCTTTATCATTCTGTGTTGAATGCAATCAAGGTTAAATCTGCTGAGTTCGATGTTTATCTTGTTGAAATCCTCTGTCTTTGTAACCATAAATTTTAGATTCAGTAATTTATATACACAGCGATAAAAAGTATTAACCAATTTCTGGAGTGTTCTTTTCGGAAAATAAATTGAAATTGACATACAATAATCAAAGTGCGGTAGTAAAAAAGATTTGAAAAATTGTAGTCTGACTTTATGAGACAAATAAAATAAACGTTCGATTGTATAAACTCGTTTATTGATGGAAGTTCTCAAGTCTGAAACGTATTTTGAAAACGTGAGCTTATTGTCAATTGTAATACCAAGTAATTTAAAGCAGTTCACAACTTCTATATCATTGCTGTCTATTGTAACCCATTTTGGAAAAGTTAAATTTCTTTTATTTGACACAAACATTATTTTTGTTTGTGTCAAAAATTCAAGCATTTAAATATGAGTTGTATGCATTGAAATATTTAAATTTTTCCCAAATACCATTATGCTCATCATCTTTAAAAATTTGCTTTGTTCCAATTTTTTTATTTTCTTTAAATAAAATTAATTCTTAATCATTTGAGCCAGATTAAAAAGATCTAATCTAATAGCGATTTTTTTAAATCAATATAATTATCTTTTTCAAATATTTAATTTTTGAAGGAAGGCTTTTTACTTATGATTAATCAGAATACTTTGAATTGAAGAGATGGTAAAAATTAATTTTTTCTAATCGAATTTTTTTTTTTATTTAATTGTTATATTATTTTAATTTTTTTTAAACTCTTTGTTCAAAAAATCCATCTTTATAAAGGGCCTACACTTAAATTAACAAGTTTTTTATCTCGTTTAGGATTATTGAAAAAACATTTTGAAAATTTATTTTTTAATGGGTAATAATTTGATATTGGTATTTAAGGCTTTTTAAATTTTATGTTTGTAATTTTTGTTTCTGCTTCAGTGCTGATGATTACTTTTTTCCTAGAGATGTTATTACAGTCGATCCTACGTATAACGAACCCCCATAAAACGAAATCCTCTATATTACGAATAAGAATCCAGGAACCGATTTTTTATAAAGGAAAAAGAAAGCTAATTTTTTTTGATACAACGAAACTCTTTATAATGAAATCCCGATATAACGAACCAATAAAAAAAAACCGAGTACAGTCTAGTTCGGTTATAACGAACTTACTTCGGAACTCTCAAAATGGTTCGTTATAAACGAACTTCGTTATATCCGAAACATAAAAAAGGTAAAAATTTTTCGTTTCGTTGCTTGACTTCTAGAATTCATTTTTTTTATTAATTGAGGATCATTCTCTTTTAATTTTTATAGATAAATGTGTGAATTTTCTCCGATAAAATTAACCGTCTTATGGTTAATTGACAGATAAAGATTAGGATTCAAAAAAATTTCGTACTTTTTTGTCAAGTTCGTTATAAAAAAATAAATATTACTGAGAATTTTTAAAAAAGACTTCGTTATAACCGAGTTTTCGTTATAACCGAGTTCGTTATATCCGTAAAAAATAACATTATAAAGATTGTTGTTTTACAATCTATTGAATTTTTTTTCGCTATTACCGATTTTTTGTTATAAGCGTTTTCGCTATAACCGAACTCGACTGTACTCTACTTCAGAATAAAACCTTTATATAACGAATTTCGTTATAACGAGGTTTGACTGTATTCATATTGTTTAGAAAAATTTATAAAAATTTTAATTTGTAAAAAAAGTCTTTAGACTTTTAACTAATTTTACAAATTCCTAATTACTAATTCTGTACTTAACATAGATGAGCCAACTTATGACAAACCCTAACTACAAAATAAAAATCCAGATACTTCCAATAGACGATAATTGAGACGAAACAAACAATAAAGTAGCGACTTTAACGATGACATAACTGAAAAAGCCAGATCGCTCAACTTCAGGCATGGTCTTTATTCGAATTTGACAAGCTTCCATCAGAGGTCTCTGCTGATCCTTGCGTTAAAACACGAGCTATCAGAAGAGCGAGCCCAACAAGTTTTCTACTATTAAAGCATACGTTAATTATTTTTTTTTAAAAACTTAAAAAAATATTAAAAAAATTTTTATTAAATTTTTAATTTCAAAAATATTTCCATTACTCAAGGGCTCTGATTAGCTTTATTTAAAATTTTTATTAATTCTATTTGCTAATTATTTTCATCTTTGTCGTTAAAACCATTGACACTTATCTTTGTTTTTGAGATAGTTAAAAAAGTCGCCAATTTTGATACTTGTTCCTTACTAGGTCCTTGCTTTCTGCTATAATGAAATCTTCTTATTTTAAAGAAATTCGTTTTTATTCGAATTGAATGAATTGAATTTTAAGTCCACTTTGAAATCTGACGAACTGATAAAAATGTTTTCTGCGATTATTAAATATCCAATTTTTCAGGCAAGAAAAATTGGATTTTTATTTCGAATGAATACTTTCATATAATAATTTTTACTTCGAATGAATACTTTCATAAAATAATTTTTATTTCTAGAAAAAATTCGTCTCCTTTTCAATACTTTTTGGTTGTTTTTATGTTTCTTTAGCAAAATAATCTTATTAATTAAGTTACCAATTTTTGCCATCCCATTAAATGAAACAATGGTTGAATATTTGACACCACGGAATACTTGAGTTGTTAAATTTATGATATTTATTGCTGTATTTTTTAGATAAAATAAAATTGATTCCGAGAATGAAAAAAAGATTCAATTTGTCTATTCATCTTGAATCACAGTACTTTACATTAAAAATAAATATCTATATGGTTTAATGTTTTGTGTTTGAATCACAAAATGTATCCAATGTTGAAATAACATTGAAAAAGTGCGATGTTTCAAAAATATTTTTCAGTTTCAAATAAAAAAATAATTTTTAGTTAATATTGCAAGGATCTTCATATTTAAAAATAAACTCTTTAAGTAAATAGAATGAGAAAGAAATTTGAAAAAAATATTGAAAATTCTTTTTTGTAACTTTTAAATTAATTATTTATTTATTTGTTTATCTGTACCTTTACCAACCTCCAAAATAAAATTTATGAAACAAAAAATATAAAAATCAAGCTAAATAAGATAAAATAAAATGAATAAAAAGATAAATAATTCATTTCGATTTTAATTAATATTCAATCGTTGAAAAACTTGATCTAGTCGGTTCAGTGAAATAAAGTTCACATATTTTGCGATTAATTTTAGTTCTCGGTTTTGTGAAATATAAACTCTTCTAATTTATTTGTTCACAAGAAGGTAAACCAAAATAGAATTAGGTTATCAAATCTCAAATTAGGTGAAAAACTTTTAGACGCATACTTTTATGAGAATAAATTGAATAAAATAGCTATTTAATAGAATGCCTAATTCTTGATACTGATATAAAAATAAACAATTGAAGTTAATAATTTTTTTGTTTTTTTTTTTTTAATTTGAAGGATTTTTAGAAAAAGCATTTTCTCTGATCTAGTTGACTTGGTATTAGCCTTTCAACAATCAAATACCCAAATGTCCTATCTACTTAAATCTGGGAACAAGAATTGTTCCACTAAAATATACCGAACCGAAAAATTTTGTTTTTAGTGATAATTGAAGTTCGTTTGATGCATATAAACAAATACTAAATTTATAAAAAATGGAAAACAGAGCGTAGATAATTTTTTTTAAACTAAAAATATTATCTTACATATCATCATAGCAAAAGCACAAAGTAAAAATTTAAAAAAAATAGTTTTTCATGCTTGCAATATTAACTAAAAATTATTTTTTTATTTGAAACTGAAAAAAATTTTTGAAACATCGCAGTTTTCCAATGTTATTTCAACATTGGATACATTTTGTGATTCAAACATAAAAATTAAACCATATGTTTTATTAACGGGTGTTCAATAAAGGTTGGCGCGAGTTTGTTTTTGATAAAATCTGGTGATTGGTTCATCCAAAACTTTTGAAATTTTATACATATATACATTAAACCTTCATGATTACAAAACACTTTGTATTATTTATCTGCTTTGTTTATACCGGAAATAAAAGGCATAACCTTGACTCCACCTAAATAATCTCAATGTCCTCCTAGTTAATGTTATTATTTTAATAAGTTTTATATATCACCTGATAGATAATCAAACAAGGATCAAGATGATATAAAGATCTTGTTTTGATTACATTCGATTCAAAAGATATACTCAAAAAACCCTTAAATTTTAACCTTATTTGATAAGTAAAAAATTTGATATATTTTTGATTTTGATCGTATAACTTTTGAATGGAACAAGATTTTAACACCAAATTTTGAACACTTTTATAAATTTGATTCAACTTAAAAATATATCAAATTTTTTACTTATCAAATAAGGTTAAAATTTAAGGGTTTTTTGAGTATATCTTTTGAATCGAATGTAATCAAAACAAGATCTTTATATCATCTTGATCCTTGTTTGATTATCTATCAGGTGATATATAAAACTTATTAAAATAATAACATTAACTAGGAGGACATTGAGATTATTTAGGTGGAGTCAAGGTTATGCCTTTTATTTCCGGTATAAACAAAGCAGATAAATAATACAAAGTGTTTTGTAATCATGAAGGTTTAATGTATATATGTATAAAATTTCAAAAGTTTTGGATGAACCAATCACCAGATTTTATCAAAAACAAACTCGCGCCAACCTTTATTGAACACCCGTTATTTAAATTAATTTGTTTTTGATCCAAATAAATATAAGACCGTATCGAAGACCGGTCCAAGACGGACGGTCAGGACCGTTTTAAAAGACCGTCCATCTAGATGGTCCAGACGTCTGACTAGGCCAGAACAGACCTGTTTTACAGGTAGACGACCGGACGCCAACGCTACTAATAAATGATAACAATATCTTAATTCGTTATCTTCTGTTAAATAAGTGATTTATTTCCATTTCTGAAATTCATATCTATAGAATAAAGCTAATTTTATAAATGAGTTATCACCTAAATTATGTCACTGCGAAAATCCTGCAAGTTTGCAAATTACTAAAATGACTTAATTTGGTGGTCCAGAATTTTCATCAGCAGATAAAATTTTCAGAACGATTTTTAGATCTCAACAGTTTAAAATTGAGACTCTTTTAAAAATCGAAATTAATTAGTTATTAGTCGTGGTAAAAAATATCCTTGTCTGTTTACCATGCACCATGTCCGACAGTTAATTTTTAGCCAAAATTTAGCATTGTAAATTCTGGTACTAAAAACAAAAAAAAAGCCAACGCTTAAGTTCTGACTGACCAAAATATGTCTTGTAAGTTGTAACCACTGATACATCCTCGGTACCACCACTTAAAGTTGAACTGGATTTTTAATTTAAAAAATGTCCCAAATCCACCATTTTCTGAATTTTGCAGATTTATTGCAGAGCTTTGTAGAATCAATATATTAGTGGTACATAAAATGTATGGGTTGCTACAATTTACAGGTCATGTTTTGGTCCGTCAGAACTTAAGCTTTGGAATTTTTGGCATTTTGAATCTCAAATACAAAAAGAACAAAAATTCTGCTTTTTTGATAAATTCAAATTAAAAATAATAAAAAAAATACTGCTACATAGTACAACATACTTTGTTGTAAAAATAAGCGATAATAAAATATACTTAAAAAAGTACCGCAAAATATTGTAACATAATTTGTTGCATCAATTTTACCTAAAATAATTTTTCTAATGTAAAAAAATCAAAAAATCAAAACATCAATAAGATTTAAGTTGATTTTTGATTTAATTTGCTAAAAAAATATAAATAAAATTTTACTTTATTGATGTTTTGATTTTTTGATTTTTTTAGATTAGAAAAATTATTTTAGGTAAAATTGATGCAACAAATTATGTTACAATATTTTGCGGTACTTTTTTATTATCGCTTATGTTGGCGATTTATTATTTTTTAACTAAAATTAAAGTTCACGAAATTACGGTCAAGTTACGACATACGGTCAAGTCCTAAAAGCATATTTTTCAGGAAAATCGAAAAAAACAGTAGTTGAATTCTTTAGTTTAATCTAAAAATTCTAATAAAAGAATTAAAATTTGACAAATTTGTTAAAAATCACATGATTTAAAGAGATTTTTTAAGAAAAATAAAGCAATAAAATAAAAAAGTAAAACCAAAGATTTGTTCAGAATTTTGTCTATATTTAAAAAAAAAAATTAGTCGGGTCATAATTGATCCCTCGGAGGAGATACGATTTAAACCAGAAAAAACACATTTTTTCCTTTTTTTTAGCCAACAAAAACCGCCACACCCTTTTTTTTTTTTCTAAATTACATTAGCATGTAGAGAATTTTATGCTCTTTCAGAATATATATACTTTTTTAGTATATTTAAGTTTTATCTTTGAGATTTTGAGTCTTAAAGAACAACAACTTTTTAAAGGGTTTGCTATTTTTGGAACCCTGGGTGTAAAAATTTTTTTTTTGCCCCCTTCAAAAAAATTTTTTTTTGGGGTTTTCGAGTGCGTAGATTACGAATTTTGAGTCAAAAATGTGAAATTCAGATAGCACTAAAGTTTTGAATTTCGTGAACTTTACTAAAAAAAATTTATTTCCTAAATTTGTTTGTTTTTATTTATCAAGTAAGGAATTATTTATTTTCAATTTGTATTCGAATTTCACAATACCGAAGTTTTACACTTTCCATGAAAAAATCTATTTCTTGAACCAAATTTTTGTAAATTATAATTTTAATAGATAATCATTTTTTTCTTTTATTTAGTTCATGAGACATGATATCTTTTGAATAATTAAATTTTAAATTTTTGGAACAAAGCAAAGCATTTTTGAAAAAAAAATTTTATAGTAAAAATAAAAACTTAATTTTATTTCATGTAATACAGTAAAAAAAAATTTTTATTTAATTTATTTCAAATCAAATGTTTAAGTTAATTTTAAGAGAGAGTGAAGAGAAAAAAAATATTCTATGAATGATCGAGTGGTGACTAAGCAGCTACACAAGTAATTATTTGCTTCAAAATTTTTGCATCATTTGACAAAGTGAAATATTGCAGCATTCAAATCAATAATTTAAGTTTAGAGCTTCGTAGCGTTAGTTGGGAGTGATTTATTGTTCTTTAAAGAAAAAATAGCTCTTTTTGTACCTAGATCAACGCTATTTTCAGAACTAATTATTTCCAATATTCCGATAATGCAATCCAGAGAAATTCATAAATGTTAAGTTAAGTTAATCAGTTTGAGCGTTGGTTGAATTATGATTTTGTTCAAAAATTTATATTAAATATTTCAATAGCATTAGTTGTAATTTTATTCTAGTCAAGCGGCCGAGCACCGCTAACCCTCAAGATTAATTTCAATATTTTTTGTTGCTCGAATTTTTAGTAATTTTTTATGTTTATGGCAACCAAAACTGCTTCGTCAGATAATCACAATGCTTCAGAAAAAAAAATAATTTAATAAGAATCAGAATTTAATGCTTCAAATCAATAATTATTAATTTTAAACAAAACATTGGCCTTTTAAATTTTTTTTTTAATTAAACTTAATTTCAAATTAAAATGGTTAATTTGAGCGCTTAATAAGATAAGATAAAAACGTTTTGTTCAGAAATTTTATCACTTTTTAAAAAAATGTCACGATTTGGAGTAAAAGACCCAAATATCTTAATTTCATTTTTTTTTTAAATTTTGATCATAAAATTTCTCATAGAAACGCTTGGGGCTTCAAAAAACCCTTGAAAACAAGTTCTTGTTGCAAAATGCAATAACTTGTTTTTCTCTTATTTTCCTTTAAAATTTTAGCGATTTTTTTTTTATTGAAACTTGAAGATTTTTTTCAATTAGTTTTTAAAAATTTTAGAAATTAAAAAAAATTCAAATGGCCGATAAGCGTAAGTCCTTAGGCATTTTTTCAGCTTGGCAATAGGTTTTATTTTTTTTAAGCTCCATCGTTTCTGCTCTCAATTCGCTTCATGCTTGCCTTGCTGGGCTTTTTTGCCTATGCGACCCAGTACACCCAGAAAATCAACATGAGCGTGGCCATTGTGTGCATGATCAACAACACGGCACTCAGCCTGCAGAACAATGGAACCGAATTGGCGCATGAGAAACTCTCTGAGGAGACTTTGTATGAGAATAGCTCTGTGCTGATTGGGAAAAGTGGTGATCCGGAGGTGTCTTTGGTGGAGGACAAGTGCGGAGCTGTTGATAAAAACAAGAAGCCGATGAAAGATGGCCCCTTCCCCTGGACCAAGGACATGCAGGGTCTAATTTTGGCCACTTATTTTATCGGCTACTTCATTACCGAGGTAAATTGGGAAAAAAATAGGAAATTTTTTGTTTAGTTTTTATTTGTTTAAGATTCCTGGCGGCTACATGTCACTGAAATTTGGCCCTAAAAGAGTGCTTGCTATATCGTTGCTTACTTCTTCCATACTGACCATGGCTTTGCCATTTTTTGCCAGATTTCACTATACAGCATTGTTGTTTGTGAGGTTTGTAATAGGATTGGCTCATGTAAGTACCTTTTTTTTACGCCTTGTTATCTTTTTTTTTAATAAAAATTAGAAAGATAAGATTTAAATGCCAAAGAAAATATTTATTATGAATAATTAAAAATTAATTTTGTGAACTTAGGGAAATTATTTATAGAAATAAATTTTGATATAAAAGCTGCTCAAGATTTAAAAAAAGAAAAAATATTTAAATGAAAAAATTTCATCAATGTTGTTTTATTTTATAAATTTTATTTTTTTCAAACAATTGAAAAATAGTTAATTAATCATCAAAAAATAAACTCTAGCAATACTTGGAATAGCATTAACTGTTAATTAAATTAATAAATAAAAAAATTATTTTTAGATTTTTATTTTGAATTAAATTAAATTTTAATTTTAAAACATGACTCATCAATAAAATCATAAATATATTGATAGTGATAGTTATGAAAAATCAATGCTTCTAAAAAAATCAAGTGAGTGTGCTGTCGGGCATACTTTGACAGCTTGACTGGTGCTTTTCCGGCAATCAAACCTACTTCATTTTTTTTCATCAATAGAAACTTTTCATAATTAAATCAGAATTAAAATTTTTTAAATTGAATCTAATCTTTAATTAAATTACAATTCAGATTTCTTAAATTAAATCTTATCCTATAACTCGTTCAAAATTTAAATATAAATCTCATCTATTTTTTGAAAGCGACCATACAAATCATATCTTTAATTGGTAAAAAGTTTTATACTCTTTAAAATTAAAGTTTAGAATTCAAATTTTTAAAAATTTTTTTAAATTCTAGATTTTAATTTTTTCTTCATTTCAATATGTTCTGAGAACAGACACTTAAATTTTCATTTGAAACCAAATGAATAATTAAAAAGAATTTGAAGTCAAAGAAACAAAACATGTGTAAATTGGCTAATATAAAATATTTAGAAGATCAAAGATATCAATTAAAAATTTTATATTTTTAAACAATTTTTTCTTTTAAATTGCAGATAGTTTTGAGGTTTCTTTTTCAAAAAGAAAATTGTATTTTTTAAATTAGATCTTTATCATATTTTATTATTTTTATATTATATTTTATTTATCATATTAAATTTCAAAATTTTCAAAAAAGGTTACAAATAAACCTCAGTTGTTTAGTTCAATCTTAATTTATTCAATATGTGTTTATCTTTTGAAATAACAAAACCAATATAAAAATTTTAAAATTTATTTCTATATTTAAAAAAAGATGGCAGCTATTTTTGATAAAAAAAAATGATTTACAAAGCTATAAAGCTTAAAAAATTCTCCGACTAAAATACTGTTGTTTTATATAATTTTAATTAAATTTAAAGAAATATACCTTAAACAGGAGCTTAAGTTTTTTTTTTTTTAATGAATAGGATTGGTAAATTGAAGTTTATGATCAATTTTTGATGCTCGAAATTATCAAATCAAACTAAAACTATAAAATAAATTTTTATTATTTAATACAATTAGTTCAGAGGTAGATTTTTGGTTTTAACATACTTTGTTAAATCTAAAGATAAAATCTGCAAAAGTCTGCAAAAAATTATCCACTTATTTACTTTAAAATTATATTACTATATTTACTTTAAAATAGCATCATTTTGATGGTGTACATTCTGCATTGTGCATTTTGATATTGCAGAGTTATTTAACATGGTATGTTAAATCCAAAAATGCATCTCTGCATTAATTTATTTAATAGTTTTAGTTTGATTTGATCATTTTGAGAATCAAAAATTGACCGTAATCTTCAAATTGTAACAGGATTTTTTAGACAAATTAATTTTCTATCAAATAAAAAGAAAATAATCAAAAAAACGCTCAACGAATTTTTTTATAATAATGTAAGAAAATTAATGAAAATTTAAGCTTTTAATTAAAATATTATGAAAAAAATGGTTTATTTATGCTGATTTTTTTTTATATTTTAAAAATTATAAACATTGATAAAAAATATCGATTTAAAAAGAATAATTTATATTCAATTGAAATCGTATTTGTAGTTGTATCTCTGTAATTTTTTGTTTAATCTTGAGAATAATAATCGCTTCTTTACTTCATGCTTAAGAATTCGCGTAGTTAAGTTTTTTTTATCTTTTTTATTTTCTCTTTCATTTTATTAAAATAAAAAAATTCAAATTTTTTCTTTATTTAATAAAATAAATTCAAATTTTTTTAATTTAAGTTTTTCATTAACAAAATAAATTTTGATTTAAACACAAAAATAGAAGAATGTTTTAAAATTTGAAAGTTTTTTTTCTAAATTAAAAGAAAGTTGAAATTGTTAATTTTAACAAAATGCTTTGAAAATTTTATCATTAATGAAAAATAAATTATTTTAGAAAGTATTTGCAAATAAGAAATTAACTTTTTTTTATTAGATCCTAAGAGGCTTTAAATCGGTACAGATTTATGAATAAATTAATAAAATAGATTCATTAGCCTTATTCACAGTTTGTCAAAACTTTGACTTTAGATACCGATAAAAACAAGTTTTTTTATTGCTTTTTTTTTTACCAACTCTGGCCTTATTATTATAATAAAAATTTTGACAGTGAAATTTAATTTTTTCAAATATTATTTAGAAGAAACAAATTATCTTAAAGTTTTCGCTAAAACTCACACCTATTTTTTTAAAACATTGTTAAAGCTTCACAAAGTTAAATAAAACTTAGTACATTTTGACATTAATTTTTTTAAGTACCTGTATAAACATAAAAAAATAAAGAAAAATTTCATAAATAGTTGTTTCTAAAAAATTCTTTGTCGTTTATTACGAATCGTTTAGCGATTTAAATAAATAAATTGATTAAAAGGCTTCTTCTAAGTATTAGAAATAATTTTATGAAATAAAACGATTCTCTTTACAAATGAAGGTCATATATTTTTAATATTGTTATAGCAATTTTTTTTTAAGATCTTTCAACCTTTTTTTTATTTTTAGAAAAATATGAATTATTAAAATTTAGTCATTACTATCATTATTATAAGAAAATTATTTTAATTTTAAGTTTGGTGGAATGTAAATTTTTAATTATTTATTTTTACAATAAAAAATCATTATTAGATCAAATGTGATGTAAACACCTAAAAGAAAAAATTATCAGTTATCATGAAAGCCTTTACAGAAAAAAATTAAAAAATACTTGAAATTCATCCCATTTTTTTACCTTTTTACAACATTGGAACTAAGTTTATTTTAAGTAAGTTTATATTCCTTTTAATTAATTTTGTAAAATGTTATGTAAAACATCATTACTCTAAAATCAATTCAATAAACAATTGGTAACTTTTTATTAAATTGAAATGATTTTCTTTTTAAAGAATTTGTGATAATTTTGCCGAACTTTTGAATAAATTTCTCCAAATTTTTTTCCATTTGGGAGTTAAGCTATCCAATTATCGAATAATTTTACGACCAAAATTAGAATCAATCAGTTCTTTTGGCTATTAGATAAATTAAAACTTGAAAAATTAATTAAAATATTTTTAGTTTGGTTTACAATTAAGTGAAATATTTTGAAACATTAAGTCGATAAAATAAATTAAACTGATAAATCACGAAATGAGGCCCTTAGATTTTTTGAAAAATTATTTTTAATTATTTACACCTTTTTAATTGATCTATACTGTTTGTTTATATGTTTTTAATGTTTGTGTCACTGAAATTTATTAAATAAATCAATAAAATTTAATTTTAAAGTCACTGATCATTTTTTTTGAATATTTAGAACATAAGAGAACTAATATATTATATTAAAAAAATATTAAAAATATTGAATGAAATTTCTCAACTTTTCGCTGATTATTTTTAAAAAAAATATACTGAAAATTTATTTCCATATTTAGTATATTGAAAAAATTCTAAATTAAGGGTGTCATATGGCCTGGTTTTGCCGGATTTTGGGCATCATGGGCTCCACCAGCGGAGCGAAGTCGTTTGATTGGAACAACAAATGCTGGATCTCAAATTGGAAATGTAAACATACCCAAAATTTTATTTTTACATTACTAATTTGAATCATATTTGTGCTTCAAAGGTATTAGCTCTACCACTAGGTGGTTTTTTGTGTGTGAATGGCTTTGATGGTGGCTGGCCATCTATTTTCTATGTATTCGGTAATTTTTTTACCTTAGTTCTCTATACGAAAATTAATCCTGTAATTTTTCTCAAAAAAGGTGGTCTTGGCTTAATATGGTTTGTACTATGGGTCATCTTTGCATCGAATAGCCCAGACAACAACCGTTTTATTGGCGAATGTGAAAAAGAATATGTGTTGACCGAGACCCTTGAAACAAGGGCTTCTCACGAAGAGGGTGAAACTGGAGCTCCATGGGGATCCATTTTTAAATCTAAGGCCTGCTTGGCTTTGTTTTTAATTCATTCATGTTCGAATTGGGGCACTTATCTTTTTTTGACATGTCTGCCTAGCTACATGAAGGAAGTGCTAAAGTTCGACATTAAATCTGTAATTAATTTAAATTTTTATTTTCAAAAATAAAAATAAATTGTTTAAATATTTAGAATGGAACACTTTCTGCCGTACCTTATCTGTGCTTTTGGCTTTTTATTGTTTTATCTGGAATAATTGGTGACACTTTATTGCAAAAATTAAAAATGTCCAAGACATTGGTTCGCAAAATTTTCAATTGTTTTTCGTTGTTTGTTCCCATGTTGGCTGTTCTTGCCCTTTCATTTGTCACATGCGAGAACAAGATGATTGGCGTTGCTTTATTGACTCTCGGCTTGGCCTTTACTGGATGTGGTTACGGAGCCGGATTTTTGGTCAATTACAATGATATATCTGGCCTATATTCGGGAATTGTGTTTGGTATTGGAAACAGTTGTGCCACTGTGCCAGGAATTTTGGCGCCCTATTTAGTCGGCATTTTGACCAAAAATCAATTGCAAGAAGAATGGAGAATTGTGTTTTTCATCACAGCTGCTGTCTATTTATTGGGAGGAATAACGGGCATCATTTTTACCACTGGTAATGTCGAACCATGGGCTATAAGAAAGAAGTCACATGCTAACGTAGATGAATCGATTCCTCTTAGAGGAGAGAAAGCTTAGAACTTTTTTGCTCAATCAATTTTTAGCTTAGATAGGTTATTACCAAATTAAGTAATACAATTTTCTATATTGTTTAATTTTTTAGTTAAATCGTTTGAAATTTTAAAGTAAATAGAACAGTAAATTTAATAATTTAATTAAAACAAGTTTAAATTTTTTAAATCAAAAAATAAAAGTTTAAAACTAATATTTTTTTTAATTTATCTCAATTTTAGTTCATTAATCCTGAATATATGTGTAATACCTCAAAAAGACGCTGATGACACTTATGGTCAATGACTAAAACTTTATTTTTAGGTATTTTGAATTTCTAATACAAAATGAACAAAAATTCTTCCTTTTTTGATAAAGACTCTTAATATTTGTGCACAATATTTAAAAATTCAACAAAAATTAATGAAAATCCCCAAAAAAAATAAAAAATAATAAAGTTAATATTGTGTCAATTTTTTTATTTAAAATAGACATAATTAGTAAAAATACCAAAAAAATTTTATTTTTTCCATTTAATCATTAAAAAAAACATATTTAGTAAAAGAAAACTTAAGAAAATCTACAAAAAAAATTAATTATTTTCTTAATACAACCATTTGGGCAGTAAAAACCTCTTTTTTTCTTCATGACAGCATTAGAAGTTTTACAAATATTTTCAATAGATAAAACTGATAAATATTTTCAATCCTGGGAGTTTAAATTCAATATTGTTATCTTTTATCCTCTTGTTAGAATCTTTCAATACATTTTGATATGAAAATAACTGTCAAAGTAAAATTTTTGATTGAATTTCTTTTTTAAATTTGATCAGAACATTTTTAAATGCGTAATTAAATTTCATCGCAGATTTTTATATTTTAGTAAAACATTTCAAAGCTTTATTTTAAAATTTTTGAAAAAAAATTGTTATTTCTAAAAAATGTATTGAAATTGCGTATTTAAAATGTTTTGATCAAATTTGAAAAATGAAATTTGATTAAAAATTTTACTTTGCAAAGTGACTCCGCATCATTAAGAGTTTCGTCTTCAGGGTTGAGTAATATGCTTTCACTTGATTTGGTCTGATCGACGGATTGCAAGTTGATTTGACGATGGTTTTATTTTAGATACAAAAGGAGCAACAAAGTATGTTGCACTAAATTGCAGTATTTTTTAAATACATTTTGTTATCTCTAATTTTAATTTATCGAAAAAGGAAAAATTTTTGTTCAATTTGTAATTGAAATTCCTAATACCTTATTATTACTAGTAAAAAAATATAGAATTTTTGAATTTGGTCTCAAAAAAAAGAAGGTTGAGTCCAGTGCTTTGTTTACTTACAATTCAGTTTTTGTTCTACACAAATAGAAAAATTTGAACTTCAATTTAAGATTTTGGTGACTGACACCCATCACTGGATAGATATCTGAAAAGTTTTTTATTCAAGTTTTTTAATTTTATTTTCATATTTTTTTAAGAAAATAAAGTTAAAAACTGTTTGATTTTTTCAATTTTTTTCTTATTATTTTTAAAAAATAATTCATAAATGAGCCTTTATTAATTGAAAATTGATCTTGTTCAGCGTAAAATATTTTGAAGAATAAATATCTTCTCTTTAAATATGCCTTAAAAAAACTCACTCTTAAAAGACATCAAAAACAATGACTTATCAATCGCTCGATAATTACAATTAAATAATTTTTGATTAAAAAAAATCTATGATTAATTCATAATAAATTTTTTTATGAAATAAAAAATAAAATATATTAATGAATCAGTATACTATTTCGACCAGTGTTTAATATGTATATAGATCAGTAAAATATTTAGAATAAACCAATATTTAAATTAAATTTCAAAAGTAAAATATTTTGATGTTTATTTAAAAAAAAAAACTATTACTAATAGTTTTTTTTTTTAAATAAAATTTATTAATAGATAGAAATAAAATTTAATTTTTCAATAAAAATATTTAAAATTTTCGATTATTTTGAATGAATTGAATGAAGAAAGCGTTTTTGGAAGTATTCAGGGAAATAAATTCCCTGATATATTTTTAAAGATTTCCAAGAAGATTTTAATGCATGAGGCGCCCATTGCTTAAAAAGCTAGTACAAAAACTTTGTTTGTAAAAAATTTTACAAAAAATTTGTTTTAATCTTTGAATTTAACTTGAATTTAATTTAATTTTGATGATCAGAACATTCTTCGATGTTGTCTATGCAGAATCAGGTATTTTATCGTAGGTTTAAATTATTAAAAAAAAGGTATTAGTTTTAATGCATTCCTTTAAATTTGATGATTTTTGATTAATTTGAATCTTTTACCCGATTGAAGTTTTTTAAGACAGTAATCAAATAATGAACGTATGAGTGACACACAGAGAATTTTATTGATTTTTGCTGAGAATCCTCACTTAAAACTCTGAATTTTTCTGGTTAGATTAATTTTGGAAAGTTAAATTAAATTAGAAAAAAAAAATTATTTTAAAAGTTAATGAGTACGCATATTAATTTAAAATTAGATTTAAATCAAATTTAAATTTATTTTAATATTAATTTAATTGCAATGAAATCAATATATCAATTTTCTAGCTTTCATAATTTAACATCAATTTTATTTACGTCAGCTTGTAGAAATAAAAAATTATATTGACTTGAATTCAATTAAGTTATCAAAAAAGTCTATATTTGAAATATAAAATATTTTCAAAGTTATCTAGATGTTTATTGGCCTTGCGAACAAGTTCAAGTTGAGAGAGATTGACTAAAAAAAAATAATCATTAACGAATTTTCAGAAAAAAAACTAGTTTGAAAAATTTGTTTTTTTGTGACTGCGTATATTTTTGTTTTTCCAGACGCAAAAAAATAAAAATATTAAAATCCGGTTTTTTATATTCTTTTTTGCAATTTTTCGTAACATAAATATTTTTAAAAAGAAATTCATAAAAGTTCAAAATGGTGAAAAACACTATTAGTAATCAATAATTATATTTATTTATTAAACTAAAAGATAAATGAAAATTTTATCCAATTAATAAATTCATTATAAAACAATTGCGGTCATTTTAAATTGTTGATAATAAATTTTTTGCATTTCAAATCTAATGAAATGATTGATTTCTTAAATTTTGCTTGGTTAGATATTAAAGTCATACAAAAAGCTATTTAAGACTGGAGATTTCACGTTCCTGTCTATCAAAAAAATTTAAAAAAAAAATTTTTTAATTTAAATTAAGTATTGATATATTATCAAAACTTTGATTTCTTCATTCAATATACAGTACTGATTTGATACGTGTATTTTACTTAAAATAAGGTAAATTTATGAAAATTTACGTAAATTTACTTTTGCCAAAAAATGGCCGAATTTTTGTAAATTTTGGTAAATTTTCAATCAAAAAAAAATTTCAGAGTTTCTATGGCTTTTTTTGGCAAAAAGAAAATTTACGAAAATTTACGTAAATTTTGACTTTTTTACTGGTAAAAATTGGTAAAATTTTGTAAATTAATTTTTTTTCATGAAAAAATGCTTTTTAAAGACATTGTTTGACCTAGCAGTTTGACCAATCTCCATTTTTTTTATCACGATTTTTATTACTTTATTACTTTATTCTTTTTATCATATTTGAAAAAAAAATACTTTTTTTAAATGATTAATGTATGCTTGGCATTTAGCTGGAGTAATTTTTCTTTGAAACTCTAAAATTGCCTCAACTGTTTCTTCATCATTTTGAATATTTCTCTTTCTCACAAATTCTTTCATTTGATTCCAAATCATTTCGATAGGATTCAAATTTGGTGACTTTTGAGGAGATTTTACCTATTTAAATACAATAAATTAAATAGCTTAGAATTTTTTTATCAAACCCAGTTGATGTCTTTTTTTTCAAAAATTGGGCACACATGTATGATTTGTGTTTCGGATCATTATTCTGATGCAGCCTTTAGACACAGCCATATTCTTAAATTCCAAACTTTAAAAGAAATTAAGCTAAAATATCCCTTTAAAGATTTGATATAGGCTGCATTGAATTTTAAATTGTATTTTTTAATTTTAAACATCACAGTTGGTTAGATCATTTTTTAAGTTAAAATAAGTTCCATTTTTTTAATTTCATTATTTAAAAAAAAATTGAATATTCTAAATTTTTTTATCTTGAAAAATTTTCAAATGGCCTGGTCACCTTATACCAAAAAAGACATAAACACACTGGAAAAAGTTCAACACAGAGCCACCAAAGTCTCTCACGAGTTAAGACATCTTCCGTATGAAATAAGATGCAACAGATTAGGCTTATCATCATTATTCATCAGAAGAATACGCGGTGATCTAATTCAAAAGTACAAACTCGAAAAAGGTCTAGAAGAAATCAACTGGCACGAAAATCCTAAATGCGGAGAACCTAGAGGTGGTCATAGAGGGCACTTTAAACGCGAAATAGTGAGATGCTGCAATCAGAGACACGAATTCTTCAACAACAGAATTGCAAACACTTGGAATTCACTCCCAAACGAAGTCATAGAATCGCTTAATGTCAAGACTTTCAAGATCAACTTAGACAAACACATTGGTAACTGCCACAGGGTGTCAGTCGCATAGCTGACGCGCTCCGCGTGATTCATCACGCTGCAGTTTTAAACTACTACTACTACTACTAAATGTTTTGGAACCTAGCAGTATGGATTATTTAAAAAAATAATAATTGATAATAATTTAATTGAATCTATTTTTGAAACTAAAATATCATTAAACTTTTTATTAAGTTTTTTTTAAAACGTTAACTTATTATTTTAGATTTTGTATTGGGAATTGAATTTTTATTAATTATTATTTCAGATATGAATTCAAAGGGTCTTGTGTTGGCAGAATTCCATTTTGAGCTTGATGATGAAAATTGATAAAAAAATTTAATCTTCAAAAGTAGTCATCCCTTTAACACATTTTAACTTTACCCCATCTTACCATATTTTTTTTTGTCATGTAAATTCTAATAAGGGACAAATTATTGCTCCCTGGAAATAAATAAATGAAAGAAGAACAGAAAAAAATTTACAAAAATTTTATTAAAATAATTAAAACTTGAATAGATAAAAATATAAATATGGCTTTCTTTTTTTTGAATATAAATACTAGTGTAAAATTTACTTATTTTTTCTCGGATTATCACTTGGCACATCTTGTGTCAACTCGACCACTGATTTATTCGTGTTTTTCACATCATTATCCTGCTTCAGATCTTCATTTGCTTGCTCTTTGCCTACATGTGAATAGCGCCTATATCGAAACAAAAAGTATGCTATATAAGTCAAATGAAAAAAGAAATAAAGACTTCCTATAAAAAATAAGGCATATTTGTCTATGCCTCCGACATACTCTTTGTCAATTGATGAAAACAAAACTGAACCGATGACAGCGTGCCATGCGCACAATGAAACCAAGAATATCAAGGCCACGATGGCGTATTTGTCTAAAGTAGTTAAATAGGAAACAGTAGGCAGCTTTTGAGTCACTATCCATCTAAAATTAATTGATGACAAAATTAAAAGACAAGTGGTTTGAATTCTGAAGTGAGGAAAAGAGTGATTGAATGAAAAAGGCACAAAACCAAGCGCGCTTATTAGAAATATGAGCATATAAGCATTGTAGATAAAGTATCCGGGACGTCTGGATATGGTTGATGATACGGTAAAGCAAGGCCGTTCCTGTTGCTTCCAAATATCGTAGATATTCTTTTCGGATGTTTCAATGTGAGGATACAAGTTCCATTCTTGTTGCTGTTGAAAATCGTTTGTGTTTATAGTTGACTCAATGTGGGAACTGGGAACAAATTTAACTTCGTTTATGCTTCTTGAAGATGTTATTGTGATACTTAAATTTTGTATATCTTAAATTAATAAATATTAATAAACTTTAAAATTTTTATCCAATTTTTTTTTATTTTTAACTGATGAAACATAAAATAAAGCATGAATTAGTCTGTTCATCAGACTGAAAAAAATTATAAAAAAGTCTATCTAATCTCCACAAATGAACGTCTCCTATCCACAATAAAAAAACTTTTCACCACAAGATGAAAAAACCATACAAAATATTTTAGGCCATTTTAAACTTTTTTCAGTGAATTAGATAATTTAAAAAAATTGAGAAAAAAAAATTCACCGAAATTACGCAAAAAAAAATTTTTAAAAGAGTAAAATTGAGTAAAATTTTGAAATTTTTGGTAAAGATGGGTTAAAATAATATATGGTTTATTTTAAATAATTGATTTAATGGTTAGATTAGTCTCTATTTTTCTAATTACGAATGAAATCACCTTTTAAAAAATTTAAAAAAAAACTTATTATCATAAGATTTTTTTTACTTTTTCAAGAATTCTCAAAAATTACAGAATAATTTAAGAAAAAATTTCCAAGATAATTTAAATGAGACCATGGCTTTTTACGGAAAAATAGATTTTGAAAAATACTTAGAAATTTTAAAATGGCCTAAAAAATAGGATTTTTTTGGCAGTTTTGTTTTTACGTAACTTTTCGAAAAATTAGGTAAAATTACCAAAAACCTTAGTATCAAATCAACACTCTACATATAAGTTTAATGATTATTAAATTTTAAATTTAAAAAAGATTTGTTTGCAAATATTTTGTCAAATTTGGCTATTGTATAAAGCTTGTTAAAAGACGACGAGTTTTTTAATAAACAAAGCATCGTAGACCAAAAGATGCCGAAAAATGGTATTCAAACGGATAATTAGTAAAATTTTCTTTTTTTTAAGAAATTTAAAGACAAAATTACATATTTAGTAACGATTTATATACTTAAATTAAAAATGATTTATATTTTATTTTGAATTTATCATTAATAAATATTTTATTCCTTAAATACAAATTTTTTGTGTAAATAAGGTATTTGTGGAGAGTTAATATTGTCTCTCATAAATTAAGTCAATAACTGCTCTTAATCAATAAAACTTTTTAAAACAAATTTTTTAAAATAGATAAATTTTTTTATCAATTGATACATTTAAATACAAAAATTAAAATTTTGGTTTTTTTCCTATTAATTTTTAAAAGAACATATTTTTTGGTAGCAGCTAATTAAATCATATGAAAAAAAAAAACCAATTTCAATGATACAGTGCCGATTTGACAAGTGGATTTCTGGTAATTTTACGTAAAAATTAGTAAAAATAAAAAGGCCAAAAAAAGCTCAATTTTTTGAATTTTTTATTATTTTCCATTTTTACCAAAATTTACGTAAAAATTAGTAAATAATAGTAAAAAAAATAAACTTTTGGTAAAATATAAACATATAAATAGGAACTAATTTTTTCAAAATTTATTAGAAAATAATAAAAAATTCAAAAATTGAGCTTTTTTTGGCCTTTTCATTTTTACTAATTTTTACGTAAATTAACGTAAAATTACCAGAAATCCACTTGTCATGCTACTTGATCAGTTATACTTAGAGGAACAGGTGTGAATGTCATTTTATTCTTTATTTCAAAAATTTTCTTGTAATTAAATTAAATGTTATCTTTTAATTGACAACATTTATATACTGAAGAATAAAATTATCTGCTAATCAATTTATTTTGCTACTAAGAAAAATAATTTTCTACAATATTTTTATCTACTAAAAATTAGATACTATAAAATATAATTAGCTGCTACCAAAAAACTAAGCCATTTTTAAAATATATAAAAAATTTTGAAAAATTTTTGAAATGAATTTTAAATTTAACACATATAATGCACTTGACTTCAAAAACAAACTTTTGAGTGATAACATTTTGTTAAATATCGTAATTGTTGTCACTAATTTGTTATTTTAAAAATAATGGAAAGATGATTTTAGAATTAACCAAAATTCATTTTAAAAATTGAGTTGAATAATTATTTTTTTATTCATTAACTAAATAAATTTTAAACACAAATTTTTGGTTTTGTGAAATTCTGTACAAAATGATAAAAAGAACAGAAAAAAATGTAAAAATATTGAATAACTTTTTGTCTAAATGCTTAAACTTAATTCTGTAAATGCAACTTAGTGCATCATTCAAAGTTGCATCAAATATCAAGGTCTGCTAAATTTGCAGAGTTTAGCAGAAATTAAATTTCAATATAATCGAGCGTAGGGCATTTTGCAGAGATTTTGCACATCATTAGCAGACTTTTAAAGTTGATGTGATGCAACTTTTAATGTTGCACCATTCTGCAATCACAGAATTAATTTTAAACTTTTTGAAAAAAAAATATTGAATTTTTTTGCACTTAGTTCTGTTCTTCTGTTCTGAACTTCACAAAACCCAAATTTTTAATTGTAAAAAATTTTTTATTTACCTCTCAAAAATTTAGATGAGCAAGATTTTGGACTTAATAGAAATAGGAAAAAAAAATTAATTTTTAAAAACTAAATAAATACTAAATAACTAATTTTTTTACATTTAATTCAGGTATCTTGATGATCAATTAAAAATATCATATCAATTCGAAGAGTTTATCTTTAAATATTAAAATTAATCTTTAAATTTATTTAAATAATTTAAATGTAAGGTGCTTTACATGCTATATTGATTTAAAAAATAAAATAATTTTAAAAAAAAATATTTTCTCAATCCATTGATAAAATTGATTTTTAAAATTTAATTTTATAAACTGATTTTTTGTAGAGTTTATTTTTAAATTTTTTATTTCAAAAGTATTTGTAACTAGCATTCAAAATTAAGAATAAAATTTAAAATTCAGAAATTAAATTCCAAATAAGCAATTAAATGAAAAGGTCGATCTTTCCTACGAATATTTTCGAAATGGAAAATTTATTTTTTTTTAAATCTACATAACATGTAAAGCACTTTACATTAAAATTATTTAAATAAATTCAAAGATTAATTTTAATATTTAAAGATAAACTCTTCGAATTGAAATAATATTTTTAATTGATGATCAACTTCAAGATGCCTTAATTCAAAACATTATAAAATTTTTAGAGTTAGCTTAGTAAAAAGATTACTAAACAACAGCTAGAATGATTGGGCTAAAGAAAATTAGGCAAAATATTCTATGTAATTAACTTAATTTTTGGATACCTTTAACTTTTTATTAGCCGTAATTGATGCATACAATACTTATAGAATGAAAAATAATTCAAATTATTAGTCTAAAATTCATTTAAAAAATTTGAGACTAGTTATTTTTGTGAAAAATTTTTATTTCTGTCTAAATAATTTTCAGTTAATATTTTAATCAAACTTAAGCTTGGATTTTTTTTAATTTTTTGATTAAAAAACTTTTTAACAAGAAATTAATTTAATAAAATTGTACTTTTTATAAGAGATAAAATTTCTTAATCGGAAAAATTATCAAAAATATTTTTAAAGACAGTAAAGTTACAATCAATAGAGCAGATATATGAAAAAAAGATACCAAGACTGAATTAGAGTTGTTCAAAAGTCAAGCTTAATGACTTGACTCGGAAATTTTTACAAGTCAAGTGACTCACTTAAATTTGAAAGGGCTTTAGAATGACTTTTTTTTTTACCTCTGTACAAGTCTGAACTGAATCTAGATTATTTTAAATATTTTCCATCTTAAATTTAAGTTTTAATTACAGAAAAAATTAAAATTTCATTTTCCCTTTCTAAACTTAGCTTAGTTTTAGTTCAGAAAAAAAATTTTCTTTAGAAAAAAATATCAAAATTTAAATTTTTTTTAAATTAGAAAATAATAAACTTTAAATATATTACCTAAAGGAAAATCCCACAATTCCAGTTTTTCCCAAAATATTCCCTTGATATTTCTCATTTCAAAAATGCGAGTTTTGTCACCATCTCTTTCCACCCGGTACTTGATGTCTTGCTTGAGATTTCCAACTGCATTTTCGATATAAATCTCCGGCTCCCAATTGGACCTAGGGTCAAAAGCTAAATTGGCATCTACCGAGTCATCCTCCCAACTGGCTTCAAAGTACGCATCAGCCTGAAATCTTTCCTTGACATTGTCTATTTCGCCAACGCGCAAAAATATCAAATAAATTTGAACCGTAACCGGTGCAGTTTTTTTTATATTCTCATTATTGATATACAAATTAAGCTTTAAGTTAGCAGCTTGTATAAGATTATGTATGGCTTGCAGACGCTTCTTGTAGTCTTCCACACTGAGCTGACTTGTTAGGTCCTCACTGATTTTTGCCTGGTTTTCGTTGAAGCTTGAATCCTTGGAGTTATTCAACTTTTTCCGGTTGAAAACGTTTCTCTCGTTGGTAAAATTATTGCTTGAGCCGTTTGCCGGCTTAAGCATGGACTGAGTCACTACCAAATCCATTTTTTTAATTTACTTTCTAAAAAAGTTACGTATTTAGCTGCGAGATTGGAAAACTTGCTAACTAAATTCGAATCACATATTTATCCATAAATTAACCTCAGAAAGTGAGCTATTTCCATTCGCAGTTTTTTAAACTATAAAGATTATTTGTTAAAATTTATTATCATAAAAAACAATTATCTAATAAAAATTATTTATTAGAATCGAATTTAAGGTTAATCTATTTTTAAATGATTTGTATTTGATGTGTTTTTGAAAAAAATTAATAAAAAAGGATCCGTGTGAATTTTGTGAATAGGAAGAGCGTCATTTCTTTCAAATAAAAAAATTGATAAAAATTAAAATTAAATTTTATTTAAATTAAATAGATATTTTTTTAAAATAAAAAAACTTTCTTTAAATAATTTATGGTACAAATAAAAAAAAAATTTTTTCCTTTAAAAGTTACTTTTTTTGTTTTATTTTCAAATTAATTGTAAGCTTTTATTCTTAATCATGTTTGATGACGATTAATCGCTGAGGCAGATATAAAGATCAACTAAGAAAATGAGAAATATAAAAAGTTCCCAATTGACTTGAGACTCAAAAACAACTCTTAAGTTAAGAGTTGTTTTTGAGTCATTTTGAAAATTTTTTGAAAAAATTATATTTTAATGTTCGATTTACATTAAAATCAAAGTTGGTCAAAAGTGAGATTTTGATATCAAAATATTTCTAGAATCAAGTTGAGTCAAAACTTCGACTTTATATTTTTATTTTTTTGAAAGGAAAATTGATTGATTTCGATTTAAATTATGTTTATTATCCATATAAAATTTTTTTTTAAATATTATTTGAAGTCAACGTCTGAGTGACTCTGAAATTGGAGATTCAGATTTCTTTTAAGTGAATCAATTTTTCTTACAAAAAGATAGCAATAAACTAAAAAAATATCTCAAGTCAAATTTTTGACTTGACTTTGATTTTGACCAACTCTGATTAAAATATCTCTATAAGATTTATTAACTAAAAAATTTTTGATCATGATTTTTTTAAGAGCATCTTTTTTAAAATATCGTTAATTCATTGAGTTTAAATGTAAAAACATGAATAATTTTTAAATTGTATTGAAAAAGTTCAATATAAAAAAAAAATGTTTCGGTTCAATAAAAAAATAACTTAAACATTTTCTTATTATCTATTATGCCGAAAACCATAAACAATAGGAAGATATATTAATTTCGAGACTAAAAATGACTTTTTTTTAAATTTAAGCTGGTAAATTTTTGAAAATTATTGCAAAAAATTTTGTTAATAACTTTTTATTAAAGGGTTCAAATTTCAAAATCATTTTAATTTATTATGTCTGGTACTTTAGTTAATGATTAGGGGCACTTAATAATAATTTTTTTCATGTGCAAAAATAAAAATTTAACTTGAATAAAATTGAATATGTCTTTTGATTTGATTGATTAAAAAAATGTTTTGATAAAAAATAAGTATAGCAAAACATTTCGCTCAATGTTGAAATTTTTTTTGAAAATTATTAAAATTATAGTCTTATTAGAAAATATTTTTAAAAATTGATCAATTTTTTCTCGAATTTCTAATGTTTGAAATCTACCGTAATAAATTTGGAAAATTCAAATATTAATTTTTTTTTTTTAAATCTAGTCAAATTTAGAATTTCCATTAATATAAATTATAATTAAAAACTATTTATATACATTTTACTCTTTAGTCAAGTAATTTTTTTAACTTTGGATTAGATTCAGGGCTAAAAAATAAATGCTTTTTAAATATCAAAAAAATAGCCTAATGGTTATAAATGTGGAGTTAAAATTAGAAAATCGAAGATTCAATCTTTTCTTCTCACTTCTTCAATAAATTTACAAAAAATTGGGACAAAATTAAAAATATTTACTTTGTTATGCTTGTTGAAATTTGCAACTATTTTTTTTTTATTAAGCTAAAAAATTTAATTGCTTCATTTAAAAAAAATTAAAGCAAAAAGCTAATGTATCAACTTTGATATCCCAAAAGATAAATTTTACAAAGAATTCAAAAATAATGACTGAAAATATTGATTTAAAAATTTTCAAAAAAATCTCTGAGATTGTTTTGGTACACCTGAGCTATGGCTGCAATATTAACTTCAAAAGAGACTTTGAATGTAGTAAAAAAAGCACTAAGTAGAAATGCCAATCCGGTACCATGTGAGATTTGTGGATAATTAATTAAAAATATTAAAGGAGTAAAATTACAGCAAAAAAACATAAAAATTAAAAAAAAATTTTTGACAATTTATTTTTTTTTTTCATCAAAATTAACATTTAAATTAATCTTCACATAAATAAAATTAGTTCACGAAAAATTAAATTTTTTTTTTTAATTTACTTTGGACACAAAATTTGTGAACAGAAATTTGGTGAACATAAAGTTCACATTTTAAGCAAGATACTCATGGTCACATTTTTTGGTGAACTTCTGTTCACACTTTGGGCAAAACCCATTGTTTTAAACTGATTTTTTTTTTTTTATCAATCAAATTCAGAAATTTAAAATAAATAAAACTAAAAGTGTTTGCCTTTGAAATTAAAAAATCGAATCTCTAAAAACATTCTAGTTTATTCTAAAATCGAGAAAATATTTATAAATCTCTAATGAATTTTTTCAATTCTTTCTCAATAAAAAAAATTAATTTTAAAATTTTATTATTTATTTTTTAAAAAAATTTTTAATCTAATAAACTATGTACACAATTAAAGATTAATTATTGTGGTCAATTTTTTTATTTTCTTCGGCGTGGACTAGTTCACCAATAAGAGAAGAATAGACCGAACGGTCCGCTTCTTCAAAACTAAGAGTTCTGTTCTTAAAATCTTCGAGAAACTCTTCTATGAGCTCAACATTTTTTTTTAGCTCAAGCAACCTATTATGTATGCTTTCCTTCTTTGCCAGATCTGTGCCACAGTTGGCATATTCCTGCTTCAATTCAACAAATTGCCTATAGTACTCATTTTTGTGCTGGATAAGTGGACTGTCATCAGCCAAAGCGGCCAAATTTTTTTCCTTTTCCTCCTTAATTCGCGCCATTAGCTCATCACGACTGTTTTTTAGTGCCTCTGGTAGCTCCATTAACAAAGTCTCAGTGCGCACATCAATCTGAGTCTGAATGTTCTCATAATGATCAATGATCTCTTTTCTTAGATTAGACTCATTGTTGTTCATTGTGGCAAACAATAAAATTTTCAAGCTCAGTCAAAAATAAAATGTGTCAAATTACTATCTTTTTATAGTCATTTTTTGTATACCCATAAATATATTAAATTTGAATTAAATTAAAATTTTTTAATTTTTTTGCTAGTACTCAGCTATATTAAATATGTTTTTTATTATAATTATTTATTACAAATTTAAAGGTATCCTTTAACTAAAATGAATTAATAAATAAAAAAACTGATAGATAGTAGATAGAAAAATGGTGTTTTTTTGACGCGGTGTTCAGTTGGGTTTCAATGTGTTTGAATTGGTCTTGACTGGTAAGTTCGGCTTTGATGGCTCTTAAAAGCGGATAGGAGCCTTGTGAGCAATGTTTGCCATCAAAATCGTCCAGATCTATGCTCCATAGAAAAGCCCCGGACAAATTGTTTGCCTTTATGAAAAGCATCTAATAGTAAAAAAATAGTTATTGTGTCTTTAATAAATTAGTTGTTTCACTTTTTCATAAATACTATCCAAGTCTTCATAACCGACCCAATATTTTTTGTCATAAACCAAAAATGGCCCAAGATTGTTTTGATTCCAAAATTTTTTAGAACCACTTTTTCCAATCTTGTCACATATCTTTAAATCAAAAAAATAAAAATAGGTAAAAAAAATAATAAAATTAACTAAATGATATTTATAGAATTTATACAGGGTTGATCAAAAGTCAAACTTTAAAGTCAGAATCGTTAAAAGTCAAAGAACTATGAAATTTTTTTTTATACTTTAAAGTCATGGCTTGGACTTTCGTTTTAAAAATTTAGACTTGAACTAGGCCGCCCAAAAAACTTGCTGGAACGGCAATCCAACTGTCAGGATCACAGTCATATGATTTTTTACCGTTCCAGGTAGCTACTTTAGCGGCCTACTAAATAAGAATCCCTAAAAGCTGCGTTTAAAGAAAAAAAATAAAAGTCAAAGTCCAGACTTGACTTTGACTTTTGACCAACTCTGAATTTTATATAATCCATAAATTTTTTGTATTCCGGTGCAAATTGCATTAAAAATGTATTTTTGAATTTTTTATGGGAAAAAATTGATTTTTTTGAAATATATTTATTAATTTTAAAAAACTAAAAAAATTGGGAAATTCCAATTATAGATTTTTAATAGTATTTTATAATTCAAATGGAAAAGTATATTAAAAAGGCAAATTTATAACCCTCTTGACAAATTTAAAATCTAATGTTTGAAGTATTCATTTACAGAATACTTTTTTCAATTAATTGATTCATCAAACTTGAATCTATTTATTTAAAAATTACCATTTTTGGGATTTAAAAAAGGGGTTCTACCAATTAAAATATAAAAAATGGAACCTTTAGAATCTGATCTTTTAAATAGAGAATGAAATCTTAGTGAACCATCACATCGATTTGGAATCAGATTTTGATTACTGGATAAGCAGCAATATTAGACTAACTAAAAGTGCTGTAATTATGGTAAGAAGCAGATAAAGCTTGTTTGCAGATAAAGTAGTTAAAATGTTTTTTCCTAAAGATAAAAGAAAGCTTAAATTTTTTAATGTAATTTCTTTAAAATTTTTAAATTTTTTGCTCATTTTTTAAAATTTCTAAATTTTTGGCAAAATGTAAATAATTTTAAATTTTCAAATTTTGATATTTATAATTTTTTTGTGCAATATTTCAGAAAATTTTTATTTTGGATTTTTCATGAGTAAGTTGATTTTTTTAATTCTCTGAAATACTGTTTAAAAAAAAATATTAGAAAACATACAAATATGAAAATTTAAAAATTTTAAATTATTTAAATTTTGCCAATTTTTTCAAACTTGAATCAATTCTAAACTATAATGCCTGGCGTTTCCCTTGATTTTGCATCAAAAATTGAAATCATTATTCTGCTAATAATCTAATTTTTTTTTCAATATTCAACTGTGTTTTTCACTATTTAGCTCACTTTCTTGGACAAAATTTAAATCAGGTGTTTAAAGCCATATTCAAGTTTTGTTTTAATTCCAGTTTTAACGGCATCTTGAAGTTGAAGATCAATTCAAAGGGGTTATTATTCGATATTAAAATTAATCTTTAAATTTATTTAAATAATTTTAATGTAAAATGCTTTACATGTTATGTAAATTAAACAATTTAAACAAATAAAGAAAATATTTTCTAAATCCATTAATAAAATCGATTTTTAAATTTAAATTTTGTTAAATTGATTTTTTGTAGAGTTTATTTTGAAATTTTTTATTTCAAAAGTATTTGTATCTGGCACTCAAAATTAAAATTAAATTTAATAATGAATTTCAAATATTAAAATTCCAAATAAGTAATAAAATGATAAGACCGATTTTTTCTACAAATATTTTTGGAATAAATTTTTTTTTTATTTTTAATTTATACATGTAAGACATTATAGATTAAAATTTTTCCAAAAAATTAAAAGATTAAGTTTAATATCAAACGATAACCTCTTTGAATTGAAATGATATATTGAATTGATCATCAACTTCAAGATGCCGTATTAACCTCACATTCTCAAAATGATCTGAATAAAAAGAACAGCGAACTTAGAATTGATTAAATTGGTTTAAAAAATTATTTATCTACTGAAATATAAAAGAGCTTTACAGACAGTTATCGAAAAAAATTTTAAAAAAATAACAAAAAACAAATATTCTATCGTCAATTAGTCAAAAAAATTGCGCAAAAAATGCAGAATAAAAGATTAAAACATTTAAAATTATCTTAAACTTCAATCTTCAATTTAATAAATTTCGTTTATTTAAAAAAAAATTATTTTCCTAGAACTTGTAAAAATTTAACATTTAAATAAAATCGAATTTTATTACAAAATTTTGGACTTGTCAAATTTGTTATCTAGCGGTCATATTATTATACTGATTTATTTTTGAAGGTAAATTTTATGATTAAAAAACATCATCTTAATATCTCGATTTACAAATTAATTTTTTAATTAACTCAAAAAAAAAATTTCGTGACAACTAAATTTTGTGATCAAAATTTTCATCAAAAAAAATATTTTAATACTTTTAGTAATATTTTTTCATAGCAAACATTCTTTACCTAACTTGATTTTTAATAATTGCAAAACTGACCATAAATATTATTATCATTATTATTTATTCAGTAAACACCGCGAGGTTGATATAAAAAAAAAAAATAAAATAAAGTTTTGTCTTTCTAAATAAATATAAAGAATAAAATAGAATTTTTTCATAATTGTGTTAGTCACATGATTTGATTGAAATACTTTTTCAAATTCGATTGTTTTTTGTTTTAAGTTTAAAAAAAATATTTTTTTATAAAAAAATATTATTATGCAGAATTATCAATAATACTTTAAATTTATCTCTTAAACATCAAAATGTGTCCTTGCATTATATTTTATAATTAAAACTTTTGAGCATGATCAGGAAATTAACCCTGCATCTAAATTTAAGTTTCAAAATTATTTCACTTAAGGGTATACGGTTTATTATTTTTATTCAAAATTGATGGCAATGCAAAGGATAAAAAATGATAAAAGATATAAAAAAAAAATCCAATTTAATCCTATTTTTCTTATTTTTTTTGTCACACTTAACTGCTTATTTTATATGAATTATTTTTTATTTAATCAAAAAATTACTTCAAAATAAGAGAGAACACCGTCTTCTTGTGTTATGTTACCGGGCATTGCAGGTCCAAGAGCTGGTGAGCCAGCTTTTGTTCTATTGGGATTTTCAAGCTCAAAAGATCTTCCATAAGCCGGAATTCCAATCACCAGTTTATTTGGATTTGCTCCATTAGTGATGTATTTTGCTACAGTTGATGCCTTAAAAAACCTAATTGCTTCCAGTTTTTTTCATTTGACAAAGACTTACAATGTTAAATGCTGACTGAATTCCTTCCTCGTTGGTCAAAGGAAACAAAGCCGATGTGATCCGTGTTTTTTTTTCTCTACTACTTTTTAAGTCAAATGTTAATAATAAAAGATAATCCAAATGATTGAATATTTTTTCATTTTCATAAAATTTATCGATCCAATCTACCCGGCCAGCCATCGCAGCCATCAATAACAATTCTGAATTTTTGGTCTTGAGACTTTCTTGTTTAAACTTTTCTTTCATTATCTTAAAAAATTTAGTTCTGTAAATAAAATATATGAGAATTTTTTGATTACTTTAACTAGGATTGAAAATCCTTGCTTGGTATGCGGCAGTGAACCACGATTGAGCATGTTTGGAAATTCATAGTCTAAAAGAACGCCATCAAAGTTAAATTTACGCAAAAATTTAATTATATTGTCTGAGAAAATTTCAATTTGCTTAAAAGAAAAAAAATTATTATAAGAAAAAAAAATTAAATTAATGGAAAATACTTTTGTATTTTTGGGATTGGTGACTGAGTTGAAACCGTATGATTTAGTGTCATAGGTTCCGATTACAAGAATTATTTTTAATTTTTTGTACTTTGACTTGCTATTCAATATTTTTTCTAAATTTTCCTAGTAAAAAAATTTTTTTTTTCTTCGGTCTATTATTAATATTTTTCAATTAATTGTTACTGAAATATTTTGTTGCATAAAGCCGACCGTGAGGGTGTTGGGATCAATTAGCGCAGCTGAGTACAAAATATGTGAACAAAGGTCATAGTCAATAAGATCGGGTGAAAAAGGCTTTAAATGTCGCTTTTCTGCCCAGTTAACATACCAGCACATGTGGACATAGCCTTGGACTGGAAAACAAATGAAAAAAGTTCTTTGAGTATCAAAACATACCTTTTTGTGAAAAATAAACTAGAACCATGGAAATTGAGAAAAAATAGTGCATTTTGGCAAAAAATTGCTCTAACCAATTTTTATGAATGATAGAGGAAAATTTTTAAATATTGTATTTTTTTGTTTTTTCATTTAAGTATCTTATTTATAAACAATAATTAATGATTGTTTTAAAAACCGGTCTTTAATGATCAGATTTAGATCATATTATTAGGCAAATTAGGGTTTTTTTGTTGTAATCCTTTAAGAAGCTATCCTAATCCTTTAATATCAAATGTTACAAAATTTCACTTAATACTTTTTCAATGATTGCATTCAAAGACACCTTGAGCAAAATGATTTTTGACATTTATTTACTCTTTAGAAGTGCAGCACTAAATTTTTGAAATTGTCATGGTTAAGTCTCAAAACAACGAAATGCTTGAGAAAAAAGATCAGCATATTAGCTAAAAAAATAATATTTAAAAGGTTAACACAAATCGATCAATTGTATGATCTACTGGTATTTTTATTTACATCACTATTATTGAAGGTAAATTTTGTACCCAAAAATGGCATCTTGAAGTTGATGATCAATTCAAAAAATCATTTAAATTCAGAAAGTTTATCCTTAGATATTAAAATAGATCTTTGATTTAATCTGAATAATTGTAATGTAACATGCTTTACATGCAATGTAGATTTAGAAAATAAAAATAAATTGAAGAAATATTTTCTCAATCTATTGATAATCGATTTTTATATTTAAATGTATTCACTGATTTTTGTAAAGTTTATTTGAAAATTTTTGTTTCAAAAGAATTTGTGTTTAGCATTCTCAATTAAATTTAAAAAAGAAATTCAAAATAAGTTATAAAATGTAAATAAAACTTTTCAGAAAATCAGTTTAATAAATTAAAAATCGATTTTATCAATGGATTGAGAAAATGTTCCTTCAATTTTTTTTTTTTAAATCTACATTGCATGTAAAGCATGTTACATTACAATTATTTAAATTAAACCAAAGATTTATTTTAATATCAAAAGATAAACTTTTTGAATTGAAATGATATTTTGAATTGATCATCAACTTCAAGATTCCCCAAAAATCATCTTTATTTTTAGTTAATTTTTATGATAAAAAATGAGCCTTTAAATTTAGCAAAGTTTCATCAAAAGGTTTTTTAGATAATTTAACACTTTTGTCAACAAGATTCTTGGTAAGATTTTCCAAAAATAATAAATATGGGTAAAATAGAAATAAAAATTTTTTATATTTTCTTTCAATTATTAAATAGAATTCCCCAATAATTATGATTATAGATAAAAAAAAATTTTAATACTAAACTACAGCGATGCTCCACTATTTGTTTTTTACAAATTAGGTTAAATATAATAAATTTTGGTTTTATAAAAGTAAAAAATGATAAATTTACCATATTTTACTTAAAATGCTGTAAAACAAAAAAGTTATAAACAATAAAAAATAATTGAAAATAGAAAATTGAAAATGTTGGATTCTATTTAATTAAGTATAAAATTTATAAAAAAATTAATTTATACTATAAATTAATTTTTTTATGAATAATTTTAATAATTGGGAAATTTTTATTTTTATCAAATTTTGCAATTTGAGAACTAAATTTCTCTTTTTGGACAACCATTAGAAGTCTTAGAAATTAGTGTTTTTATAACAAAATAGATATTATTTTTTCAAAAACATTTTTATGATCTTTTCTAATATAAAAACTAATGCTTCTGAAAAGATAGATATTTGTGAAAATGATACACAATTTGCTAAAGAAATAAATCATTTGGATTTCAAAATGAGTCTTTAAATCTTTGAATGTTTAAATATATCAATTTGTTTTTTACTGATTTAAGAATAATTCAAAAAAATTTAATTAAATATTTAAATTATTTACTTTATTTGAATAATTAAAAAAAAATATTATTTTTTTAATTTGTAATAATTTTTCTTTTTAAAATTAAATAAAAGAAATTTTAATCGATCTTTCATCACCTCATCGATACATATCGGTAAAAAATAGTTTGATTGGCATAATCCAGAGTTGTTTAAAAGTCCAAAAATAAATTCCGACAAATAAATAAAGTCCGGACTTTTATTTTTTAAGTTCGAGCAAAAGACTTTATTTTTATTTTTATAAGATTTTAGTTTTCAGTTTTAGGTGTGTCAATTAAGCAAATGAAAAGTTTAATTGCCATTTTATTACAATAATTCCTTAAAAAATTCTTCTCTTAAATTTATTATTTTTTCTTTATTAATTTAAAAATCTAATTAAATCTAAATTAAAAAATATTAACAGCATAGCATTTCATCCTGTTTGGTAGCTTGAATAGTGGCCGAAGCAACAAAATTTTGAACTTCTCCCGTAGGCTCCCAATCTTTGATAAATTGTCTGCTATTTTCATTTATCTTTATATTTGTTCTCTGAAAACCAGCATTGTTCAAAAATTCATTCAATTCATCTAGAGTACTGGCACCAGTCCCGCATCCATTATACAATTCTTGACTATTTTTGACCCAGTCGGGTATTGGCGATGTGGCAATCATGTCCGATATAGCTATTTGGCCCCCAGGTTTATGATCTCGATAAGCTTCCCTATAAACTTTATTTTTGGCCGGAGATAAGTTAACCACGCAATTTGAAATAATTATATCAATTCAATTGTCTTCAATTGGCAATGACTCAATTTCTCCAAGTCTAAATTCCACGTTTTTGTAGCCATTTTTTTCAGCTATTCTTCTTGCTTTTTCAATCATGCCCTGAGTCATGTCTACGTCAATTACGCGACCAGCTTCACCTCCTTTTCTTCTTGCAATGAAGCAGTCAAAACCAGCACCGCTTCCCAGATCCAAAACGGTTTGGCCTTCTTCTATTTGAGCAATGGAATTGGGATTTCCACAACCAAGGCCCAAAATGGCTTCATCTGGAACATTGTTCAATTCTTCATCAGTATAGCCCAATTGTTTGTTATAATCTTTTTGTGGAAAGCTTGTCGCGCCACCGCAGCTCAATGGATTGACCAAATCTTTATTGTTCGACGTGTCAGCTGCTATTTGACCATAGCAACCTTTGACAGATTCCTTGACAATTGAAATACCACTATCAGACATATTATTTTCTAGATTTGATATTTAAAAAAAAATCAATGCAAAAATTAAGCTTAGAAGGTAAGGATTATTTTTCTGTTTGTCCAAAATCAAGAAATGTATCTTTTAATAATGTTTAATTTAATTATTTGATGGCTATGTATTAGATTAGCACAGGTAAAATTAGCAAGGTTAATTGAACACGATTAATTTAGCAAATTTAAAATAGTAAGAAAAAAAGTTAGCAATTAAGTTAGTAAAATTCAGCAAAAAAATAGCAAAATAAAAACAAAAAAAAATAGCAATTAAGAAAAAAGAATAAAATATAGTATAGAAAAAAATCACACAACTTAGAAAGCGCGTTTTTGAAAAACTAATTAATAATGGCTGTAAATGAATTGGTTAATGACTATATAGTATTGGACGAAAGAATAAAAGAAGTTGTAAACCGATATTCATTGGATACTTTTGATAAATTTTACGAAAATTTATCTTTAATTTTAGATTATTAATTTTGGTTCAAAAAAAATGCTAAATTGATTGATTTTTTTTTTTGCTTAATTGATTAAATTTTTTTATTTGCTAAGAAAAAAAAGTGATTTGCTAAAATAAATTTGCTACTTTAATTTTGCTATTTTATTTTTTTGCTTAATTAATCTTATTTGATTTAATTGTTGCTAATTTAAACCTCTCCCTTATTTGATAATAAAAAGCTTGATTGTAAAGTGAACTTTAAAAAAAAATCAAGCAGAATTAAATTCTTTAAAAAAAAATTGTTGCTAAATTATTCAAATTTAAAAAAACTTTATCAGAAAATTAAAATTTTTAGTTTTTTGAAAAATTCATCCAGCTTTAAAATAATTTTTTTTTTTAAAAATCATAAAAACGCGTAAATCGGTCAGAAATAAATTTTTATTTTAAGAAATATTTAAGCAGAAATAGAAAAAATTTAATTTTTTATTCAAAAATTAGGAAAAAAATAAAAATTCTTTTTCAAACCTGCTAAATGTTCGGTAGTCAGACCAATCCGACAAAGTCACTTCCGACAAGTCATTTCCGACAAATCACGATCCGACAATGCCTTTTCCGACAAAATAATTTCCGATAAGTCAATTCCGACAAATCCCGATCCGACAATTTTTTATTTAACAATTAAATAAAAAATAATTAATTAAAAAGGTTTTAGCAGCGTTCATTGCACCTTATTCAATTCCTTCATAATCGTCCTTGTTTTAAGATCTGGTTTAATTTCTAAAATTTTTTTGTTGCCTATTTGGTGACCAAAATTGGTAATTGGTTGTTTGGTAATGGTATTTTCAAATTTTTTAATGGTTGCTAGGCAACCAGAAGATTCGTTTTCACTACAAATTCAAGATTTGTATCCAATTAACTTCGATTCATATTTAAATCGATACTTTTCAGTTAAGTAACCAATACATAGTTTCCCTTTGGTGGTTTAAAACTCAATAAAAGTATTATCTTGACTTTGAGACATATCAGTTATAAAATAAATTTGGTGACAATACTATTTTTTTGGACAATTTTTATTTGATATTACTTAAAAATCTTTGTCGGAAAAGTAACTTTTTATTTAATTGTTAAATAAAAAATTGTCGGATCGGGATTTGTCGGAAATGACTTGTCGGAAGTGACTTTGTCGGATAGGTCTGCCAGCCAAATGTTCATCAAGATATTTTAATTTTTGAATTTTTTTTAAATAAATTGTGATTCAAAGCACTCTTTGTGATCTTTTGCTTCATAAAATCATGAAATTTAGATTAATAAATTTGAAAATTGTTATTGAGTTCTCTAAATGTTAGAAAGTAGCAACACTAATTAGATTTTATTTTTAAAATTTAGTTATGTGTAAATTATAAATCAGATAAATCAAATGTATTTTTTCGAGGAAATTCAAAATAATATATTAATCAACTTTGATTAGGATATTTTATTTCTATTTCTTAAAAAAAATATAAATAATGAGGTAATATTTTTTTGTAATCATTCAAAATTTTAAAATTTTATAATTCCGATACAATCTCATTTATACTGATTTATCAATAATTCAACAATAATAACTCCACAGTCAAGCTAAAAACGATGACTTAATGGATGTTTCAGATTTAAGTGGTGGGTTTCTTCTAAGCTTGTTTTTAAGTCGCAAGTTTAAGTTGATGTTTAAGCAAGTTTAAGATTTGGTATTAAAATCATAACTTTGCTTAAACCTAAAAAATCAACTAGATGGAAAAAAAAATTGAAAATTGACTAGACTTAAGACAACTGTTTGAATCAGCTTTTGTTTAGAGAAAGTCATCCACCTAGTTTTGTATACGTGTATGATATATAAAATTCAGAGTTTTAAGTCACAAGTCTTAAGTCAGATCAAGTCAATGACTTAAAAATTATTTTTTTTTTTCAGTTAAGTCAATGATTTAATAAATCCATATTTGATACCAATAAAGTAGTTGCTTCCAAATTCATGGCTGTTTTGACCCATGTGGTCTGTTAATGTAACCAAATTATGAAAAAATTCTTTCAACTGGTCCAAATGAAGCAGATATTGATAAAAATTTTTGTGTAAGTCATAACTTAGACTTAATAAAAAAAAAAAATTTTAAGTCATTAACTTTGACTTAAGAAAAAAATTTTGAGTCATGACTCTGAATTAAATTTTTGTGACTTAGACTTAAAACTGTGACTTAAAAACAAGTCTGATACAATTCACGTAAGATTACGCAAGCTTACTAAAAATAATGTAAAATTACGTAATTTAGGGCAAAATGTTATTTATTGTACATTTTTATATTTTTACATTTTTACATTTTTGAGAGAAAAAATAAAAACCTCAAAATAAAAAAACTTTAAAAAATTTTCATTAAGAAAAGTAATAATAAATTCGCAATTACTTAAAAAGGAGTTTTCGAAAGATTTAAATGTAAAAACCAAGGATAATTTTTGAAAATCCCTTTTAATTAATTGCGAATTTATTATTACTTTTCTTTAATGAAAATTTTTTAAAGTTTTTTTATTTTGAGGTTTTTATTTTTTCTCTCAAAAATGTAAAAATGTACAATAAATAACATTTTGCCGTAATTTAGCTCATTATGGGCCTTTTTTTAGAAATTAAAATCTTAAATGAAGAAAATTTAGATATTGATGTCTCGGTCACAAAGCTATTATTTAACATATTTAATTAAGCTAATATTTAAATAAAATTTTTTTATTGAATAAAAAAAATATAGAGTAAAAAATAAAAATTAATTTTTTTTCGCCTTTGATTTTTGTGCAGCCAATTCGAACTGAAATCCGTCCTTGGACGCCTCTTGCTCTTTCTTTCTAACGCCGTCCATAACTCTGTTCTGCAGCTCGGCCCTGGTCAAAGGTTTGCTAAGGTCGTCTCCTTCACCATCTCCCAAATTCTCATAGCCATCTCTAAAAACAAAAACTCACTCAACAAAACAAAAAAAAAGCAAATAACAAAACCAAAAAAAACGAAACAAATTGATTAAATTTATTCATTATTTACTCGTAAAAATAAACCCTAATTAAAAAAAAATAACCTTACGAGTTCTTGAATTTAATTCAAATATTTAAAATTTTTAATTACTTTTTTTATTCACCTTAACGCTATTACTTAACAAAATTATAGAAGAAAAAAAAAGTTTAAAATTCGAGACCATTTTACTATAAGAAATTCAATACTAAACCTTAATCCTCAAAGTGACAATTTTGACAAAAAAAAATTCAACTATTTTAAATTTCAAATCATGATCCTCAAGCCATTTCACTTGACCATTTTTCTGATCGGCCTTGCCAAACTCTTCTCCTCCAAATCGATCATAATCGCCAACTATCACAATGTGCTGCTTTATTTTCCGCGCGAATACGGCGGCAACGATGACATACGCGTCGTATTCGACGTCCGCAATGTAACCTTCGGCACTTTTAAATACATACCAGTAGTGGTGGATGTAGCCTACGACTCATTTTTGAACCATGCCTACTGCTACCTGGAGAGTGCAGTCACGTCCTACATCCTCCTTCTGAAATGGGCCGGGGGTGCATGGTGCTACCAGATTTTGTTCGAATTCCCGGCCTCCCAGTTCTCCAAATACATGTACCACTCCATAGTGCTAATGGATGACTTTTTGTACTGGACCACCGACCGGTACATCATGACAGGCCGCACTGCTGGCTACGAAAAAAGACTTCTCCTTCAGCCCGGATGGAACCGGCTCTACTCCATGTCCCAAGACTACCAAAACCAATTGATCTACGTGTCTGCCTTTGACTACACCGAAAATGCTATTTTCAAGTGCAGCCTCAGACTGTTCAGCTGCCAAAAACTTCTCACCAGCTCATTTCCCATCAACTATGTACTCTTCAACCAGTTTTCTGGCAAACTTTACGCCACTAGCATGCAAGGCTCGAATGGCCGCTTCCTGTTCAGATACGAAGACGACTTCAAGGCCCTGGTCCCAGTACAGACTGTGGACGAAGATTTGTCCAGCATACTTTTTTTAAGCCAAGACTTTGCCGTCTATTCCAATCAACAAACCATCACTGTCTCAAACAACATAAACAAGTTCAACTCAAGCCGGAAAACAAGTCCCAAAATGGTCGACCCCTATGCCCTGCAGTACATTTTCAGCTTCAATCAACAGATCAATTTTGAGACCTATCCGTATCCGTACTTTTTTACGGACTATCAAAATCTTTTGTACAAAAATAGCCTCTATTTGTTCTACTATTACATATGTGGCATGGACGTGGTCGAAAGCGACCAGGCCTTTGTGCCGCAGATGGACTTGAACAATAATTTCTTGTACATTGGAGACTGTCAGACAAGGTTTATGGACGAGAGAAACGCCATTCTAGTCCCATCGGTAATTGGAGGCTGTGTTGGCTTAGTGTTGATCATTGTGGTGGTGATGGTGTGCTTGTGGCGGTCGGCAATGTGCCGGCCTAGAGTGGACAGGCTGAGATCCAAGATGGGACTGGTGGCTGAGACAAATAGGTCTATGGCATCGGATGATTCTATGGATGAAAAAAAGGAATCCAATTTGGTGTACAGTTTGCAAAGTGAGCTGTACGACAAGGAGCCCATTAACTTGGGAATGATAGACTGCTCGAGGTATAGATTTCAGCCCTCGTTGAGCATCGACTCGTCGTCCAGTGACGAGCTTAAGTTCAAGACTGTGTCGCCAATGTCCTCTGTGTCGGCCAACTCGGCAAACAGGGTCAAGTTTAGTGACAGAAAGATTGAGCATTTTTATGACAAAGAAGAGGTGCCCAAACATTCGAAAATGTATCATTTGGAAAAAGATCAGAGTGGCTTTGGAAGTAAAGATGGATTTTGTGGCAGTCCGAGCTATTCGGACTACAGGGATGAGTTGGAGAGAAATGATAAAAAGTTAAGCAAGTATTTTACCAATTGTGATATAAGCCTATACGGTTCGAATTCGAATAATTACATTGATATGGTTAAGTCGATTGGGGATGATGTGACAAGTTTAGAGTCAAAGATTATGATTTGAACTTACCCAGTTGACGGAATTGGCACGAATTGTTTTGTATTTTTGGATTGAGCGCCTTCGCCAATGTAATTGGGAGCTTTTTCTCTAAATGCCACATTGTCTTTCTAAATTAAAACAGTGTTTTGTTGAATTTTGTTTTAGAATATGTTTATTTTGGATTTATTTAAATCAATTTAATTTTTTTTTTCTAATTTAATAAAAAAATTAATTTAATAATTTAATTTTTAAATTTATTCGACTAAATTTGACAATTTTAAGTAGTTTGTTGAAGAAAATTTCAAAAAAGTTAAAATATTTGATCGATTTTTGTTTCATCTATGAATCATGTCTTTTTTTTATGGAATAAAAATGGTTTTAAATTGAAACCAGAAAAATTTATTATTCAGAATATCTAAGAATGACTCTGACATGAAAACTTGACATTTTTGTCTTTGCTTTATTCTTAAATTTTTTTCTCTTGTTTTTAAAATTTGAAAATTTGAGAAAACTCAGTTTTTCAAACTGCGTATAATATTTTTAAATAACAATAATATGTAATTAAAAAACTAAAATACTGAATTAGGAACTAAATAAAAACATTTTTTTTTTTTTTGTATTTAATGTCAATTACATTTGAATTTATCACTTTTTTTAATTTATTAATACATTATGACTAATGAGATAGCCAAAAGATTAGCAAAAAAAGTATATTGGAAAACAATCAAAAAATAATAAAGAATAAACGCGGCAGACCAGCCCGATCGAAAAACACAAAAAAATAAATTAAGAATTTTTTTGCTTTTAAAAATATATTTTGTTTTTATTTTTTTTTTCTACTTAGATAATTAGTGTTATATTTTTATAAAAAAAAGTAATGAAAAAAAAATAATGAAATTTTGTACTAAATTCAGAATTTTAGTTTTATTTTTGCAAAAAATAAAAACAGGTAATAATTATATGCCTTTTCAAATAGTAATTGAAAAGAAAAAAATAGTTAGAAGTCGTATGCAGGGTTCTATGAACCATTCTGAATTTCGTTGATACAGAAAAAGATCTAAAAGCGACAATCGGTACCTGAAAAACTCTTTATTGTGGACATTTATGGTCCCATCTAGGATTTTCTACAACTATCTGGTCGCCCTCAAACAAGAGGACATCAAAGTCTTAGACATGGTACAAAAAAGGTTTAACGTCTCTATAACCATATGTGATAATATGTGACTAGTACCCCGCACCTAAAATATGTGACTGAGACTGGTCACCAAATTTTCAAGGATGGAAAATGTGACCAGAATCAAAACAATAGAAAAATTAAGTGACCAAAGAGATTCAAAATCATCAGTTTTAAATTTTAATGTTTTTTAGCAATATGTATTTTTAACTATTTCCATTCAAAAAAAAAATATCGAACTCTAATTTTACTTCTTACAGTTCCTTGTTTATTTTATACATTTTTCCTCATATGAAGTATTTCTTTTTCTATTTTCTTACTCTTGCTTTTTAGTTTTTTATCAAAAAATTGAATGAAAGATTTTAAATTTTTATTCACTTTTTTAAATCCGTAAATAAATCAAAATAATATTGAAGTCTCAAAGAACAATATTCGTCGCAAATAATATATAAATATTAAAATCAATTTTACAAAGTAGATTAAATATAAAAAGTTTCAAACTAAATATTAGAACCTTATACTAGTAAATCGGTTGGAAATTTTTTATCTATTAACATTTAATGATAAAAGAATGTGTAAAAGAAGTTAATTAACCTGATAAATTCCAAGACCCATATTAAAAATTAGTCTTTAATTTTTCTTGATTCAGACCAAAAAATTGCAAAATTTTAAATTTGCAAAAAAAAAAAAGAATTCGAAAATTTTTTGAAAAAAAATGATTTTAAAAAAGCAAGACAAATATTAGTCTTTTTTAAGTTTAAAGAAAAACAATAAAGAATATTAATAATTAGCTGATTTAAAAAACATCCAATACTTAAGAAAGCTATATCAATTTGAAATTAATATTTTGAAAAAATATTTGAAAATACTAAGAACGACAAGTTTTTGTTCAGAAAGTAAATATTTTTTTTCTTAAAATCTGAATAAATTTAAAAACGAGTGCTAATCAGAAATTGTTCTAATACGCTTTCTAGATTCGAAGTTAGATTCTATATCTTTGTTATTTTTGTATTTTTTAAAAATTCTTTTTTTTCTCAGTAATTTTTTTATAAACTGTTGGATAGAATTTAAAGATTAAATTATTTTTATCGCTATTTGTTAATTGCATTGTAAGAGCTAAGTTCAGATTTTAATTAGATAAAAGAAGAGTGTCAGAATATATTTTATTCTTAAAATTTAACGAATCCAGAGTTGTCTAAAAGTCAAAAGTCTCAAGTCAAGTCCAAGACCGTACTTTTTATTTTTTTCAAAAATCTGAGTCAAAGACTTTAATTTTTTTTAAAAAAATAACTTGGAATTTTTTTCGGGACTTTTAAACAACTCTGAAAGAATCTATAGTAAAAGTGAATAAACTTTATTTATAAATTTATTTCAAAAATTTTATTTGCTGATACAAATAAAATTGTCTCAGAATCAGGAAATTAAAATATATAAAAAATCGGTTGAATTTTACAGGAACTGAACTTGTTCCTGCCTTGAAAGAAGTTCATAATAATTTATTCTATTAACTTGTTCTTGTTCCACTTCTGATCATCAAAATAAGATTAATTTTCGTAACCCGAACATATTATAAAATTTTTCATTTATTTTAAAAGTATTCCATTTTTTAAAATGGGTTGAAAATTCAAAAATATTGCTTCGAGCAATCATTTAAGCTTTTTTTGAAATTTAAAAAAATTTTGTTTGTGTTAATCAGATTTTTTGCCAAATGTTATATTTATATATATTTCTAATTAGTTAATGAGAAACGTATAACAAAACATATTAAAAGAAAAAAAAGATATAATTAATTTAATTAAAAGTTCAAAAAACTTAAATTAAAAATCCAATTTTTTATATTTTTCAAAAAAATTTTTTTAAAAAAACTTTTTTGTAAATTTGGTTACTAAATTCTTGTGCAAAATGTAAATAATTTTACATTGAAATATTTTTTAGGCAATATTTATATAAGATCTTAAATTTTGTTAATCATATATTAATAAATTTTTATCTATAGCATATTATAAAATAAATAAATTTTGTTTTTTAGTAATTTAATATTGCCAAAGAACTTGATAAGTAACCTTTAAAAAGAAAGAATCTACAAGACTATGCAGATTGTGTTTCTTAAAAGAATCAAAAGATTTTTTTCTCACAATTGCAAAGTAATGCAGATTTTTCATGATCTATTAAAATTTTTCAAAATTTTTTTGTCACCTGAGAAAGTAATGCGAGAATATTTTTTTTAAATCATGATCAAAATTGCATTTAAATGATTCCATTTTATAATTTGTACACACATTCTTATTCTTATCGGATCTAAATTTAGAGCTTTATGACTTATTTAGCAAACGAATGTAATATTATAAATCCAAAATAAAAAAAGAATTTTTTAACTTACCTTAGCTGCAAGTATGCTCTGCCATTTAAGTAGCTCATCAGTCCGGCTATCAATTATACCCAAGTACTGGGACATGTTGGTCTCAGTGACTCCTTCTTTACTAAGAAGAAGAATATCAATTTGAGATCGATCACAATTAATTTTTTTGAATAAAGATTCAATTCCTGTTTAGATAGAAAAAAATTAATTTTTAAGTTTAAAATTTTAATTTTCAATTACCAATTCTAGACTGATCCAAAATTTTCCTGTTAGCCTTAATCTTTTCTTCATATTCGTCAGCCAATTTTTGAGCAATCTGGTGCTTTTGTTCCAATTCTTGTAAAATTCGCTTTCTTTGCTCTTCCATTTCAATGCCTTGCTTCTCAAATTGTCTCACGTCGGTTTTAATCTTGAATTTTTTTAAGATAATCACTGAAAATTCAATTCTTTTTCTAAATACCTGATCAATCTGCTCCTGTAACAACTCCACTTGGTTGTTCAACTCATTCACATAATTAAATATAGCATAGTTTTTATTTTCGACTTGGATAAAGCGTTCCACTAATTTATCTAAATCTGTTTCGCCAGTTATCTGCTCTATTTCTTTAAATTTAGTCTCGTAGGCCTCTACAGAGTGTTCTTCTCTTTCTTTTCGACGTTTTTCAGCCGCCTCAGCCTCTATATTAAAAATAAAAAAAAAAATTTTTAAATATATCTTGAATGATATCTTTTGAATCATGAAGTTTTTTTTTT